>BTPG01000002.1:100686208-100881208 GCA_036245525.1 Semisulcospira habei | reverse complement strand
TTCAGAAGAGCATGCAGGTGACCCGTGTAGTTAGTATATCATGTAGCTAGGTAACGTCAACCTGCTTTAATACAAATTATAGCAAGACTGAAACTGTACCGTGAAGTTCTAGTTTTGTCACCATTTTCTCAAGCCTATGAAGCGAACGTGAAACTCACTGATATCACGTAAGATGTAAAACTTAAGTCATGACAAACGACTTTTGACAAATCAATGACGCGTCTGTCCTGCGCCCCTTATAGAACTCACTGACGCATTGGCAGATCTGCTAGACTTTTTCAATAGGAGATAATTCAACATCAGAATCAGGCCAAAGACAAAAGGTAGAGACCATTGACAGCGAGGACAGCTCTCATATTGTCGGGACTTTGTGGGTTATGGTTCATCCCGTCTTGTTCTTTCTTTCAAAGAATAGGGATAAACGTGCCGCGTCAATTTAACCCTTTCAATGCCAACAGACGCAGACTGTGTTTCTGCAATCTTTGTTGATTAAACACCAACACAACCTAGACGTCTCAGCAACATGGATTCAAGGTAATGTCAGCAAGAGGCATAGATCCTCATGAGCCCCCGCAACTGCGGGGGCTCATGAGGATCTATACCTCTTGCAGCTGGATCGTGTTCAGATTACCTCGGCACTGAACGGGTTAACTCATTCAGCCCGACGCACGTATTTCCCAAATTTTGGAGGCGTCATCTAACGACTATGCACCTGTTGCAGGAGATGGGTCGACCATGATGATTGAAGGGCAGTGCCAGATTAGCTTGGCGCCGACAGGCGCCAAGCTAATCTAGCACTGCCCTTGAATTATCATGGTCGACCCATCTCCTGCTGTAGTGCGTCAGGGCTGAATGAGTTAATGATGTGCAAAGTTAGATTGAAACAGACCAACGCAGAGCTCTACACCGGCAGTCACGACTTCTGTTTTGTAATGCACCACTACGCCATCAACATTTCTCTGTCGGCGCATCACTTATTTCATGTTCTATTTTGGTAAAATATGACGTCAGGGGCCGGATGCTTGACAGCCTTCTAACTCTTAAAACACTGTTAAAAGTGAAAATTTACAAACGTTTTGTAAAAATCGTGTTTAGCGCACTTAGATGCGATGCACGACAGACTTCTAAATTGTAAAAAAGTTTTAAAAGTGCACGGAACGTTTAACACTGCTTTAGGGACGATTTTCGCTTGTAACTTTAGAAGTGCTCGGAGCTATTCTAAACGCGCTTAAAAGCTTTTAAAATTGAATGGACGCTGAATGGGCGCCATTTTTAATCAGCCGCTTCATTGGTTTCGCCGACAACATCAGCGAAGAAAAGAGAGATCGCTGCATCCTTTCGGACGAAATATAACGACGAACAACATCGGTTTCAGCGTTTGAGATTTACTGAGAAGGGCTGAAAAGCATTGAGAAGTGAAATATTGTCGGAGAGATCGGCGGAAGTCAGCCGGCGTAACATAACCTGACTTTGTATATAATTATAATAAGCTCGATTATCATCAATGCCTCAATATCGCAGTCGGTAAGACTCGCGGTCAAACATGTCACTTTTGAAGCAACGACTGGCGTGGTTCGAGCCACAGGTGTTCCGTTTTGGTTTTTCTTGTTTGTTTGTTGTTATTGTGCTGCAGGTCTTTCAGTATTTCCATATTCCTTCAGCAGGACTGCTTCCTCTGCCGAGAAAAAAATTGTTGTTGTTTTTAATTTTTAATTTTGGTGTGTGGAAATAGTCTCCGCCGGACTTGGAACAGCCATCTTGGCCGGATTGGACCTGACGAGTGACACAATAAAGTTAATTGACGTCAATCTTATAGGTGTTAGTTCTTTTTCTTAAGCACTTTCAGTTCGTCAGCTATTGTTTCACGTCATACCTTCAGTTGCATCCTCATTATCAGAAAAAAATGAGTTGCAAATTGTGTAATTGTTTCCGTATATATTCTGAACAGGCCTAACTATTACTCCATTGTGGTAAAGGCACTGTCAGGGGAGAGAATTGTGCATGATCGACCAGTGATCATAGATCTACGTGGTCAAAGCACACACACACACACAAAAAAAAAAAAAGATAGGAAAGAGGGGGTGCGCTAAGAAAGTGACTGGAAGCAATGCATATGGAAACCCCCCACCCCCCCCCCCCCGAAGGGGGGCGTATCACATATCCCACTGTTCCTGCCCCTTGGTGCATGGAAATCTAAATCTAGGTCCCTCAAAAGGGGGGGGGGGGGGGGGTCCAGAAATTTAGCCGGTGTGGACAGCTGTTTCGGTCTTGGCGACCTCTTCAGCACACCATCGGCAATCCTATCTTCTTTTTTTTGGTGTGCTTTGACCAAGTAGATCTATGATCACTGGTCGATCATGCACACTTCTCTCCCCTGACAGTGCCTTTACCTACTTTACTTTGTAATCTTCCTAAAATATTGGCACTGGCAGTCTCCCCCTTTCTTTTCATTTGTTACTGCATTGTGGTTTAATTGTCTTTGCTAATCGTGTTTCTTTTTTCATTGGGATTTTCTCTCCATACTAGTGATCATAAATCTTTACTGCGAATGAACTATTCAAGGAACCCCCTCTCAGTCTATTTATATATCGGTGACGTAGTGCGGTAGACAATTTTTAGCTAAAACGTTCTTAACTTTTTTTTAGAAACGTGTCGTGCATCAGTTTTTAAAGTGTTTTAAAGCCTTTGTTAACTAACTAAAACGATTTTAACTTTAAAATGCTTTTAATTTAGAACGCTGTTAAGCATCCGGCCCCTGGTGCCGCCGCGGGACGCCTGCATAGTCTTCGTTATTAGTGAGGTTTCCGAGTTTGCAACGCCGGAACGACTATCGACAACGAACGAGTGATTTGGCTCTCGTTCAGTCATTCAGTGTTTCCAAACGTAACCTCACTATTTATACGCAGTCATGTCTGCCCCATAGAGACAGGAGACAGCAAGTCCATTTTTGTGAAAAGCGCGATTTTCATTGTATTACAATGAAAATCTTGCTTTTTCACAAAAATGGACTCAATGTCTTTCGCTTTTGCATGGCAGAGCTTGGGTGGTTCCATGGATTGGCCGCTGTTTTTTAGACGGAAGGACAGACGGACGGGTGTACGCATGCGCATTTCACATACAGATGGGTGCTAGCCTGTGACCCCGTAAAGCCAACAGCCCACACTGGTTGTCAGTCTCTGAGGATTCTCTACCGCTGTGAATGGAGGGAGACAACCAATGTATCACATACTAGCACAGATTCTGTCAATCGATATGTATTATGTACACTGCGCAGTAAAGCAAAAGATGTTAAGTCCATACTTGTGAAACTGAAGCGAGATTTTTGTTGTTATTCAACGAAAATCATGACTAAAGACTACATCTTACACAATCAATCCAGTTTCTTTCTCCGTTGGGTACTTCTTTACATCTTACACATACGGCATACATTGCTTTTTGAGTTGTGAAAGAACAGTATTTTGGGTGATTGCGCTAGAGCGCCAAATGTTGCCTCGTTTGACGTAGTTTTGGCTTAACCCATTAAGCCCCAACGCTCTAGAACAGTAGATGGACCGACCATGATAATCAGGCGCCAAGCTAATCTGGTACTACCCTTGAATTATCATGGTCGATTCATCTCCTGTAGCTGGCACAGAGTTGTTTGATCACACCTTTAAAATTTAGGAAATGCGGCCGGGGGGTTCAATGAGTTAATCGTGAGGCGCACTTTGAAGCCGGAATTTCCGCCATTTCCTTAGCATACCCAGACTACTTGACGAGACGCCTGTAAAATTTTAGTATTGATTAAAGAGGACGCATTTGGAAATGACGTTTAAAACGGTAGATGTTTCTTGACTTTTTCTGACTAGTTCAGTCTGACAGGCTCTTTGGCCAATCATACTTATAAGGTTGTCCAGCCGGACGGACAGAAAAGACAGATGAATGGGCGGCTGAGAGAATAGACGGAAGAGCACTCTGAGGGATGGTTGCAGGAAACGGACCACTGCCCAGCTGTAAGTGCATGTGTGGTGGTCTGTAGGCCTGTGGTGGTCTGTAGGCCGTAAGGTCCAAAATCACACACCACCACAGACATTATTGACTCCCCCCCCCTCCCCCCCCCACTCCCACCCACTCCCCCCCCCCCCCAAGGCTTGTCAGTCGTATCTTTTGCCGATAGCATGTCTAAGTGTTATTTATTGCATCTTGCGGTTTTTGAAGAGAAAATATGGTTTCAGCAATATTTGTTGTGCAAGCACTCACCTTTCCGATCCCAAGCTGAACAAATTTATCGATCGTTTTCGCTTTCTGTTAACGTAATACGCGACAAGCTTGCGCAAACACAGCTGCACAAGTTGTGTTTGATCTAGCGGAAAATTCAATATCTGAGGATGTAAATGGGGCCAGTGTTTGGTGAGCAAGGGGCGTAGATTCTCATGAGCCCCTGCTGACGCAGGGGCTCATGGGAATCTATGCCCCTTGCAGATAGGGTTTGTGACCGGGTTATGAAGACAGGGTTATGGAGATATTAAAGTGCTGTGAACTGAGTGACAGATGTGTAAACTAAAAGTCTAAGGGATTTAAGAGGCTCCGCATGAACTGACATTGGTGAAATAAACAAATCTCAACAAGAAGCATAGATCCGCATGTTCCGCCTGGCTTTCATGGGCTATTGTGAAATTATGCTTCAAGCACATGTTTGACGAGGGTGGTACGTCCTAAAACTGTGTAGCGTAAATCAAGAAAAGATCAGACAATGCTTGATTTTACACATTTAGTGGATTCATCCGCCTCCCATCTCACCCCCTCGCGCGCCCACCCCTATTCCCCCCTCCCCCCCCCCCCACATCTCCGCCCCCCCCCCCCCTATTCGTCGCTCCCCTCTCCCCTCTCTCGTTCTAACTAATTGCTCTGGAAAGCGCAAAGTAGTTGCGCAAACTTGCGATCACTAGAACGCGCCAGAGCATTCTTTACAAATCCCATGGGGGATTAACTATTATTTGTATGGTATTTTAAAAAATAATATTCATGACTATTCTTGGAAACGGCATATCATAAGGTACAATGCACACGGATTTCTTATAATATTTTCATGACTATTCTTGGAAACGGCTTTTCATAAGGGACAATGCACACGGATTATCTCTTCAGTATTTGAATACGATTCAAGCATTAGCCCCTTTCATCCTGATACCCTATTGCTTGAAATAAATTTGTCTATGACAGTCCAAAGGTGGTGCCAGAATAGCTTGGCGCCTGAGGCGCCAAGAGTATTCTGGCACCTCCCTTGAACAAATATGGTTGATCTATCTCCAAATCTGTAAAGTAGCTTTCACAGGACAATAAAGAAACTAAAACAACAACAACAACAACAAAAAAACAACAACAACAAACAAACAGCATCAGGATGTACTGGGTAATGCATTAATAATGTTTGTCTCGCGCATTCCGCCAGCCGGGGTTCGGATACACTGAGAAGAAATGGACTTAACTCATTCTACCCCAACACCGAAATCTTTAAATTTTGCTGTTGTCCTCTTAAGACTGCATTGCAGTGCAGGACACAGATCGACCATGATAGTTCAAGGGTGATGCCAAAATAGCTTGGCGCCCATAGGCGCCAAGCCGCTATTTTGGCATCACCCTTGAACTATCATGGTCGATCCTTATCTTCCTGTGGTGTGTCTGGGGTAGAATGAGTTAAAGTACCATTACGCATAAATCTGAAGACACGTTTCTGCACCATTTGTGTTTGTTATGTCTTGTCGGCACACCTAATGAACTTTAACAGCAGTTTGGACAGGCAGCAACAGCACATGCGTAATCGCACTCATTTATTCTGTGCAGCCGTTAGTGTTTCAAACTATATTAGCTTTTTCTCGTACTGATAGCCCTGTATTTATAGAACGGAGTGGAGTTATTGTCAGGTTACTCGATATTAAGACGACGTGTGCTGAACTGGATTCTCCTTTGTCTAAATGAACCTGTGTGTAGCGTTTCGTAACCGATTGTTACAGAAATGTATCTCAGTTTGAACAGTTATCAGGCGGTGGTGGGCCTTCAAGGGCTCATGCGGAATCCAGACAACAACAGGCATATACCCCCATACAGATGAGTGTGCTAGTCTGGCAAATAAAAGATGAGTAGCGAATTGTTTTCTTGTCTGTACGCTGAATTAAACAAATCCTGGTGTAATTGAACTTTCCGAAGCGTGTTTTTCTTTGTCGGCATTTTCACCGTTAAAGCTGTTTTACAGCGACTAGATGATTTGAATACTGTTAGGCCCTGCTGTTAGAACGATGCTGACGAGCACAAAAAAGCGATATTTTTGGAATCATCGGAAACACTTCCCCGTGTTCCCCGAGAACAAGATGTCACTAGTGTTTAGTGTTTCCGATGATTCCAAAAATGTAGCTTTTCTTTTGCTCTTTAATATACATATGCACAATGATACACATCGTGAAAATACTTTTTTTTTTTTTTACTCCAGTTTGTGGTCCCTCCGTCCACCACCACGCTCGCTCCCTCCCTCCCCTCCATTAATCACACACCTGGACAGCTAGCGGGCAACTTCGGCTTGATTTACGTGAAGCCGGCGGCTGGAAAAATCACTCGCTATTACGTCATGCGAATGACGCAAGTTTATGAGACGCCTCTTAATGCCACCATGCCTGCCGCAGACCTATTTAAACATTGGATAATAATGGCAGTGTCAAAGACCGTAACACCGCTGCTTCCATTATTGTGACAGACGCATAGATCTACATGAGTGGCCCGTGCCGTGCGGGCTGGCATGCAGACCAACGCCATCTTGATGGTCCCATTTACATCTGTGAAAATCTGACGTAAATTACTAATCAGGATTTAATGAACGTCGATTTCCATGACGAATACTAGGCAGAAGGCAGAAAGGCCATTTTCGTGAAAAGCAGGATTTTTTTTTATTGTAATACCGTAGAAATCTCGCTTTTCGCAAAAATACGCTTACTGACATGTACAACATATTGCTAGATCTGAAAGTGTACATCTGAGTTCCCCGAGACTAACAGGACGTCAGTAGTGGGTGTTCAGCATAAGCTCTTTTGTCGTAAGGTCCAAACTCACAGATAACACCCCCAGCAGTAAAACGTCTTCGGGTCCACGTCGGCTGCAGTGGGTCCGAGGACCTTGGCTTACTGGGACATCTATTAAAATGCTGCTAGTAATTCTTTGAGGGGAACGAGGGTGGGGGGGGGGGGGGGCTGGAGGCGAAGACGGTTCCTGAAATATGCCACGGTATTACATACGAAACCGAGGTTGATGGGGAGGAAAAGGGGGTGGGTTGGGGTGTGGAGGGGGTGCCGGATACAAGGGGTCAGGATTAACCCATTTTACCCCCAACTCACTACACCAGGAGATGGATCGACCATGATAATTCAAGGGTTGTGCCAGATTAGCTTAATCTGGCACAACCCTTGAATTATCATGGTCGACCCATCTCCTGCGACTGGTACGTAGTCTTTAGATGACACTTCAGACATTTGGGAAATGTGGTCGTGGGGTTAAAATGAGTTCAGCAGGTTAACGAAAAAAGCTCAGTCGAAACAATGACGGATCACTCTTCCCCTTCTATTTCTTTAACTCATTCAGCCCGACGGTCGTGTGAGAAAATTTTTTGAGGCGTCATCTAATGACTATGCACCAGTTGCAGGAGATGGATCGACCATGATAATTCAAGGATAGTGCCAGATCTGGCACTGCCCTTGAATTATCATGGTCGACCCATCTCCTGCTGTAGGGCGTCAGGGCTGAATGGGATAGGAAGGTTGCCGTAGACCACACTTCCAAATTTTGCAAATTCTGATGAGAAGGTGGGCGAAGTAAATTACCCCATCCCCCTCCCCCTTCCACACCCCCGCCTCAACCAGATCCCCCTACCCCCACGCCCACTCCTACAGCAGACCAAAAGTTCATGCACAGAACAGGCTAGAGATTAGGAATCTATACCTAGGCTTTAACGCATAATATACTGAGGAGCAAAAGAAATGCTACAGCACTGAGATCACCAGCAACACGTTAGTGTTCCCCGCGATTCCAGTGATGTCGCATTTCTTTTGTTCCTCAGTATATATGTTCTGTTTCTCAAGCAGAAAGTACATTAACTGATTCAGCCCGAAGGCCGTAGTTCCCAAATTTTGGAGGCGGCATCTAATGACTATGCACAGTTGCAGGAGATGGATCGACCATGATAATTTAAGGGCAGTGCAATCTGGCTACCCTTGAATTATCATGGTCGACCCATCTCCTGCTGCAGTGCGTCAGGGCTGACTGGGTTAATAGGAGAGTAACCGCATAAATCCGGCGTTAAATAGCATCAGTCTCAGGAACAACTGAAGCCGATCTCCTCCAGCGAAGGCGCATGGATTCTCATGAGCACCCAGCAGTCGGGCATAGTCTCCATGATCCCCCTACGACTGCATGGGCTCACGTCAATCTACGACTCCTGTAGACGGAGGCAGCTATATGCATACCTGAATGCGTCATGGATAGACAGTGATACCCACTTGAGTCGATCACCTCGCTGTCAAGAGACATTGATGCTCATGAGCCCCTGCGACTGCAGGGGCTCATGAGCATCTATGTCTCTTTGCCGACGGAACGTCATGGACACGGTACTACCTGCATAATGACCGTTAAGCATTGCAAAATGTGTCCAAAGGAAACATTACCATAGCAGGTGTGGCCAGGTATGAATGAAACGCAGTTATCGCTATGGCAGTCATGCGGGTATTGATCGCCCTAAACAAATTGAACTAGTAGTCTGTCGTTTCAATCGCAGCGTCAGGCTGCTCACGATCGATCTCAGCAACTGAATCGTTTAGAGATATGGCGCGCATCGCCCTCGAACTGTCGTAAGCGATCTATCTTTTGTTCTATGTATTCTTCAAAAAACAAAGTCTGTCAAATTTGGGGGTTTTGACTTCAATGAACTGAATTGGTGTTAGTTGCACCACCATTCGTCTCGCAGTATATGAAACTCGTCTAGAATGTAGCCAAGTACAGATTTTAATATTATTGTAATATCGCGAATTGGATATATCGCGCCTCCCAAGTAGATACCTAAAAGTCCTCTGCCGATTCTGGCCCAAGTTGTCTCGAGCTAGTACGTGCAGTTCAATGTTGATGCCAGAATATCTTGGCGCCAGAAGGCGCCAAGCTATTCTGGCACCACCATTGAAGTATCGTCATCGATCTGTCTCCTTAACCCGTATCATACTGAGGCTAAAAGCTTCAAATTTGTACACTGCCATACGCAAGCTACATTATAGTACTTACAGATAAGGATATAGACCCAATGGCTTTAGTTTAAGGGTGGTGTCAGAATAGCTTTACGCCTAGAGGCGCCAAGCTATTCTGGCACTACCCTTGAACTATTTTAGTCAAACTTATTTTACACACTGGTGTATTCCGAATGATAAGGGTTAACTAGTGTATAGTTTGTGTAGTCGTCTGTTCCCAGCTGCAGGAGACTTTTCCAAGCCAGTAACTGCCAATCAACTGTTCCTCTGCATTGCTGCGAGAATTTTGCACGGGGCAAAAAATTGCTGAAAACAAAGCCATTGGAATTATGACAGGCGGGTACTGGCTACTGAAAATGACGTGCTACTCGACCCTGATTTCTCAAAAATAGACATACTGGCCTTGACAAACATCGACAGAACTCTCAAATGTGGACTGAAATATGAGAATTTCCACACGCTGGGCTCGTGCGGCAACGCCATGTACTAATGTAGCGTCAAAAGGCATTTTGCCACCCATCGTATGCGGGACTTTTGTGACCTTGGGCCTCAATGTACTAATGCTGACTTTAACCCTTTTCATCCTGACACACTACTGCTTGAAATAAATTGGACTATGTTAGTTCTAGGGTGGTGCCAGAATAGCTTGGCACCTGAGGCGCCAAGCCTATTCTGTCACCTCCCTTGAACTAAAATGGTTGATCTATCCCGTGATCTGTTATGTAGCCTTCATAGGACAGTAATCAAATTTGTTTAAAAAAAAAAAAAGACAAAAAAAAAAAAGAAGAGAAAATCGAAGCCTCCGGATGTAATGGGTTAAAACTGTGGCACCGATCGGCCTAGTCCAGTGCCTTGCGCGCACATCCAAACACCTTATGTACGTCTAGAAAACGCAAAACGCGATCTTGCGGGAAAATTGACCTTTGTAGTCTCCCGGAAGTGAAAGGAAAACATTTTTTTTTTTTTTTGGGGGGGGGGGGGGGGGGCACAGACATCACTTGGGAATAAACTATTAAGACTCTACTTACTATGGGGCTTAGTTTGTTTTAGAAAAATAAAGTTTTTTTATTTTTTAATTTTTGTTTTAAGAAACAGCAATGACATTCTTTACTTGTGGCACCGTATTTCCTCCCTCCCCCCCCCCCCCCCCGACTACATAAGCGTAGTGACGTATTTGTTTATTGTTAAAAACAGCACGAGGAACTCCTTTACCACTCTGTCTAATCGTTGAGTGGGATGTGTGATGCAATATAGTCACTTGATTTCCCGTTGCACAGACCCAAAGATGCGTAGCCTGTGCGAGGGAGATTATGGCCGGGCCTGGTCTATTCCCAGCCCCACCCCGACCACCGCCTGATGCCGTTTTCACCACTCCCATCAAAAAACAACACCAACCGTCCCACACTCAACTATACAACAACAACAACTGACCTTTCTACAGCGCCTGCAATGCCGAGAGAAACAACACGTACCCAATACGCAAAAAGGCCATAGGGCCGGCGTAGGCCGCCGTTGGCCCGCGCACGGCCGTGCGCGGGGCAAAGGCGGCCGACGTCGGCCCGATGACCTTTTGCGAATTGGGTAGTCATCATTTGCTGCCTACAAACTCAGTCGGTCATATTTCCCAACACGGCATAACGCCTTCACTGTCAGGTTTAATTAAAAAAAGTTAACCCTTTGTGTGTCGGTAGCGGTTTTTGTTGCGATGATTCCTGCCGGAATCATCGCAACAAAAACCGCTACCGACACACAAAGGGTTACTTTAACGGCGAAGAGCCCCGTGTAGCCGTCCCACGAACATGGATTTAAAGTGCTGTCAGCTCGAGGCCGGCCGCATAGATCATTATGAGCCTGCGCAACTGCGGTGGCTTATGAGGATCTATGTCTATTGCCGTTGGATCGTGTACGCTTTTTTTTCTCGGCACTCAAAGGGTGAAAGATGGCTCGACCGCGATAGCTCAGGAGTAGTGCCTAATTTCCACAAAACTTTGCAGGAACGAATGGTCATTCACTGACTGTTTGATAGACGACTATATTATGATTATGCAAACCATACGGCACATTTGTGTCATAGACATGCCACACACAATACAGGAATAGTCTATTGTATTGTATTGTGTTGAGGGTGTGCTGTGTTGCATATTATAAGTTATTGATCGGAGGGGTATGCTACACGGACCCTTGTAGGTCTGAGGGAGGTCAAAGGAAACATTGTACCCCGAAGGCCGAAGGCCTGATGGGTACAATGGTTCCTTTGACCTCCCGAAGGCCTACAAGGGTCCGTGCAGCGAACCCTTCCGACCAATAACGTATTTGTTTTTATCCCACCACTATTTTCGTAAAAGAAATCAAGAAG
Source organism: Semisulcospira habei (assembly GCA_036245525.1). NCBI lineage: Eukaryota > Metazoa > Mollusca > Gastropoda > Semisulcospiridae > Semisulcospira > Semisulcospira habei. The sequence goes on along the minus strand of BTPG01000002.1, from coordinate 100,869,598 downwards.
ACATCTTGCGACCTGGATCACGCAAGACATGACTGACGTCAAAGGAATATACCTTTATACATAATAGATTTATGACGTAATTTAAAATATGTCATGACGTTGCCGTCTCCAGTACTGAGTGTGCTTGTTGTTTCGAACAACACTAAGTAACTTTGTACTTTAGAACGTTTGGCGATCTTTTATTGAACAAAACTGGCATCCAAGATGCGTCATCGAGAGGGTTACAAAACGTCCGCCATTTTGCGCTCAGGTTTTTTTTTTATATCACGGCCACAAGGTACGGTTTGCGCTAAACTGACTGATCGTGTGACGTAGGGAGGAAAAGAAAGTATATTATAGAATATTGTTTTAACAATTATTGGTAGTAGAGGTTTGCTACATGGACCCTTGTAGCCCTGAGGGAGGTCAAAGGAACCAATCCACTCCGAAGGCCGAAGGCCTGAAGGGTACAATGCTACCCCTTCTACCAATAACGTATTTGTTTTAATTCCTCCATAATTTTCATTTAAAAAAAAAAAAAATCAAGAAGAAGTCTGCCGACCTGGATCACGCCATACATGACTGACGTCAAAGTAACATACATTTATTCATAATAGACTTATGGCGTAATTTGAAAATTTTTCATGACGTTGCCGTCTCCAGTAGTGTACCTGTTGTTTGGAACAACACTAAGTAACGTTGTACTTTAGAAAGTTTTGGTGATCTTTTATAGAACAACACTGGGATCCAAGACGAGTCAGAAAAGAGGGCTACAAAAAGTCCGCCATTAGTCGCTACGAGGGTTTTTGTAGCTCGGTCACATGATACGGTTTGCGCTAAAGTAATTGGTCGTGTGACTTAGGGATGAAAACAATGCGTTTTATTACACTCCTCTAACAAACATGAGCAATGAGATAAATTATATATGAGGGGGATACGTCTTGATGTATTGTATTGTATTGTCACAGTATTGTAATTTGTATTGTATTGTATTGTATTGTGTGCTGAATATTGTAATATTGTATTGTATCGTGTCGTGCTGCATCGTATCGCATCGTATCGTGTCATATCGTATCGTGTCTTATCGTGTCATATCGTATCGTTTCGTGTCATATCGTATCGTGTCGTATCGTGTCATATATCGTATCGTGTCGTATCGTGTCATATCGTATCGTGTCGTATCGTGTCATATCGTATCGTGTCGTGTCGTATCTTATCGTGTCATATCGTATCGTGTCGTGTCGTATCTTATCGTGTCATATCGTATCGTGTCATATCATATCGTATCGTGTCGTATCGTATCGTGTCGTGTCGTATCGTGTCATATCGTATCGTATTACAAAGGTTATATCTATTGAAGGAAACGCAACTGAGTCACTGACTGACTGTGAGCAGTTATATTATGGTAATATCAAACACGAGCCTCACCCAGTCACTATCATTACCATCTGTCATATAGGACGCGTGGTTGCTCAGAGGACCTCACTGAACACATATTCAAGCTTTGATCACAGCGGCTGCGAAAATATTGTCATTCTGTGATATGAAAAAGGAGAGAATGGACCGGTACCACTAGCGCGGATCAATACGTGCTACCTGTCGTGATCATAAAGTAACTCCGCATGTTTTGTTCTGACTACGTGCAGCGTCTACAAGCTGCAGGCAAGGGTTACGTCCCTTGACGCTCAGACTTGGCCGCATCTGTTGCTCAGTTGTGATCGCCAGATGCCAGATCAGATGATGAAATCAATGCAAGAATGAATGAATGTATAAGTGAGTTCGACAGTCATCCATCCATCCATCCATCCATCCACCTTTCCACCCACCCACACATCCATCCATCCATCCATTCATCCATCCATCCATAACATAACATAACATAACATAACATAACATAACATAACATAACATAACATAACATAACATAACACAACAAAAACAAAACACAAAACCAAAACAAAACACAAAAGGAAAACAAACGCATCATATCAAGAAGAAAAAAACCCCAGTTTGTCCTATATGGAGTGAAAAAAAATGAGAGAGAGAGAGAGAGAGAGAGAGAGAGAGAGAGAGAGAGAGAGAGAGAGAGAGAGAGAGAGAGAGAGAGAGAGAGCCTTATCTAAATAGAAAAGTCAGGTATTTCGTCAGCACAACCGCAGGGTACATTTCGTGGCGTGTAGTAATGCAATACACAATACGCGTGTTTCGTCAGCTTAGCTGTCTGTTGTAACGCCCATGGTGTGTTTGGAAATAAACAGGCCCAGCTAACAATATGCTTTTGGGCGTATTTATTGTGTGTTTCTATACTCTGTTACGTATTTATCCTGTAATACGCATTGATGACCAGCAAAATCGTATCCACTGACTGGATGCAACTATCATCAAATAAAGTATTTATCATCCGTTGAGTTCAGTTCACAATTTTTACACTACAATGATTCAACCTGTGAGCTGGTCTGTGATTTTGGACCTTACGGACCCTGGCCGTAAGGTTCAAAATCAAAGACCAGCACACATGCATTCCTCTCATACAAAAGTGCTCGGAAATTCCTCTCATTAGAGTAATTGTTACTATTTTTAGACAGGCACCATTCACAAGGTCGGGGAATAATTGGTCAATTAAAAACCTCCGAACAGTTCGTTTGCGCAATTTCCGTTCGTCACTACCATGCTTATTCAGCAAGTTATTGCCTATGATGTTTACTTCACGGTTGTTTGGCTAGGAAGAATAAAATGCAATTACATGTACGGCGTACATTTATTTCAAGCCCCCCCTTCCCCCCCCCCCACCACCCCTCCCTCGCCCCCCTCCCACCACACACAGACACACAGACACACACACACACACACACACACACACACACACACACACACACACACACACACACACACACACACACACACACACACACACACTCACACACTCACAAACACACATCACACACATAGAATGTTATGAAGCTGGGTAATATTAGAATCTGTCTGCTGTGTTTGTTTCCTTTGTAGCTGAGTTGCTTGAAGAACAAAATAAAACATGAAAATTGAATAGAATGTGGTGAAGTCAGCATTGTTTGAAACAACGGAAAACGTGACTAACCTATTTAACCCAATATCGGATCGTTTCCTACGATTAATGCATGCATGCTCTCACAGAACAACACAACCACAATCGTAACATAAATATAGACAAACATTGAATAAACTCTCAGTTTGTGAAATCGTAGTTTTCCTCCGCCATCGTAGGTGTCCATCTTGTCTGTGTGTGTTGTTTTTTTGGGTTTTTTTTTGCTGGGAGATGGCCTAAGATGCCTGCTCGGCGTTAAGACCAGCTAACTAACTATGTGTATTTTTGGACATTACGACAGACCAGCTTATACTGAACAGCTTATTATCTCTCCGTATTTTTGGAGCAAATATATAACCGGTACAACCCAAAAATAGGAGGTTCTCATTCGCGCCCCCGAACGTAGGATAGATCTAGGCTACAGACTTTCCAGTCCGTCTCACGAAAAAAGTCACTAATAAGAGATTTGTCGATTTTTATCAATAATGTGTGCTGGCCTGTGATTTTGGACCTTATGGCTGAAAGCCGAAAGGTCCAAAATCACAGACCGGCACGCAAAGGTGGGACGGGCCGTCCCTGACACTTCAAAAGACTATGATCAGCTTTGGTGCCGTCTCTGTTTTGTTCTGGGCCAAACGATTGCACGCATTGGTGGATCTTCTGATGGCTCCTTCCTGTCCGCTTGAGGGACACAGATAGCAATAGCTTTAATGCAAGAGTCATAGATCCTGGTGAGCCCCCCCCCCCCCCCCCCGGGGCGGGGGGTTGAGGCTCTCAGGATCTATGCCTCTAAGGGAGATAATATGGTGTTCGTTGTTAAAGTAGCCTTGCCGTTTCTGTCATGACAAAGGCTGCGTATGATGAATTATTGTTTGGGGCTGGTAACATGCGCTGCAAGGGTGTTGGGTAAGACACAGGGGAAGGATATCGAAGTTATGGCAAGAGTTACGTGCCTCTGACTCAGAGCGTCAATGACGCTCTGAGTCAGGGGCAGGAAACTCTTGCCATGACATGATTCCTTCCCCTTTCGGGCAGGGCTGGGGGTCCATAAAGGCTCATTCTCTTGCAGGTGGACATTGACTTCGGAATATTTGCTTTGATAAAAAAGAAACCATGTATGATTTAATTTTTAGGCCGAGCGGTTAAAGTAATGAATTCAACTAGTTTAACTCATTCAGCCCGACGGCCGTATTTCCCAGATTTTGGAGGCGTCATATAACGACCATGCACCAGTTGCAGGAGATGGATCAACCATGATAATTCAAGGATAGTGCCAGATTAGCTTGGCGCCGAATTATCATGGTCGACCCATCTCCTGCTGTAGTGCGTCAGGGCTGAATGAGTAAATATAATGAATTCAAGGCAGGTTTTTTTTTTTAAGCCACAATTTGCAATTGCGGAGGCTCATGAGGACCTATAACTCTTGTCTTGTCAATTTTTTTCTTGGCAGTGAAGGGGTTATTCTTTTGTTGCCTGGAGCAGGTCACTTCAAGACACACATCCAAGACCTGGTTTACGGGTGTGTATCGCTAACACTACGTATCACGCGAACTACGTGTCGATATCACTACACAGAATCGCTTGCACTGGATTACCAGTGGACAGTATAGCGCTGCTTTAACCTTGAACGTAGCCAATCAATTTGTAGGACACACCGCCATGCTTAGAACACACCTTCGCTGATAATTTTATTCAGACGATTGATTTAAGAAAACGTTACCTACGAATCTGGAGGTTCGGACGAAACCGACAAACAGACATGTATAGTGAATTAAATACATCCCCCTTTCCTGTCTGCAGGGGAGTAGGGGTTGGCATAAAAAAAAAGACAGACAAGAAAGGAACGAAAGAAGAATCACCTAAAGCCACGATCAGTATTCAGCCATGGGCAGCTTGCCAGGCCACTAGTGGCACAAGCTTGCATTCCTAGTTCCCCCATCTCTGCGGCATTGTCTCTGATGGCGCCAAGAAAAAAACAAATGCGATCCACACTAAACCTACATCTTGATGTCCTTTGGCTGACAGCAAGATTCAGATCACATTTACATCTTTCTCTCGCAGACGTAGAAGCTTTGACAAGAATAACAGCCTGCACCAAGCAGTGCCCATAGTGGTAGATCACCTCACTATGTTGACTGCCATCGTCAGACGTACGTACACATGCTAAGTGAGTGGGACACAAAGGCGGGCAAGAGGCATAGATCCTCATGAGCCCGCGCGTACGCGCGGGATCATGAGGATCTATGCCTCTTGCAGATGGATATATTTCACTGAAGAAACTTAGGTGTCTTCTTCCTATTGCGCAGGCAGAAACGAGCCATTGTTTTTGACGCGTAAAGCCACCAAAACACAAAAGACATACATTTTCCAGTCTTCTGGCGCCAAGGACTTTTGCCGTTGGCGTCCTTTTTGCCCAAGACTACGTTCTGCTAAATTCACGTGTGCCAATCCGAGATTTTGGGCCTAGCGGCTTCCAGCCGTGAGGCCCACAATCTCAGATCGACACACAGTTGTTCACTGAGCTCCGCGCCCAGTTCATTCCATATGCAATTAGCCTTGATCTCTGGAGAATTTCTCGGAAAGCGGGACACGTGAAATCTATTATAGGGGTGTACCTGACGTGACTTGAACTCCTGCTGTCGCATGGACACGCGAGAGATCACGCCTCTTGTTATGAGAACCAGTTTAAAAAAATGGTACGGCGGAAAAAGCGTGCGATGTTATTTATTTATTTATTTATTCTGAAAGAGAAAGTCTTCCATGCTATTTATTTATTTATTTATTTATTTATAATCTTCTTCACCTACCTCGGGAGCATCATAGACAAAAAGGCGGCACTGATGCAGATGTCAGAGCACGAATCGGTAAAGCCAAAGCAGCCTTTCTCCAGTTGAAAAAGGTGTGGAGTTCCAGAGAGCTGTCACAACACACCAAAGTCCGGATATTCAACTCCAACGTAAAAGCAGTTCTCCTTTATGGAGCAGAGACTTGGAGATTGACAAAAACCACAGTCAACAGAGTACAGATCTTCATAAACAGATGCCTTAGAAGAATTTTGAAAATCCACTGGCCAGAGAAGATCAGCAACGTCAGACTCTGGGAGAGAACAGAGCAGGTAACAGCAGAGAATGAAATTGGGCGAAGAAGATGGGGATGGATTGGTCACAGTCTGAGAAAGCCAGCTTCCAGTATCACTAGGCAGGCACTGTCATGGAACCCCCAGGGAAAGAGGAAAAGAGGAAGGCCGAGAAACACCTGGCGTCGAGACCTCCAAGCAGACATCAAGAGACTGGGAACCACCTGGAGTAAAATCGAAGGAGAAGCACAGGACAGAAGTCGCTGGAGGTCTCTCGTCGACGGCCTATACCCTGGTGACAGGCGTAAGTAAGTAAGTAAGCTAAGTAAGTAAGTAAGTAATCTTCGATGTTTGATTCTCCCAATCTCCCATGAGACACAAGAGTAAGAAACACAGGGACCGATCATGAAAGTTCAAGGGTAGTCCCAGAACAGCTTGGCGCGCAGACGCGCCAAGCTGTTCTGGCACCATCCTTGAACCGTCATGGTCGATCTGTATCCTGAACTGTTAGAGATAGATTTGCAAACTGATGAATTTCGACCCTAGGGGTCAATACGTTAGGCACACCGGTCTGTCCGGAAGCAGATGGCTTTAAGTTATGATTTTGAAAAGATGTATTTGTTTTCTGATAGGTCGTTGAAACGTTCTGGTACATGCAACTATAATGAAACTCCAGTTGCTGCAAGCCTGGATTGATTTTGGTTGAAGTTGTATTTCATAGGTAATTTCTTAGTACGCAAAAGGCTATCGGGCCGAAGTCGGCCGCAGTGGGCCCGCGCACGACAGTGCGCTGGCCCACTGCGGCCGACTTTGGCCCGTTAACCTTTTGTATACGGGGGTTGTCGCATCTAATCCAACCATTTCCAACTAAACCGCTAACTTTACGATCTGCTGAATTGCATGTCCCGCTGACTAGATCATCAAGTTTAATACTGGCGCTCGACCAATTTCCAGTCTGTGTGGTTTTGCCCGAGTTCTGTTCACCTCAATTCCTGTTGACAAAAACAGCAAGATCCAGGTTTTTTTAAAATGTCTAACCGTTTCGCCGTACGCTGTTCTGTCTTTGAAACGCCGAAAATACCTCAAGGTTTGACATTAATACTGATATTATTGATTGCTTTACTTTGTGCAAGCTGCTTTGCTTGTCCTGTTGATTGTGTTTTGGGAAGGGGAATTTCACAATGCCGTTGCACACCATCGACCTCTTCCTTGCAAGGAGCACACGCACATATCTAGTTGTTTGGAATTTATGGACAACGAGAGGCACAGGTCCCTAACCCCATCACTGCCAGCGGTCGCAGAATGTGTTTTTGATATCATTTGATAATTCAGCGCCTAAGAGTCTCAGGAACATGGCCACAGACTGGTATTAGCAAGAGGCACAGATCCTCGTGAGCCCCCACATTTGCAGTTGGGTGGTGCTATTTTTTTCGGCAGTGAAACCGGTGGCTTTATGCACACGGGGATTAATAAAAGCTCCCCAGTCTGCCACTTGGCATATGAGGGTCTATGCTCCTCGCGGCACGTTGAAGGTTTTGCTAGAGTTGTTGTTGTTGTTGCTCTCTCTCTCTCTCTCTCTCTCTCTCTCTCTCTCTCTCTCTCTCTCTCTCTCTCTCTCTCTCTCTCTCTCTCTCTCTTTTAACAAGTAGGCGAGTAAGTGTGTTGTTGTGAATACGATTCCTGTCTTAGGGTAGATGTGAATCTCTGGATTAAAGTAGGCTAACCTTCTCTGCTCGCAGAGAACAGACTAAACAGAGCACCTTCAGCTAGCGTAGTCCAAGAGGCACAGATCCTCATGAGCCCCCGCAATTGCGGGGGCTCATGAGGATCTATGCCTCTTACAAGTGTCGTTCTGTCAGTCGCTGTCAACAACTGAATCTTCTGACTGATGATTAGCGTCTGGCGCCAAGTCGTCACTGTATTGTGACGAATAGACCTCTGCGCAAATAACACTGATGCTCGGGATAGAAACAATTTTGTTTGCAGCCTTGGTGCAAATGATCGTAGAGCTGTACGGTTCTATTTTCCAAGTACATTATTGTCCTCAGGCTGAGACGTTTGTTTTTTTTTGTTTGTTTGTTTCTTTAGTGGGCGTTAGCAATCTAGCACCATTGTCAACAATTGCACACCCCCAAAAATAAATTACTGAGCAACTAAGTGCAGACGGAACGGCACGGCACAGACGCTCATACAAACAGCAAACGACGCTCTTACTTACAACAAACCCTCGTATACATTGCAAGTATATGCAAGTATATGTACTGCGCGTCTCAAGGGTATTCACTGTGCGAGTTCCCTCCAAATGTCAATGACGTTTCTCTTCCGATTTATCCCCCTGTTACTGAGGCGCGAAGGCGTGTTTCGCTGTACGCCGTTCCTTGGAAATGTCACTGGCTTAATTTTGTGCGACTGAATAGCGGCTACCACGTCAGAACGCCGTAATTTCGCAACCCACCTTCAGACGGCGTCAAGTCGACAAGTGCTGTTATTATTGTCCAGAGCAAAAAAAGGACGATGCTTATTTTAGCAGTACTCTCACTAGCCACAGGTTGGGGTAGATACTAAAAATATTTTTTCATGACGTGTATCAGTGCACAGTGTTTATTTCCTCTATTCACCGTAAACCAACACCCCTATCCCCCCAGAACCCCCCCCCAAAAAAAAAAAAACAAACAAACAAAAAAACACAAAAAAAAACACAAAAAAACCACACAAAAAAACAACAAACAAACAAACAAACAAACAAACAAAAAAAAAAACCCCACAACCCCCCAAAAAAAAACCAAACAAACAAAACAAAACCAAACACGCAACAACAAAAACAAAAAAACAACAACAACAAAAAAACACTGAACAACCGAAAAGAAAACAAAACAAAAAAAACCACAACAAAAACAAACAACAAACAAGCAAAACAAACAAACAAACAAACAAAACAACAAAAAAAGAAAAGAAAACAAAACAAAAAACAGAACAAAACCAAACACAAACAAACAAAACAAAGCAAATAATCCTTGTTGAATCCGACGTGGACTGAGTTGGTTTTCTTGTAATTTAGTAGGCATGGTGTCGTGTTTACATTTTTATTTGTTTATTTTAATTACTCGCCGAGTTTTATCCAGAAATGCTGGGATGGACCGTGATGGTCGAGCCGGCATATCTTGCTGAGGTGTGTCGCGGGCACAATGAGTTACGGTTGGATGTTTTTTTCCCTGCAAACGGACGCTGACTGCGGATAGACTGCCCTAATACAAACTGTAGCTAGTCAACGCACATGTGTCATGTAATAAGAACGATTGCATGTGAGAGAAGTCTGAGCAATTTAGCCCGTTCGGCACTGCCGAGAAATACATGAACACCACCCAACTGCAAGAGGCATAGATCCTCATGAGCCCCCGCAGTTGCGGGGGCTCATGAGGATCTATGCCTCTTGCTGACACCACTTTGTATGCGCGTTCAATGGACGGGTTTGGATCTTTCGCGTTGAATTTGTCACTAGTTTCAGAAACTCAGCCTGCGTCACCTGGCAAGACTAAATAATGAATGAAAAAAACAACACCCCAACCTTTGCTGCAAGTCTAACTATATTTCAGTCAAGTCTACCGTAGCCAGTCGCGGGAGATTGATCGACCACGATTGCTCAAGGGCAATGCCTGATTAGCTTGGCGCCTGTCCGGGTGCCAAGCTAATCAAGCACTACCCGAAGCCGAAGTACCCAACGGAGAAAGAAACACCCTTAGAAAAGACGGGTACAACACAATTTATTAATATTTCGGGTTGAAATACCCTTTGTCAAAATAGACAAACAAACAAACAGAGAGATTAGTCGCTACTTATCTTCATTGGCAGAAGGAATGTGGCAATGTTGGCAGTCACCTTTTTGGTCTGGATTGCTTAAGCACTACCCGGCTTTGAGATAAAGCGGCCGATCCATCACCCGCTTGTTGTTTGGACGTGAAAGTTACTACAACAGCGGGTAAGACATTCTAATTGATTAATTGTTAGACCCAGGCACGGGCGGATCAGTAATCTCTCGAGGGTGGGGCAAAGGGAGATTGGGGGGAGGGGAGGGGGTGGGGAGTGGGAGGGAGGTTCCAATATCAATTTTTGTTTGGATATTAATCCTGAGACAGAAGAGGAGTCCAGAGGAGAGGCTTTGCTTTCTGGACTCTGAAGAAATCGAACAAATCAAATTTGATTTGTGTCGATTCTAAATCTGTCCTATATAGTCTAAAAAGCTGGGAAGGTAACACTAGAAAAGACTTAGTATATGAAATAAAACATATTATGAGTTGTATTATGTCCAGAGGAATAGGGATCCATTTTCTTTGGATACCCTCACACTGCGGAATTTATTGGAATGAAATTTGTGACAGACAAGCAAAAAAGGGAGCTATAAATAGAAAAAACTTAGCAGTTTGTAATAATATGCAATTATCTCTACATGAGATGTACTCTGTGCTAAACAGTTTTTTTTTTCACAAAGATGATATGAAATATACTTATCATGTTCCACCTTGTTCAAGAAAAACAGCTTTATTGATTGATATAAAGGTTAAGACTAAATTCTTGGAAAACAAAATTCGCAAAAGACATCAAATACGAGTGCTTAAGCCCCATCTCTGTTAAACATTTAATCTGTGAGTGTCCTATTACAATGAATCTGTTGAAAAAAAATAACATAATAGTTGATCACTTAGCAGAAAATGTGTATGACATCTTACATAGAAATATTGCCATTCGAATAGTTAATATAATAATTCATAGTCTGGTGGGTAAACTATTATAATAAGTAATTTGTACGTGTGGTTGGATGTTAATTATTGCTATTCTTTGCTATTCACAAGTTGTGTGTTTGGTTGATTTTGTGTGTGTGTGTGTGTGTGTGTGTGTGTGTGTGTGTGTGTGTGTGTGTGTGTGTGTGTGTGTGTGTGTGTGTGTCTAATATCACCAATGTGTGAAAAGACGTTAAATAAATTCCTGATCCTGATCCTGAAATCGAACAACGTGGGATGGAGAGTTAGGGGCATGTGACGTGGTAGGGTGGGACTGGGGGGAGGAGAGGTAATAGGTTAGTTAGTTATTGGAGTTTAACGCCGAGCAGGCGACTAAGGCCATCTCACGTCGGAGAGAGGTAATAGGGGGAATATTGCCCGAGAAATCAAACGACAGGGGATGTGTGTGTGGTGGTGGTGTGTGTGTGTGTGTGTGTGTGTGTGTGTGTGTGTGTGTGTGTGTGTGTGTGTGTGTTGTGTTTTTCCGGAAGCCCAGGAACCCCACCCCAGACACCCGCCTCTGAAAGTTGCCCAGTGAGTAACTTGAAACTTCCTGTTTCCGACTTGGTTCCGAGTACTTTTGCTCACTGATTGCTCACTGATTAAAAGTAAGACAAGGGGATGATTCAATTTCTTCATCACTCCCACGATTTCCTGGCCGTAGTCAGCCTGTCACATCCGTTCCTCATTCATAATACGTCCCCGCCCGCATTACTTGTCTGTCTTCCAGCTGGGCCGGGACGTGTTGAAAAATAAGAAGAAAGAGGTAATCAGTGGATGACTGATAGGAACAAAACAAATAAGAATGAATGCATGAATAAATTAGTCAGTGAATGAAGTCTTCACTCATTCAGCCCGACGCACGTATTTCCCAAATTTTAGACAAGTCATTTAACGACTGTTGCAGGAGATGGATCGACCATGATAAATCAAGAATAGTGCCAGATTAGCTTGGCGCCCATTCAAGGGTAGTGCCAGATTAGCTTGGCGCCCATTCAAGGGTAGTGCCAGATTAGCTTGGCGCCGACAGGCGCCAAGCTAATCTGGCACTACCCTTGAATTATCATGGTCGACCCATCTCCTGCTGTAGTGCGTCAGGGCTGAATGGGGTAATCCCTTTGCTACCAGTGATCAGGGATTTCGCGTCTGAAACGACTGTCCACTGACCGACATTCGCGTGAGGAACACAAATGGAATGGCACCAGAAATGAGCACAAAGAACACAGGACTCACAAGATACATAAATCCTCATGAGCCCCCGCGACTGCTGGGGCTCATGAGGGTTTATGCCTCTTGCAGCTGCTTAGCGTTCGCCTTCCATCGACAGTGATGGGGTTAAGAAAAAGACCAAACCCAGATCTGTGCAAAACGAAGAAGGCAGAACCCATGGAACGCAGACTAGAATCAAAACGCGCTTTTCTAACAGACAAAATTCAATTTGGAAACTACTTTATTGTTCAATATTGTGGAAATTCAAAATACGTTATTGTCCAACTAACTGAAAATTCAAATACTTTATTGTCCAGCCCGATTGCAAATTCAAAATACTTCATTGTCCAACCGAATTGGAAATCCGGTTAAACAATAAAGTAATTTGAATTTCAGTCAACCATTAGGTAGAAAGATGTGACGGAACTTGCTAAACCAAACCGAGCCTCATCGACAGGAAAGTAAACTGAAAACAACACACTGGTTGTCTCCATCAAGTGTGTGACTAGTGTGAAGAGACAAACATAGTACAGACAGACAGACAGACATTCAGACAGAAAACAGACAGACCCACTGACACACAGAGAAACGTGTCTCCAAGCACTGCAACACTGATATCTTTAGCCTGTGGCATCTGCCGCGTACCTGTACAAGTAATTGCTCGCAGCTTTGGGTGGTAAGGGACATAACGAGGAGCGTCGGGAAATAAGACGCGTGAAGCGAAATAATGGCATTTCCAGAAGGCAGTACGCGTGTCATTATTCACAGAACAATAATGCCTTGAACTTTCCAGACCGCTGTCAGAGCTGGAGGTTCTGTTTGCTGAGAATTCCTTGTCTTTCAGCGTGATTGCTAGAACATGCACAATGTCACGGAAACCATCCTATGCCATTCCCTGGATATCGCCCAGTTGTGAATGGTCATTGCTCGCGCCTGAAAAAGGAATGCCAGTGGGGGCTTTCAGGGCGCGAGAAAGGATCCTTCTGTCGTCTGTTTTATGAAAACTGAACTAGAAGTAGAACCGCTTTTGTACGTTCATAGCTCTGGCCTTGGCTTTTAACATGATTGCTAGAAGTTGCACGTCACTGAAACCGCCATATGTCATTTCACGGAGATCGCCCAGTTGTGAATGGTCTTTGCTCGCGCATGAAACCCCTAGTACTGGCATTCCCTGAAAAGGGAATGCCAGTGGGGGTTTTCAGGGCGCGAGAAAGGATCCTTCTGTCGTCTGCTATATAAAAAACTTGAACTAGAACCGCTTTTGTACGTTCATAGCTCCGGTCTTGGCTTTTAACATGATTGCTAGAAGTTGCAAGTCACTGAAACGCCATATGTCATTCCATGGAGATCGCCCAGTTGTGAATGGTCTTTGCTCGCGCATGAAACCCCTAAAGGCATTCCCTGAAAAGAGAATGCCAGTGGGGGTTTTCAGGGCGCGAGAAATGCTCCTTTTGTCGTCTGCTATATAAAAACTTGAACTAGAACCGCTTTTGTACGTTCAGAGCTCCGGTCTTGGCTTTTAACATGATTCAGTACTAGAAGTTGCACGTCACTGACTTGAAACCGCCATATGTCTTTCCATGGAGATCGCCCAGTTGTGAATGGTCTTTGCTCGCGCACTGAAACCCCCACTGGCATTCCCTGAAAAGGAAATGCCAGTGGGGGATTTCAGGGCGCGAGAAATGGTCTTTCTGTCGTCTGCTATCTGAAAACTAGAACTAGTTTTCACTGACATAGCAGACGACAGCTTAGGTGCGGTCTTAGCTCGCGCCCTGAAAACCCCACTGACATTCCCTTTAACGCTTTTCATCCAGCGATACACCCATTTCTTGAAATAAATTTGACTGTGGTAGTTCAATAGCTTGGCGGTTGATCTATCGCCTGATCTGTACCCTTCACAGGACAATTAGCAAATTTTGAAAAATCGGCCTCAGGAGGCCGGAATGGGTTAAAGGGAATGCCAATGGGGGATTTCCGGGTGCGACCTTTGACCGTTCTTTCGTGTGCTAAGTGGCGTAACTCATTCTACCCCATCACCGAAATCCCCAAATTTTGCCGTTGTTTTCTGAAGACTGCAGTGCAGTGCAGGACACTGATCGACCATGATAGTTCAAGGGTGATGCCAGAATAGCTTGGCGCCCATAGGCGCCAAGCTATTCTGGCATCACCCTTGAACTATCATGGTCGATCGTTTTCTTGCTGTGGGGTGTCTGGGGTAGAATGAGTTAAAGTGCGCCAGACATACTAGTATGCATTTTATATTAAACTTAAAATGAACTCGGCTTAAACTTCAATGAAGCCACTACTCTCTTTTCTGGCGCATATAAACATGAACCATCGCGACAACTAAGTAGTTTTAAGGGATGTAGATGATCGTCTTGTTCTATACCTGCGTATTTCTCTGTGGGCTGGCGAATGGGTGCCTGATAGGCGGGGGCAGGGGATCTAACTGTTTGTCTGTCCAGCACTGAATGATTCCCCTTGGTTTGTGTATAAGTAGTTTGGACATTTGTCCCCTCTAAAAAAGGGAGGGTTCCGTTCATTGAAAGTTTCAGTTTTCCTGTGAAAAGTTCATAGTCTGTCCGGCACGCTTGAATTGTTTTTCCCCCCATAAATTTTAACGACATTCTTTTTTTTTCTTCTTTTTTTTTTCCCAAGGACTGGCTACACTTTGAATTTATTTGTATTTTTTTCCAACCTTTTTATATGACTTATAATTCCATTCTTCTTCCTTTTTTTTCCAGAAAGTTTCTTCAGTTCACAAAATCAGCTTCAGCGCGAAGTGTGAATAACCAGCTCGGAGTATTATTAATTTCAATCTAAAAAGTCTCCTGCATTGTGAGCAGATGACCGCACCATGGGATAACCATTACAGAGGCCGTTGACTACACCCGTTTACGCTCACGGTAGGTCAGTAAGTTATTATTGACAACCATACACAGGTAACCGCATCGCTCGAAGTAATGCCACGCGGCGACTGATGCAGCACCGGAAATGAACCCGGCTGGGAGGGGGTGGGGGGGTGGGGAGGGGGGTCCGAAAACTGCAGTGCAGGACTGTGATTTTGGACCTTACGGCTGAATGCCGTAAGGTCTAAAATCACAGACCTGCACAGTAATTAGACTTACTAATCTGCTTAGCTCCTGCATGGCGAGCTGCTGTTGGCGGCCTCATCACTTGACCTGTTGTCCCCCCCCCCCCCCAAAAAAAAAAAAAAAAAAAAAAAATATAAATATAATATATATATATATATATATATATATATATATATATATATATATATATATATATATATATATATATATATATATATATATATTACATAAATACATAATAAATAATAAATAAAAGACGAAGAAGAGTAAGAAAAAAGAAAAGAAAAGAACAAAATAAAGAACAAAAAGACCTCCCCCCCCCCCGCCCCCCCCCCCCACACACAATAACAACAAACAAAAAAAAACCCAACAAAAACAACAACCAACAAATAATAATATTTTTTAAAAAATCACAAAAATCAAACAAAACCACTCAAGTGCAGATTGTGCCACGCACTCCTGTTTACACGACTACATGTGGTGTCCTAGCGACGTCAGCTGTGTGGCTTCTCGATGTCTCATCGATCATGTCTGCGGCCTAAAAACCCAAACCAGCAGCCCCCGAGTTGTAGTTCGGCGTAGCGTGGCCACGTGCTGCTTCTGTGTCTTCAGCCTTCTGGCAGTGCGTTCACGAGCCAGTTTCATAGTAAGCGAAAAGAACTCGTGCTGAACGTCAACCGCAGTTGACGCTATGCACAGCAGTCGTGGGCCCAGCAGCATGAGTGGGCTTAGTCCTGCGACAGCCACTAAGCAAGGTATTCCGCTTCAGCGGATCACTTTGCTTAGTGGCTGGCGCAGGACTAAGCTCACACATCAGTGCAACTGACCCCGCCCTAGCTGCGGTCGACCTCGGCCCGAAGATAGTTTGTCGTATCGGCGCTCGGAGCAATCACAGACCAGGGTTGAGCTGCATGTGCATGTAATTTTCAATAGCCAGTACGTGCGTGCCACACAGTTCCAACTTTTTTTTGTTGTTGTTGGTATCTTCACGCAAAACTGAATCTCGCAGCAATGCAGAGGACACTTGGTCTGCAGTCACTGATCTGGGAAAGTTTCCCGCAACTTTGGGACAGCCGTTCTTTGCAAGGTGTGCGTAAAATGAATTGATTTTATCGACTTTTAATACATTAGTCAAATTGAGTTTCAGCTTCAATACGCCGATCAGTGTAGCGTGGCCGTATTCAGTCACGCGTGTTTTCAGCCTGGCAGTGATTTGGCGCATCCCAGATACAGCTGTGCAATACGACACCAAGTCCATCTAACCGGCAGCCATACAGTATTACTCTGTGGCGACCAGTTATGTAGAACATTCTTCAGTAGACACCCAGTCAATGTGAGTTGGAATCCCTTCACATCCAGTGGACGCAGATTGTGGTTTTGAAATCGTGAATTCAACGCCAAAGATTCAAAGTGACATGGATACATAATGGGTTCAGCAAGAGGCATAGGTCCTCATGAGCCCCCGCAAATGCGGGGGCTCATGAGGATCTATGCCTCTTGCAGTTGGGTGGTGGTCACATTTTCTCGGCACTGAACGGGTTAATTATACATGAGTCAGTGTATGCTGTGCGCTGAAAAACGCGAGTCAGTGTAGGATGATACTTCACTGAGTATATATAGCAAAACAATAGACTTCCTGCATGGAGTCAATGTATCACGGAGTACAGTTTTTGGCAGGGGCCACGGCCCACAGAGATCAAGAGAAATTGTTCGCAAATCCGAAGAAGGTCAACATTTGCACGTGTTTGACGCAATCAGTGGATTAAAACCCAATCTCTGCGTCACAGAGACACTTGCAGTACAAAGGTTTAACCTACTCTCTGATTTCCGGAAAACGTCTTTTAGTATCGAGAAGATATGCATGATTAGAGAGCTCTGAACTAATTTCTTTTACACAAAGTGTAGCCTACGCGGTGCGGGCCCGGCCAAAAGAATGTATTGACTTGCCGTGCAGGGTCGTGAGCAAATGGAGCAATCATTATATACATATCACCCCGCCCTAGTTGACTTCACATCACAGGCTACGTGCGTACTGTATGAAGGTCAATAGAGTTGTGGTGGCGTGATGAGCATTGAGCAACAGAGGTGCGACAGCGTGCGTGGACGATGTGCGTAAGCAAAAGCTAGCCAGTCAGCAGAGGTCCTCGGTCCGACGTCGGGCCGATGAGCGGCTGGGACACGCGGGACTGTCACCTGGTAAAGGTGCGGATGGATGGATTATTTCGCAATGCGGACCCGAAGATGATCATTTGAGGGTTGTGTTCAGTATTGCATCACGCTTCTAGCCACAGCACACGCCACTGTTCTATAATACATGTTGTAGGATTGGCTTCGGGCCACAGTGACTGGCTGTGCCTCATAAAATTCTCAGCATCTTATTGTTCAGTGAGGAGAACATTCTCAACGTAATGTCTGCATTGACCTCTGTTTCGTGTGTGTGCGTTGTGTGTGTGTGTGTGTGTGTGTGTGTGTGTGTGTCTGTGAGGGCGCGCTCGTGTGTGTGTGTGTGTGTGTGTGTGTGTGTGTGTGTGTGTGTGTGTGTGTGTGTGCATCCTTTGAATACGATCATGGCAGTCACTCTCTTGCAAAGAAATACCGTGAAAAGAAAGAAACTCTAAGAAGGGACAAGTCCAACACAGTTGTGTTGTACTTGTCCTTTCTTAGAGTGTTTCTTGCTTTGTTTGACAGTCACCTATTTATTGGTTTATTTATTTTTTTCTTTGAACTGTGCTACACTTTTCATTGAACTGTGCTCAAGACAATTTCTCGACATTGGTATTCTTTCCCAGGCACATGTGAATTGAGGTGGAGCTGACTATAACCCCCCCCCCCCCCCCCCCCAAAAAAAAAAAAAAAAAAAAAAAAAAAAAAATCATTTGTTTTCTTTTTCAGCTCAAAGGGAAATGTCAAGGAAGCTGACATTGAATACTGACATTTTACAGAACTGAGTGTTTGCCTGCGATTCACCTAAAGTCTACTTTAGCCGCCAGCACCTGACAGTGCAGACAGTTTTTGACGTTACTGTGATGAGACATCTTAAAAAGTGTTGGTATTTTGAAACGACGTCGTGAGGAGATACAGTCAAAGTGTACACATTTTAAAGACGACACTGTGAGAAGATACGAGATTAATATAGCCCCTCACCATGGCGACGGCAATCATGGACATTCTCGTGGAAGGCGAAAGGATCACCCAAGACTCGGAAGATGAAAGGTTTCTGCGGGTGTCCCCCCTCCGGGACGTGGCCTCCGCCCCCCACTCCCGCTCCTCCTCCTTCAAGAACCGCCCACGCCCTAAACTCTGCCTGGACATCGCGGCGGCGCAGCGACCCCGCACCAACTCCCTCCCCAACTGCCCCGCCTTCCTCCCCCTCCCCGCGCCGGACTGGATGCCCAAGGAGCAGGAGGGAGGGGGTTTGCGGAGAGTGCGGTCCTTCAAAACCACGTCCAAAGGTGAGGCACACGTTGGAGATTTTGTTATCTTCTCCTTTTTTCACTGTCCCTTTTGCATGAAATGAATCAATGATAAGGGATATTTCTTATCTATTTAACTCATTCAGCCCGACGGCCGTGTTTCCCAATTTTGGAGGCGTCATCTAATGCCTATGCACCAGTTGCAGGAGATGGATCGACCATGATAATTCAAGGGCAGTGCCAGATTAGCTTGGCGCCGACAGGCGCCTAGCTAATCTGGCACTAACCTTGAATTATCACGGTCGACCCATCTCCTGCTGTAGTGCGTCAGGGCTGAATGGTTTAAGTTTCTATTTTTAAAGTCAGTACCAAGACCAAACGCCCGAAAGCGTGACAAATAAAAAAAGAAATCGCAATCGTCTTCAGCAATAGCTAGGTGTCGTTTGCGGCGAACAACTCGCAACAACGAACGAGATGGAAATCACAGCGGACAGACAACACTCCAGACATCTCCAAGAGGCAGAAATCTTCATGAGCCCGGAGGGCTCATGCTGATCTGTGCCTCTTGGAGATGTTTGGCCAGTTGTCTATGCTTGTGGAACAAGCTGGTTATCCGGCGTGATTTCTCTCTCGTTCGTTGTTGGCAGTCGTTCGTGGCAATCGAAAACTCACTGCTAATATCCCAATAATTATGCGTTTGTCGTTTTGTCACAGCTAGTAGTCTAGAAGAAGCCAACAATGTGTACAGGCTTTATTCGGTGCCCCGTCTTTGAAATCACCTTCGTGGTGGTAAAAGACGTTAAGCCCTAAACGTAACGACTTTTGAACTACCATGGCCGATGCATTAACCCATTTAGCGCCACGACCATATTTCCCACATTTGCTTTTTTTTGGGGGGTGTCAGTTAACAAATGTGTACCAGTTCCAGGAGATGGATCGACCATGATAATTCAAGGGTAGTGTCAGATTAGCTTGGCGCCTGATGGCGCCAAGCTAATCTGGCACTACCCTTGATGTGTCATGGCTGTTGTAGGTTGTTGGGGCTAAATTAAGTTCAGCTGGTGAACAATGTTTGTAGATACCAGCGGATCCCAAAAATGGAAAATTCATAATTTGAATTGAACGGAATTGAATAAACATTATTGTCCGTTTAACGACACGCATCCAATGGAAATTTTCCTTTGGCTCAGAGAAATGTGATACTTGAAGGCCCACTACCGCCGTAACTGTTCAAAGATACACTTCTGTAACAGATGGTTACGAAAAGCTACACGCGGGTGTAGTTATGGTTCATTTAGACACAGGACAATCCAGTTCTGCACAGTCGTATTAATAACAATAGTCCGACAATGGATCCACTCCATTACAGAAATACAACGGTATCAGTTCGAAAAAACGGCTAAAACTAGATTGACACGCTAACGGCAGCGCAGAATAAATAAGTGCGCTTAGGGGTGTGCTTTTGCTGCGTGTCCAAACTGGTGTTAAAGTTCATTAGGTGTGTCGACAAGGCATAACTATCACAAATAGTGCTGTAAATTAATGTGTCTTCAGATTTGTGCTTAATGGTGCTTTAACTAAACTAAAATACATATTGAAGGTTTGATGTCGACGAATTAACGCATTCGAGACGTGCATATGCCGCGTATCCGGAGGCGGCACGTCAGTCTCCAATGAGTTAATTGTCATTTTGTCATTATTTTTCCTAATGTACAACAGGCATCGTAAACCACGGCGACTCTTTCAAGAGGTCGACCAACAGTCTCGCCTCCAACGGCAGCATCGGCAGTATTGACCGCGACGGCGCCAACATTACCCTCAACACCACCACCACAAGACACCGGCGTCACAGCACGGCTTCTGACGACAGTGGGCCGTCACTGAGCAACGCGTCCGCCGTGACGCCATCCTACTACCGGGTACTTATGATGGGGGCTGCTGGGACGGGCAAGACGGCCTTGACCCGACAGTTCATGACCTCGGAGTACAAGGGGACGTATGAGATTTCCACGCGTAAGTTGCACTATTTGCTTGTTTTTGTAGCTTTGTCCGTTCAGTTTGTCCTTCCTGTGTTAGTTCGGATGTCTATGTTTTTTTCTTTTCTTTTTTCCCCCCTCGCTTTTCTAAAAAAAAAAAAAAAAAAAAAAAAAAAAAAAGACTTACTGTCGTTAGCCTTAGTGTTAAACTGAGCATCATTCTGGCACCACCCTTGAGCCATCTTAACGCTTTGACTGTCGGTAGCGGTTTTTGTCGAGGCGATTCCTGCAGGGCTCGCCTCGACAAGAACCGCTGCCGACTGTTAAAGGGTCAATTGTTTATTTGTTTGTTTTCAAAAGAAACAACCTAAAAGGAAAGAAGCACGCTTCAAAACGTGTGTTTTCTTTGCTAGATATTAACCCGTTTGCTGCCAGTGGATGCAGATAATTTTTCTGAAAACCTTGTAAATTGTTTTTTATTTTTTATTTTTAACCTTGTTAATTTACCACAGCCGGCCAAGGAACATATCTACAAAGTGGTTTTAGCAAGAGGCATAGACCCTCATGAGCCCATGAAACTGCGGGAGCTCATGAGGATCTATACCTCTTGCAGTTGTGTGTTGTTCAGTTTTTCTCGGCAGTGAAAGCTCCCAACCGGGTCTGCCCTGGGGGACTTACTTACTTACTTACTTACGCCTGTCACCCCTCCCAGGGTATAGGCTGTCGACGAGAGACCTCCAGCGACTCCTGTCCTGTGCTTCTCCTTCGATTTTACTCCAGGTGGTTCCCAGTCTCTTGATGTCTGCTTGGAGGTCTCGACGCCAGGAGTTTCTCGGCCTGCCTCTTTTCCTCTTTCCCTGCGGGTTTCATGACAATGCCTGCCTAGTGATACTGGAAGCTGGCTTTCTCAGACTGTGACCAATCCATCCCATCTTCTTCGCCCAATTTCATTCTCTGCTGTTATCTGCTCTGT
This sequence comes from Semisulcospira habei, assembly GCA_036245525.1. NCBI lineage: Eukaryota > Metazoa > Mollusca > Gastropoda > Semisulcospiridae > Semisulcospira > Semisulcospira habei. The sequence goes on along the minus strand of BTPG01000002.1, from coordinate 100,848,038 downwards.
TATCTCCCAGAGTCTGACGTTGCTGATCTTCTCTGGCCAGTGGATTTTCAAAATTCTTCTAAGGCAACTGTTTTTGAAGATCTGTACTCTGTTGACTGTGGTTTTTGTCAATCTCCAAGTCTCTGCTCTATATAGGAGAACTGCTTTTACGTTGGAGTTGAAAATCCGGACTTTGTTGTGTTGTGACAGCTCTCTGGAACTCCACACTTTTTTCAACTGGAGGAAGGCTGCTCTGGCTTTACCGATTCGTGCTCTGACATTTGCATCAGTGCCGCCTTTTTTGTCTATGATGCTCCCGAGATAGGTGAAGGACTCCACCTCCTCCAACGGGGTGCCAGCAAGCAAGACTGGTTCTTCTCTGGTTGCGTTCAGCCTCATTGTCTTTGTTTTCTGTTTGTGGATGGTGAGACCCACTTGGGACGAGATGTCAGGCAAGTCTCGTGGTCTTGTCCTGCATTTGTTGATGAGTGTGGGACAGTAAAGCCAAGTCGTCTGCAAAATCAAGTCGTCTGCAAAAAGAGCTGTGTCCACAGTGTCCACTGTATTCCACTTCGTCTGTGCTCTGTCTCTTCATGACCCAGTCTATGGCCAGTAGGAAGAGGAACGGAGACAGCAAACATCCCTGCCTGACACCGGTTCTGACCGGAAGCTCCCTGGTGAACTGCCCTTCGTGGATCACGCGACATGTCATGCCATCGTAGCTGCTCTTGATCAGGCGGACGAGCTTTGTGGGTACACCGTAGTGTCGTAGGAGTTTCCACAGAGTCTCTCGGTCCACGCTGTCAAATGCTTTCTAGTTATCCACAAAGTTGACGTACAGCGGGGAGCTCCACCCCAGAGACTGTTCCACGATGATGCGGAGAGTGGCGATCTGGTCTGTACATGATCGGTTTTTCCTGAATCCTGCTTGCTGGTCTCTCAACTGGGGGTCAACGGAGCTCTTCATTCTCTCCAGGATGATCCTGTTGAAGACCTTTCCTGGTACTGACAGCAAGGTGATTCCTCTGTAGTTGGAACACTTGCTGAGGTCGCCTTTCTTGGGAAGCTTGATTAGGTACCCCTCCTTCCAGTCAGCCGGCATCACCTCCTCTTCCCAGATCTTTCCAAACAGTGGGTACAGCAGCTCTACTGTTGTTTCTAGGTCTGCTTTCAGAGACTCCGCTGGGATGCCATCTGGCCCTGCTGCTTTGCCGTTCTTCTAAAATGCCACTGCTCTTCAGATCTCTTCCCGGCTGGGTCTGTCACAGCTGATGGGTAGGTCGGTCTATGCTGGCTGGATGTCTGGGGGGTCGGGTGGGGTGGGTCTGTTCAGTAACTCTTCAAAATACTCGGTCCATCTGTCGAGTTGGTCTGCTCTGTCTGCAATAGGCTTGCCTTCTTTATCTTTTACTGGTCTTTCTATATGGCCATACTTGCCCGACAATCTTCTGGTAATGTCGTAGAGCTGTTTCATGTTGCCGCTGCCTGCTGCCTTTTCTGCCTCTGCTGCCAGGCTGTCTGTGTAGGCCGTCTTGTCTGCCCTGATACTCCTCTTCACCTCGCGGTTGGCTTCCGAGTATTCCTCCTGTGCCCTTGCTTTGGCTGCTCTCGTGCGACTGTTGTTGACAACTGCTGTCTTCTGCTTCCTCACTTCTATCTTCTTCAAGGTCTGTGCCGACAGCCAGTCCTTGTGATTGTGTTTCCTGAACCCTACAGTGTCTTTGCAGGTTGAGTTCAGCGCCTCTCTAACTGCCTTCCACTGCTGCTCTGTGGTGACCGCCTCCTCTTCATTTACTAGCTCCTGTAGCGCTTGAAACCGGTTGGACAGCACCAGTTTGAACTCTTCTCTCACTCCAGTCTCTCTCAGGAAGCCTACATTATAGCGCTGTCTTCTTGTTGTCTCTGTGCGGCTTTTCTTTAACTTGAGCTTTATTCTTAAGGTAAGTAGATGTGGTCTGAGGCAACATCTGCTCCCCTCCTCACTCGAACATCTTGAAGGGATCTTCTAAATTTCTTGCTAATGCAGATATGGTCTATTTGGTTCTCTGTAGTATGGTCAGGTGAGACCCAAGTTGCTTTGTGTATTCTTCTGTGTAGGAAGATGCTACCTCCAATGACAAGTCTGTTTAGAGTACAACAGTCTACAAACCTCTCTCCGTTCTCACTCATCTCCCCTAGTCCCTGTCTCCCCATCACCTCTTCGTATCCGGTGTTGTCCTCCCCTATTTTGGCATTAAAATCGCCCATGACGATGGTGATGTCTCGCTCCGCACATATGTCATCAGCACTCTGGAGTCGGTCGTAGAACTCTTGTTTCTCTTCCTCGTCACTGTCTTTAGTGGGCGCATAACACTGGATGACGTTGAGCTTAATCTTTTTCCTGGTTCTAAAGGCTGCTGTGATAATTCTTGGCCCAAGAGATTCCCCGCCCATCAGCGCTCTCTGTGCCACTGGTGACAGCATGCATGCTACACCTTCTGTGTGGGGGGGGGATGGGGGGAGGGGGGGCATTCTCCTCTTCATGACCTGAATACAGAATCATCTCCCCACTTAACAGCCTTTTCTGGCCAGACTGCGTCCATCTGGCTTCACTGATACCTAGCAGGGAAAGGTTGTACTTTTGCATTTCCGCTGCTATCTGGGCGGCCTTGCCGCTCTGGTACATGGTCTTGACATTCCATGTGCCAATGGTTGTGTCCCTGGATAGAGAGAGGCGGCTCAGTCCTGTGGCTTCCGAAGACTTCCGGCTTTCACCACAGGACGTCATAAATCTTCTGGTAGAAGAACCTTTCTCTTCCAGGAAAGGAATTGCTGTTTGTCTTTTCGTCGTCGTTTTTGTAGCTATTTCCTTATTTGCAGGGTGGTCAAGCTACCCCCACGCCCAACCCCCTTACTAGGAGGACAAGGGGTTTTCTGTCGGGGTCACCTTCCCTTAGACCATGTTGGTTCATGGCACCTTATTTCATTCGGTGCACCCCTCTCGCGAGGGACCCCCTATCCACCACCCAGGGGGCGCGCCTCAACGCCATATGGTCCCAGCGCGAGGCCCTGGGGGACTTGGGTGGGATTAACTACTTTTTTGTTCCCAGGGTAACCCTGGTCAGCCCCACAGGATGGGTTTTCCCCTCTATTCTGGGTCATGTGTTTCTGTCTACCCTTGGTCCATTCACCTGTATTTGTTTTTAACTCTCCCTACTGTCTGCACTAATTGTAGCTCTTGATATTGGACGTGTGTTGCTAAATGGTCTTAGGTTAATTTAGCGTATTAGACCGCTGGCGACATACATTCAATATTTTGTTTAGTTTTTATTTCACAAGCAGTGCAGGCACATCCTGAGAAAGTATTGTTGCTGTCGGGACGTTAAGCAATGCACAATCAACCAACCAACCAATCGGCAGTGAACTAGTTAATTGGTTTGTCTTGTTATTTTTGTGGCGTCGGTTTTTCTCGTAAAGACACATACAAGCTGATCTCATGCACCTTCCTCCTCTCTCTCCCTCCTTCTCTCCTCGCCCACTCTATCCCCGATCTCTCTCTCTCTCTCTCTCTCTCTCTCTCTCTCTCTCTCTCTCTCTCTCTCTCTCTCTCTCTCTCTCTCGTCTTCCTCATTGGATCTGAAAATTAAGCAATTAAGCACCGGAAGTTTGCTGGGTAATAACAGGTTAACGTGATCTCTTTTCCAAATGGGTGTCCAATGATTGTGTTTCCGCCAGTCTCTGGGTATTTCGGGCTGCTTGTGTCGTGACAAAACCTCAGTAATGGAGCAGGTAATTAACTAACGGCTTGTTGTTTCGTGGTCGCACACCGGCGGAGGCGTTTCCTAGTGATCTAACGATCCTCGGGCCGTCGCAGTTTGAAACGCACACAGCAGCGGGCGGTTCAGTGGGTCACAAATACAGCTGAGGACATGTCCGCCCTCCGCCCACGACTCCGGTGAACTGCAGACCCTCGTGCCGACGTCAGACATACTTGGCCCGCGCACGGCCGTGCGGTGGCCACTATGCCCGACGTTGGCACAACGAATTTTTGTTTATTTGGCTGAAAGTGAATAGAGTTAGTTAATTATTTGGGTTTAACGCCGAGCAGGCGATTAAGGCCATCTCACGGCTGTGAAAGTAAATTGGGCCGGGGCCAGACACACCTCCCTATATTGACTATCTATATTCTCAAACCAGTAGACCGGCGTAGAGTTCCGTGCTTTGCTAAGACCATGCCGTTGGAAAACCACGTGATCGCGTTCTTCAGTACCATTGGCCAGGTCGAGGTTGCTAGCACGGCGTGGTATGGCTTTTCATTATTGCTTCTAGGCTCCACAGGCGTAATTCAGCAGAGATCGACAATTTCTCCTAGGTCACACATCGTGCAGTCGTTTGTTTACTCGAAATTTTCGGAGTAGCGCGCAGCGCATGTACAATGATACATCATGGAGGCGGAACCCTACAGAGGTCTGTTGTCAGTCTTACATATCCGGAAGGCAAATCGCCGTTAGAAGGCTATTATTACTACTTAGCCTTTAATTATCTGGGCATCAACACCGAGCAGACAGCATAAGCCTTCTCACGGCGGTCGATACTGAGTGAGAAGACGCCACTGAAGCCGATCAGGCATTACCCTTGAACTATCATGGTCGATCTGTTTCCTGCTCTATGTATTATGTGCCTATAATCGTGAGGGAACGCGTTTAAATTATTAGAGCTAAAGAGTGTTGATCAGTGTAACTCTAGCCCGCGTGGGACAACAAATTAGTGCACCCTTGCCATCAGCAGCAATTTATGAACGTGAAAGCAGCTGGTTAAAGGTCCTGGGGCCGACATCGGGCGCAGTTGAACCGCGCACAGTCGTGCGCGATCCAACTTCGGCGGACTCGGCCCTAGGACCTTTTGTCGGCATTAGCAAAGTAAGGTCTGGTAACGTGAGTAAGTGCCAGACCTTCCCAGACCCTTTATATGCAACTCACACGCATGCTAAATCATAATAAATTCAATTCACCGGTACGTCTATCATTCTAAGTTCGGGGCAAAACCTGTCTACGCTGAACTTGTTTACACCGACAGCAACTTTTTTCTTCTGAAAAAACAACAACCACCACCCCAACAACCACCCCAACAACTTTAAAAATTAATTTAAAAACACGCACCGGGAGTGAGTTTGTGAAAAACATGCCTTAAAAAAGAGTGAAAAATACAGCCCAGGGTTCGAACCGGAGACGTCTCGATCTGCTGTCGAGTGATTTACCACTGCTCGATGCTAGATGCTATTATTAAAGAGACAAGGACTTCCAGCTGGCGCTGATTTCGTCCTGCGGGGAGGGGGGGGGGGGAGGGGGGAGGGGGGAGGGGAGGGCGGGGGGGGGGGGAGGTGGGCCATTGGGTTGGGGGGGGGGGGGTCGCTCTGGCTGTCTGTCGCTGATGCCCGCGCATCGCTAGTTTTATAATCTAGTATCATGGCCGCCCGCACCCTAGGAGTCGAGTCGTGGGGGTGGGGGAAGTGGGGGGGGGGGGGGGCCTTGTGGACAGTTGGGTCTCCTTCGTTTTTGTCATGACGGGTCGTTTGTTTAGATGTGTTGGATCAGGGGGTGTTTGTTAAGTAGTTGTATTGTGTGGTTTGTGGTGGTGTGCCAGTGGTCTGGGGTGGGGTTTATGAGACCTTCCAGTGTAAGGGGTGAGTTTAATATGTCTTCTAGTCTAGCTCTGGCGTGGTTTATGGTTGGGCAGTCTAGGAGTACATGTTCTGTTGTGAGTGTGTGGCCGCATGTACATATGCCTGGGTTGGGGTGGACCAGGTATCTCTCGCCCCCCAATCTGATTCTTGTTAGTCGGGGTTGGTCTTTCCTTTTGCCCGAACGTAGGATGGGTTCGTTGTTTAGGACCCTCGCGAGGCCTTAACGTCTACCTCTTTTTGAGTGATGGAATTCCTTTTCCCATAAATTTTGAAAGGCTGGCCGGAGGGCGTTTGATCTTTCGGCTGCCGACAGGGGTAGGTTGAAGAAGGTCGATTCTTGGTCGAGGCCTTTCTTCGCTATTTTATCTGTTTTCTCATTACCTGGGATCCCGAAATGGGAGGGAACCCAAATGAACTTAATTTCCTGGCCTAATTCTGTTTCCGCTACTCTGAGTCTAATAAAATATGTTAGGTCTTCTCGAGTCTAGGTTTTGGATCGCCTGGATCGCTGATAGGGAATCAGAGGCTTTCTGAATTTGTTTGGCTGCCTTCAGGTCTGCTTTTATTACTTTGATGGCTCCTAGGATTGCCGTGAGTTCGGCTGTGAAGACTGCCGTGTGGTCCGGTAATTTGATGGCTCTGTCCGATTTGTGGGGAACGTGGATACCTAGTCCAGTTGCGTGTGTGCTTGGTTCGTGGGATCCATCTCAGTAGATGATGGTGTAATTATTATACGTGGTTGTTCTTTTTACGTCGAACTCTAGTTTCATTTTACGCCCGTCTATTTCTTTTTGGAGCTTGGTTAGGTCCAGGTCTACTTCTATTTGGGGTAGTTTCCATGGTGGTACGCTTATTGGTGGGTTAGGTACTTTATTTGGTAGTTTAAGATTTATGGATTCTTCTAGCTTCTGTACCACTGTTTTTATTTGGGGTTGTTGGGTGGGTTCCCATTTGGGTGTGTGGTTGGTGTTTAGGGTTTGTTTGGCCGGTTGGTCGTCCGGAATTCCTATTGTTTTGTAGAGGAGGTTGGCTGCTCTTTCTGCTATTGTGATGTTGATGGGTCTCTGGCCACACTCTGCCAATACAAGGAGGTTGGGGGTATGTCTTGGGACTCCCAAGACCGCCCTCAGGGCCTCGACCTGAACTGTCAGGAGTTTTTTTGGTTAGATTTTTGTTGAGGTTGGTGAGGAGGGGGGCTGCATAGAGTAGCCTGGACATCACGTATGCATGGTATAGATTTAGATTTAGCTTTACCGCTGAGCTATATCCCCACAATAAAGGAAGAGATGGGTCGGCCCTGATAATTCAAGGGTAGTGCCAGATTAGCTTGGCGCCTGATGGCGCCAAGCTACTCTGGCACTACCCTTGAATTATCATGGCCGGTCCGTCTCTTACTGCAGTGCACCGGGGCTAAACAGGTTGACGCAGCCTTGAAATTTGCTGAATACGTAGCAATGCCAGCCAAAATAAGCCAGGACGGACAGATCACGCGTACGCTGGAGAACCAAGGTACCGAAAGCACAGGCTTGTTATCCATAACAGTAATTATTGTATATATATATATATATATATATATATATATTTTCGCCAAAAAATCCGCAACCAAACACCGTTAAAATTTAACCGTGCTGTTTCCCCAATTCCCAGACTGACACCGCGCACTGTAGTGCACTTCACGTGCACTTCTTCCGCACTTCACGCATCCTGGCCATCGCTTGGTGGCGAAGGCTGTTGCTGTAGTTAGTTAGTTATTTGGCTTTAACGCAGGGCAGTGTTGCTGTTGTGAAGGTGCTGGTGGTGGGAGATTAGAAGCCAAAGTCCCTCGGGCCGCTAGTCGGCCGCGGTTGGCCCGCGCACGCAATGCGCGGGCCAACTGCGGCCGACAGCGGCCCGAGGACTTTATGTGGAGGGTGGCGAGGGATTTAGTGATGGTGGGCGTACCTCTCTGAGAGGGAGGCGGCTCATATATATAAGAATCTGTCCCATCCAGCAGAATGTGGGCTCATAAAGATATAGAATCCTTGCAGGTGAACGGTTTGCGCGGCAGGCGTCTCTCTGCGCTCATTATAGACAAGATTAGCAGCTGTCATGCGCTTTGGTTTGCTGGATGCTTCATTAGGCGGTTCTTGTCTCTGGAGAGACTGACTGTCAGAACGAAGACTTCTTGTACGGATGGCGGGACTGTACAGAGAAAGGCAATACTTTCAAGAAATGTCCAAGGTTTCCAAAACTATTTACCTTTTGTCTGGCTGCCTGTGTGAAGGTTTTATTTTCACTAAATATTTAACTTAAAATGAAATCTGACGAATAGGAAAGTGCGTGTTGACGTGTAGATGAATGGATGAGTGGGTGGGTGGATAGATTAATGGATGAATCAATGGATGGATCGATGGATGGATAAATAATTGACAAATTGATTTAGATTGATTGATTAGTTTATTGATCGATTCATTGATCAATTGAATGGATGGATGATTGATTGATGGATGGATGGATGGATGGATGAACGTTTAAATGCACCATTTTAATTGAAATGCGTTTGGGTTTGATACGGACGCGGCGTAACATGGCGAGTTCCTATTGTTTGCGTTTCTAGTTTCATCACTCTTGCACATATATCATTGCTCAGTTTCGCTAGTGGATATAATAAATGTATATTGTGCCATAACTGTGCTAAGTGTATTCCATACATGACACAGAGATGCTCGTATTAAGAAGAATCCTAGAAGTCTGCTTGACAGCAACATTCCTCGTAGCCTATTCCGCCTGCTATACCTCGCTCCATCTGCAAGAGGCATAGATTCTCATGAGCCCCTGCAGTCGCAGGGGCTCATGAGAATCTATGCCTCGCAGAAAGTATCTCACGTACATCCTTATACTAAGGCCGTGATTTTGATTTTAGTCTACAAGTGTTCACACTGGCTCCTCCAGTGACCTCTGACATTCGGAAAGCGATCGACTGAAGGGGAAAGAACACACACACGAGAAAGAAATGATATATACCGGAAGATAAGGCAAGACGACACAACATTAGCATTCCCTTCCGCCTTGCAAAAGCGATTTCTTGTCTGGTGACATTTCATATTCTGTAGGGGGAAACATGTATTTGCGTAGGTATGCATTGCTCGTTTTTCTTAACTCATTCTACCCCATCACCGAAATCCCCAAATTTTGCCGCTGCTGAAGACTGCTTTGCAGTGCAGGACACAGATCCACCATGATAGTTCAAGGGTGATGCCAGAATAGCTTGGCGCCCATAGGCGCCAAGCTATTCTGGCATCACCCTTGAACTATCATGGTCGATCCTTATCTTGCTGTGGTGTGTCTGGGGTAGAATGAGTTAACGGTGTCTGTCAGTGTATAGCGATATAGTTTAACCCATTCATCCCTGACACACTACAGAGGGAGATGGGTCGACCATGATAATTCAAGGGTAGTGCCAGATTAGCTTGGCGCCTGTCGGCGCCAAGCAAATCTGGCACTGCCCTTGAATTATCATGGTCGATCCGTCTCCTGCAACTGGTGCATAGTCATTAGATGACGCTTTCAAAATGTGGGAAATACGGCCGTGGGGCTGACTAAAACAAAATCGGCTATTATTTTATTACAAGTATTTTAAATAGGCCGACATCCTGGTTACAGCACAGACGAAGGTTGAGACAAGAGTGATTTTAAATATACTTTGCCTTATACAGTAGCCTGTATGAGAATACTATGAATTTCAAAGAAATTATATTTATATCATCCTTTGCCTTTGGGCCAGAGTATTGAAACATTGCCACTGGTGCTTGAAGACTTTGCAGGAAATGACTAAAAGGGAACATGTTTTTGTTAACTCATTCGAGACGTGCCGCCTCCGGATACGCGGCATGAGCCGCGTATCCGGAGTCGGCACGTCTCGAATGAGTTAAGGTGTCCGTCTCTCGAAAGACTCCCCACTACTAGCACCTCCCCAATAGACGCCTACCTGCTCCGCAACTACGAGTCAGTCCATCCCTGTGTTGTGTAAACGGCAACAGCGTGTGTTAGAGGCGGAAACCGGTGTGGGCGCGGGCGGCATTGTCTAGTGATGGGCCTGGACCCTAGAGAACTTACAGAAGCCATTCCTAGAATTGCTGCAAGCATGAGTTTAAAATAGCGAGGCTTTCAAGACAAACACCAGTAATATATTCGTCACTGCATTCAAGTTTAGCCCTTCACTGCTGGGAAATTGCGAACACCACCCAACTGCAAGAGGCAAAGACTCCCTCATGTGCGGGGGCTCGTGAGGGTCTTTGCCTCTTGCTGACCCTATTTACATCTGTGTTCCTTTAACTGATTTGATTATTCGGCGTTGACTGAGTCAGTCCTGCTTTCAAAGACGTAATGTGGTTGCGTTTACTGGCCGCGAAGAGGTATAAATCCCTCAAATCAGTCGTATCCATGCCTTTTTGCCGATTCCACTTTTTGTTATATTGCTTTCAGGAGAAGGAAAGTTGTAAACTGAGCATTTAGTTTACGGCAGTGTTTACGACATTCAGACTGCATTTGAGCTTTCGAGAATAGTTTTCTTTTTCGGGAGCTGTTATCGACCAGATTTATTTTGGGGCATATGTTCAAGGCTGTCATATTTTTTTTGGTGTCTGTGTGTGTGTTCATCGGCGCACCGGCTTAATCCATTCACTGCAATTCGACGCAGATTGTGTTTCTGCGGTCTTCTTTGATTAAACGCCAACGAGCCCCAGCCGTACCAGAAGCATGGATTCAAATTGTGTCAGCAAGAGGCATAGATCCTCATAAGCCCCCTCGACTGCGGGGATGTCTCAAACAGTTGGATCGTGTTCACGTTTTCTCGACAGTCAAGGGTTGAACACGCCAGAATGTGACCGTACGCCAGATGATGGACCCGGCGTCACTTTGGGGGTGGAAGTTTTCTATAGGGGAGCAGCACGCCAAAAATGCTCTCATGCGGGAACGCCAGGTCGTACGCCAAAGTCGATCTGGCGTGTGTCATATATAGAGCGACATATACTACTGAATGTTGCGATGAAGCAAGGTTACCGTGTAAATCTGGGAGGGTGGTGCTGATGACGACGGTGGTGGTGACAGAGGTTGTGGTGGTGTTTCTCAGTGAAAACCCTGTTTGGAAGATGACGTGGAAGAGGGAAGCAGACGATGGGGGTTGGAGGTATGGGGGTGGGGCATCTGGGAAGGTGGGGAGGGGGGGGGGGGCTGTTGATCCTTGGGTCATCGACACCCTCCAAGTGCAGTGATCCGAAGATAATTTCTGCGCAGACAGAAAGGTCAGGATTCTGACTAGAACCTCGGCTCCATTTAATTTCCTACTTTCCCCCCGGATGACTTTCCTCGTCTGAGGATGCAGATGTGACAGATCTCAATCGGCTATAGGCATAGATGCTCATGCCTCTACAATTTGCAAGGGCTCATGACAGTCGATGTCTTTTGCCAATGTAAATCAGTTGCTGAACAACTGTACCCGTAGGACTGATTTCGCATAGTCTGATGATGTAAATGTGACCCAGAGATCTACGCCAGCAAGAGGTATATTTTCTCATGAGCCCCTGCGAATGTAGGGGCGCATGAGAATCTATGCCTCTTGCAGATGGAAGGTATTTGGATGGCGACCGTTCAGCTGAAGACGAGGTAAACACAATATTGTGCCCGGGCGACCTTTGCTCGCTGCTCTGTCTGGGGAGACACGATGACTCAGTGTTTTGTCTGCATGACCAAACCTCTCAGCGGGCGTGATCCACGGGCAAAAGGCATAATTATGATTTTCACGAGCCTCTGCTACAGTAAACGTGATATTGCTTCCAAGGGAGACCTTTGTCTCTGAGACAAACAGTTCCTTAGGCCTTTCTGTCTGCAAGAGTCGACGCAGACTTTTGATTGCATCTAGTCTTTCGTACGACCTCATTTAAGCACACGGTCACATTGTTGAGGTGTCACCAAAAGATTATGTACCGGTTGCAGAAGATGGATCGACCTTGATAATTCAAGGGTGGTGTAAGATTAGCTTGGCGCCTGATGGCGCCAAGCTAATCTGGCACTACCCTTGGATTATCAAGGTCGATCCGTCTGTTGCTGTGTAGTTCGTCGGGGCCAAATTTATGTCTGTCACAACTTTATTCATATTCAGACAACTTTATTATCCAATAAGTGGTGGTCATTCATTGTCCTTTATTGTCATTTATTGTCCAACGAGAGGAAATGGCTTTGCCTTCCCTGAGGCGCGCACATCGCCACCCCGCGACCAACACGACGTCAGTTTTCATTTATTCTTAAAATGTTCATCCATTGTCAAGTTCACTTGTTGACGTGACACCCAGCGGTAATGCATGCAACGGTGTACTTAGTGCCCTATGTGCCGTAGGCGGTCGGTCTTTCTTTCTCAAAGTCAGACTCTGGTAGGACGTGACGACTTTTCACAGTACAGGCTCCCTGACCAATAGCGGAGCACCTTGCTTAGTGGCTTGTGCGGGATTTAAGCTCGCTTAGTCATGCAGTCAGCCCCAAAAAACAGTCGGTGTAATGGTGTGGTCCGCGGACGAGTTTTGTCATCCACAGCCAGATTTCTTCAAGGACGTGTTGCCCTCTCTGTTGACTATTTAGTCATGGGTTATAGCGCTAGCGCCAAGCTATTCTGGCACCACTCGTGAACTGTCATTTGCAATCTGTAGTCTGAGGACAGCTCTCAAATTCAAGAATTTTGACTTTAGTGTTTATACGACTCGCCAACTTTTCCCGACCATGATTGATCAGATCACATGTCATGATACGGGTTGTGCTATCTCTGCCGCACTGCCGACCGTTTCTTTGCAAATCCACATAATTGTCAGTACTGTGGCGGAGCATAAGTTTGCAGCGACTCGGTGACTTGTTAGGCATGCGGCATCACGCTGTTTTGAAGGTCTTTGAAGGGGGGAAATATGTTGATTCAATATAACAGCACTTTCAAAACTCGTATAAATTAAATAAATTATATCTGACTTGCTTAGTTCTACCGATAAAATGTGCACTTTACCTTTACCTTTAGGTCGCATTTTATCGGTCGGACTGAACACGAGTGATTTATTTATTTTGTGTAACGCGGAGACGTCAGGCATAATTCAAAGCAACCTACTCCAGGCAATACGCAATTAACAGTTTGTAATATCGCCTGTATAAATGTTCTTAGTATGTCTTGCAATAATGCTGGGCAATAGGGATAACTTAACTCATTCAGCCCGACGGCCGTATTTCCCAAACGGCTTTGGAAACTCTAATGACTATGCACGGGACGTCAGGTGTAATTCAAAGCAACCTACTCCAGGCAATAAGGAACTGACAGTTGGCAATATCTTCTTTATATGTTCATAGTATGTCTTGTTTTGGAGGCATCATCTAATGACCATGCACCAGTTGCAGGAGATGGATCGACCATGATAATTCAAGGGCAGTGCCAGATTAGCTTGGCGCCGACAGGCACCAAGCTAATCTGACACTCCCCTTGAATTATCATGGTCAACCCGTCTCCTGCTGTAGGGCGTCAGGGCTGAATGGGTTAAATTATGACGTTTGAATGTCGTGAAATGAATGACTCTTCTGCTCTCCTTCTCCTGTGTAGACAGGAGAGTTATTTATGCTACCACCAAAAAACAGTTGAAAACCTCTGGTGCGTGTGCCTACCTACTCGCATGGATTGTCGAAAGAAAGGTAGAACCGTCATAGTTGAGGCAAGACAACATCGATAACCCGTTGTGTCGGCGTCTTTGCGGCAATCAAAGAGTGCCATCGAACAAATCGCTTTGACCCTTATCATTCGGAATACACAAGTGTGTGAAATAAGTTTGACTAAAATAGTTCAAGGGTAGTGCCAGAATAGCTTGGCGCCTCTAGGCGCCAAGCTATTCTGGCACCACCCTTGTACTAAAGCCATTGGTCTATATCCTTATCTGTAAGTACTGTAACGTAGCTTGCTTATGGCAGTGTACAAATTTGAAGCTTTTAGCCTCAGTATATGTGTTAAATAATCTGTGTGTAGGCCTAGCATCGAACGGTCTCGGTTCTGAGTAAAGCACATGGTTAGCGCATGGTTTATTGTGTTTCAGCAACCTTGGAAATGATTGCGTTGCGATTGTGTACCTGAGGAACTCAGCCTGTACAAGCACCTCCCATACATCTGCCATCACCATCGCGAAGTGAAGTAGGCAAACACACATACATCATGGTTCGGACTGTTCTGCAATACCAATCATACAGTCACAGACCGAACGTCCTTACATCTCCCGCCACAGGTGCAGACACAGAAAAAAATTGTGCTGGGAAGAAGGAAAGACAAAAGAATCTTATTACTGATCTCCAGCAGAGCGTTGTGGTACATCCTCTTGCGTATAGTCGAACACGTTTTGCTGTTTTCTTCCTCAGCCAAAGATCTCTTTGCAAGGGACATAGATTCTTACAAGCCCCTGGGCTCATAAGAATTTATGTCCCTTACTGATCGAGGTTCGTGGGTCTTGTTCATTAACTATGCGTATATGTTGGTCCACAGAAAGAGGAGGACATCGGGATTAAGGCCTAAGCGTAAATATGCGGGAGTGGGGAGAGAGACTCAGCCACAGATCCTAGGAAAATCCTCGGCAAATACCTGTCTCGTACATATGAGAAAGGCGCATGAGAAGTGCGTGTTGATGTGAGAAATACAATCCAAGTTCTGCTCTTGAGCAGGGTTCACATAGTACACACTCAATATCACAAGCTGATCTATTGAGTCTGTACCCGTGTGCGCGAGGGTTCCGGCACAGGCTGATTCTGCATTTCGTATAAAAACTAAGTCAAAACAAATTAATTACAGGTAGGGCTCATTATAAAAAAAGAAAGTCGACGTTTGTTGATAAAACCCTGTACTGTACTGTATTCAGATAAGAAAAACACAAAACACGTGTTGTATCCATTCCTAGAACAGCCTTTATGTGTAAAGGATCAATAAATAACAAGGAATTTCGTGTTTCAACATGCACCCGTCAGGCGCCTATGGTCTCGTGCGTACGTATGTTAATTAGTTGTACCAACAGGTGAAGTTCTGGCCAGAGTTGCGTGCCCCTGACTCAGAGCGTCTATTGACGCTCTGAGTCTGGGGCAGGAAACTCTGCCAGAACTTCGATTCACTCCCACTGTGATTGTACCAGCGAGATGTTGACGATCTCTGAGCACGCAGTCCCTTTCCCAAATCCTTCCACCTGCAAGAGACATAGATGCTCATGAGCCCTGACAAATATTACATGCCAGCATACGTAACGACTATTACTATGATGGCGCCTCAAGGCGCCAAAAATATCTGCATTCTGCCCACGCGTGAAGTTCGGCGAAAGACAGCAAGTCCGTTTGTGTGAAAATCAATATTTTTAATCGTAATACAATGAAAATCTTGCCTTTCACAAAAATAGACTTTTTTTGCTTTAACAGGGCACAACTTTAGCACAACCTTTGAACTATCAGTCCAAGTCTGTCACCACTCCTGTATTGTATCCTTTTGAGTGGACAACTAAATCTGGGAATTTTGACTTTTACTCAGTCATTGCCTGTAAACGCAGACTGTGTTTCTGATATCTGCGTTAATTCGACTCCGAAGGTTTCCCAACCGTCTAAAGAACATGGATACAAAGCAGTACCAGCAAGAGGAATAGATCCTCATGAACCCCCGCAAATGCGGGGGCTCATGAGGATCTATGCCTCTTGCAGCCGGATCATGCGCAAGTTGTTCCCGGCAGTACAAAGGGATTCACGCTCAGTGTGTTATGCACGCAACTGGTGTAGACAGCGCATGAGAGAAAAGCCGCTCTGGGAGGAAGCGATGACTTCGCTGAGAGCAATCTGTTCTGACAGGCAATCTAGACGAGGGATTGCTCGGCCTTCCTCGCGGGACGCATTCTGCGCATTGTGCTGTAAGCACGCGGGCTTCCGTGCCGGAAAGAGATGTGCTTGACACTTCTTGGCATCGTCTGCATGTGCAAGCCCCCCCCCCCCCCCCCCCGCCACCCCCTGCCTTGGGTTCCGTGGCATGTGCACTGACGTAACCCCTTCAGTTGCACGAGTGAGTATAAAAGCCACGCCAAACATACCCGGCCTCTATGAGTCCGAAAAGCTCAGGCGGTTAAACGTCGGAGTAGGAGAGCGAAGGGAACCGCCGGGTCGTGGGTTCGAATCCCGTCCCGGTCCCGGTAGCTGGACTCACAATCCAGGGGGAAAAAACGGATTTGTTCAATAGCATTTCCGTTGAAAGGTCCTGGTAAATCAAAGTGGCACAGATGGAGTGCGCCTGAGTTGATCAGTGTTCAGGTCGCACTCCATAGGCAATAGATTTCCCTGTCACCCATAACCCGCCCGTCAGGGCCGTCCATGATCACCTCGGTGCTGTGGACGTTAAACCCGAACTAACCAACCACCCGGCCTCTGCGGAGTCCGAAATAGCTCAGGCGGTTAAACGTCGGAGCAGGAGAGCGAAGGGAATCGCCGGGTCGTGGGTTCGAATCCCGTCCCGGCCCCGGTAGTTGGACTCACAATCCAGGGGAAAAAACGGATTTGTTCAATAGCATGTCCATTGAAAGGTCCTGGTAAATCAAAGTGGCACAGTTGGAGTGCGCCTGAGTTGATCAGTGTTCAGGTCGTACTCCATAGGCAATAGATTTCCCTGTCCCCCATAACCCGCCCGTCAGGGCCGTCCATGATCACCTCGGTGCTGTGGACGTTAAACCCGAACTAACCAACCAACCAACCCGGCCTCGAGAGCGAAGGGAATCGCCGGGTCGTGGGTTCGAATCCCGTCCCGGCCCCGGTAGCTGGACTCACAATCCAGGGGGAAAAACGGATTTGTTCAATAGCATTTCCGTTGAAAGGTCCTGGTAAATCAAAGTGGCACAGTTGGAGTGCGCCTGAGTTGATCAGTGTTCAGGTCGTACTCCATAGGCAATAGATTTCCCTGTCCCCCATAACCCGCCCGTTAGGGCCGTCCATGATCACCTCGGTGCTGTGGACGTTAAACCCGAACTAACCAACCAACCAACCAACCCGGCCCTCAGAGTCCGAAATAGCTCAGGCGGTTAAATGTCGGAGCAGGAGAGCGAAGGGAATCGCCGGGTCGTGGGTTCAAATCCCGTCCCGGCCCCAGTAGCTGGACTCACAATCCAGGGGAAAAAAACGGATTTGTTCAATAGCATGTCCGTTGAAAGGTCCTGGTAAATCAAAGTGGCACAGTTGGAGTGCGCCTGAGTTGATCAGTGTTCAGGTCGTACTCCATAGGCAATAGATTTCCCTGTCTCCCATAACCCACCCGTCAGGGCAGTCCATGATCACCTCGGTGCTGTGGACGTTAAACCCGAACTAACCAACCAACCAACCCGGCCCTGGTAGCTGGACTCACAATCCAGGGGAAAAAAACGGATTTGTTCAATAGCATGTCCGTTGAAAGGTCCTGGTAAATCAAAGTGGCACAATTGGAGTGCGCCTGAGTTGATCAGTGTTCAGGTCGTATTCCATAGGCAATAGATTTCCCTGTCCCCCATAACCCGCCCGTCAGGGGCCGTCCATGATCACCTCGGTGCTGTGGATGTTAAACCCGAACTAACCAACCAACCAACCCGCTGGGAGAACTGAACTCAGTTTCAATAAATAGACCCCTCCCTTTTCTGCCGATTTTAATTTTTTACTGAAACAAGGACGGCCGCGGCAACCAAACAATTTGAGCATTTGCAACCAGGTTTGCTCCCTTTGAAATGCCGGAGAGGCATGAGTTCATTTAGAGGTCAGTTTTCCCCGGTAAAATTCATAATATGTTTGGCGAGCTTAACTCATTCTACCCCAGACACACCACAGCAAGATAAGGATCGACCATGATAGTTCAAGGGTGATGCCAGAATAGCTTGGCGCCTATGGGCGCCAAGCTATTCTGGCATCACCCTTGAACTATCATGGTCGATCTGTGTCCTGCACTAGAGTGCAGTCTTCAGAGGACAACGGCAAAATTTGGGGATTTCGGTGATGGGGTAGAATGAGTTAAAATATATCCTGCGTCTGCCACTAAGCCGCAAGGAGCCCCGCTGTCGCGGAGCACCATGCTTAGAGGCATACGCAGGACTGAAGCTCATGCATCTGTTCCATGGACCATAGGAGGTGGACGGTTATGATACGCATCGAAGACGCTACTCGTTGCAGAGGCTTATGAGAATCCGCGCCTCAGTCCGTCTTACTTCTAGGGATCGGACCACACTGGTTGCCTCCTCAGTTCAATTCGCTACCGCGGCAGCGATACGTCGAGGAAGACAACCAGAGTGTGGCCGACCACGTTTGTTACGTCTTGAGATAGCTTATGTGTCCGCTCACAGAGTCTCAGTCGTGAAAATAGGTAGGCATCTACAAATACGGTGGTCTCTGGGTAGCAAAGACAGACTGGTCCGAAATAGCTCAGGCGGTTAAGCGTCGGAGCAGGCGGAGAGCGAAGGGAATCGCCGGGTCGTGCTTTTGAATCCCCGTCCCGGCCCCGGTAGCTGGACTCGCAATCCAGGGGGAAAAGACGGGCTTGTTCAATGAACATGTCCGTTGAAAGGTCCTGGTAAATCAAAGTGGTACAGTTGGAGTGCGCCTGAGTTGATCAGTGTTCAAGTCGTACTCCGTAGGCAATAGATTTCCCAGTCCCCCATAACCCGCCTGTCAGGGCCGTCCATTATCACTTCGGTGCCGTGGAATTTAAACCCCGAACCAGGCTAATCAACCAGCAAAGACAGTCTGATCAACAGTCTTATGTCTGTTCCTCAGAAAGGAGTAGACCGTCGGGAATTGGATACAAAGCTAGGTGTTTCCGATGATTTTGGCTTTGTCACAAGTCTTTTCTTTATCGGTATATTTTCAGTCTGGAGCAAGGGTATACTTGTCAGTATACATACGTACACTAGTTGTGTGACGTTATCTCGCAGAGCCATATGATCATTACTAATAACTCACCGGTAGTGTTCAGCTTTGCTCCTCTGCTGGCACCATGCATCAAATTTTATCATTGTCTTTGAGTAATCAAGGTCGAGCGGTACCCCTCCTGCTGTTCGTGATGGATTATTTCCCGAGTCGGTCCAGTCATCTGTTCGCATTATACACACGTCCGGGCTGTCCTCATCTTTCCACCGTAATCTAGACTGACATCTGTTTAACTGACCTGAGGTCAATAGACAAATGGCTGCCATGCAGTGTATTGGTGACCAATCGGCGGCCCTCCGCCGATCCTGTCACCTGCAGGTCACGTTATATATTTAAATTGGGCAGTTGAGGCAGTAAGAGGACCGGAGTTTTTTCAAAATAATTTTTGCCTTGTTTGAAAATTTGTAGTAGGACTGAATGTTGGAATTTGCTAGAAATTTATGGTTAGCTGAGAGGAGACATGTTTGGTGCTTTGATTCATACCATCCTGAGCTTATACAGTGGACAATTGTGGGCCTATGTTGAGTTGCCGTTGACGTAGTGATTTGAGGGGCACGCTGATTTCAGCTGTGCTTGGGTGTGGGGTTGGTAAGGAATCAAGTTCATAGGCAAGAAATGAGACTGTCAACGTGCTGGTTTTTTTGGGGTTATTTTGTGCATGGCAAATGTGCAGCTGGTGGGCGCTAGTGTTTTGTAGGGGATTGAAATATTAGGGGATGCCTGGGACTGACTATGGCTAAGAGACTGGACAGTACGGAAACGGCACTGTGTTCCGTGGCCTGCACGCATTATACACACTTCCGGGCCGTCCTCTTCTTTCCACCGCAATCTAGACTGACATCTGTTTAACCTGCGGCCAGAAGACAAAGCCATACACTGTAGAACCCAGTGCCGTTTCCGTACTGTCTCTTAGACATAGTCAGTCCCAGTCATCCCCTAATTTTTCAGTCCCCTAAAAAACACTACCGCCCACCAGCTGCACATTTGCCATGCACAAAATACCAACAAAAAATCACATTGACTGTCTCATTTCTTGGCTATGAACCTGATTTCTTACCAACCCCACACCCAAGCACAGCTGAAATCAGCGTGCCCCTCAAATCACTACGTCAACGGCAACTCAACATAGGCCCACAATTGTCCACTGTATAAGCTCAGGATGGTATGAATCAAAGCACCAAACATGTCTCCTCTCATCTAACCAGAAATTTTCAGCAAATTCCAAAATTCAGTCCCACTACAAATTTTCAAATAAGGTAAAAATTATTTTTAAAAAATCGGTCCTTGCACTGCCTGAACTGCCCAATTTGAATATGCAACATGACTTGTATTGGTACAATCGGCGACCCCCCCCCCCCCCCCTCACTCTCTCTCTCTCTTTCGCGCTCTCATAGTCTCAGTTCCTCCGACCAGTCTCTCACTGAGGGATAAGGGCAGTCAGGTTCGATAATTACTTTCACCCCGATGCTTGTCCTTTGCTCTTTGCTTCAATCTCTGCGACAACAATGGCCGCCGGTCAGCAGGGACCTTCATACCTGACAATCTAGTCGATTTCTTTTGCAAGAGGCATATATTCTCATGAGACCCAGCAGCTGCAGTGACTCATGAGTGTCCATGCCGTTTTACATCTCTGTTCCTCCAATGGGTAATATAAGTCTTCGGTCTATTCAAACAAATCAGAAGCTAAGGCTTGGATGACCTCTTGCGTGTTCTCAAGACGACAGTGAATGATGCTTTTTGCTTGACAGCAAGAGGTTTCGATCCTCATAAGCTTTTGCAGCATGCAGTTTTATCTGGACAGTGATTAGCCAGCCGTATAATTCCAGCTCCAGGGGCGTATCAGTTACCTCGGGGGGAATGGGGGGTGGGTGGGGGGTGGGTGGGGGTGGGTGGGGGTAGGGGGTGGGTGGGTGGGTGTTGGTGTTTCAATTTTATGGTTGGGACCTTCAATCTGACACAAAAGTCTTACCGACGCGAAACCTAGTGACCGAAAAATTAAAGATTGGGGGTGGGGGTGGGGGGTGGGGTGGGGTGGGGGGTGGGAGGAGCGGTAGAATGGGGAGGGGAGGGGGTGGTTTGCGTGTGTGAAGTTTCTCAACACACGCCGAAGGGAGTGGGGTGGGAGGGAGGGGGGGGGGATGGTGGTGGTCCGTGTACATCAAGCATGTGTCAAGACTTTCACTCCTCTCAAATGGGGGTGGGGGGTGGGCCGGGGTGGCTTTGTTATAGCATTTTTAAAGCAATATTGGCCAGGGGTGGGGGAGGTGGGAGGTGGGGGTGTAGGTGAACCCTGGACCAGGGACCAGTTGCATGAGTGGCTGGCGCAGGACTAAGCTCAGTCATACAACTGACCCCAGCTCTCAGACCTCCGTTTGTGCTGTCTTCTCGGTTCTCTTAAAATCCTGCCCCTACCACTTCTCAATCCTGCGCCAACCACTGAGCAAGGCGCTTCACTACAGCGTGTGTCATCACTACTCTGCTACAGCGGAGCGCCTTGCTTAGTTTGGTTGGCGCAGGACTATTCTAAGCTCACTCACGCCTTAGTCCAGCTTCCAGCATACCTAGCCGTCTATTTGTGTTCTTGAAGTTCTCATCAGCACAGATCCATGTCATCACACAGTCTATGGGGATTACGGCCTTATCATTCCTGTCTGTTCAACTATAGAGGATATATAAACTAAAAAGTCCTTGCAGCCTACCAAGAAACTCATAATTATACGGATCTATTCCTCTTGCAAACGAAAGAGTTTTGACTGTTAGTGGCCTGCGGCAACAATAAGCTGCGGCCTTTGGCTGACCGGACGGACTGTCATTTTCCCGAATGCTTTCAACGGATTCACTCCTGCAACTACTCAGCGATGCCTGTCATCGGGGCTAGGCCTAAATCGTTCCTCATTTGCCTAGAGGTTTGTGCTGGATGTATGTACGCATAGTTATGTCTCATGTGGCGGCTTGTTTACGTCTATTCTTTCTTCAGAGTAGGACTTCAATAGGCGGCGACGTAGTGCTGGTCCTTATCATTCGGAATACACCAGAGTCTAAAATAAGTTGACTAAAATAGTTTAAGGGTAGTGCCAGAATAGCTTGGCGCCTGTAGGCGCCAAGCTATTCTGGCACCACCCTTGAACTAAAGCCATTGATCTATATCCTTATCTGTAAGTACTATAATGCAGCTTGCACATGGCAGTGTACAAATTTGAATCTTTTAGCCTCAGTATGATATGGGTTAAGACATACGGCTTAGTGTTCAGTCTTAGTTCTCTATGTAGTTCAGTTAAGGTCGAGGCTGTGTTGGACATACGAACTCATATTAATGCACTTTTTGTTTTGTTTTGTCACTTTGTTTTGTTGGGACTGGTATGCACGGGTGAACCTCAAACAGAGTAAAAGTTGGTGGGGTTATAGGGTTGCTGAAAGAACCCTGGCCTAGTTTGATTCCTGCAATGTCCGTGGCCGCTGATTGTGTTTCTGAAATCATTGTTAATTCAAAGCGGGTGCTCATGAGGATCTATGCCTCTTGCAGTTGGATGGCGTTCACCTTTTCGTCTTGGCCGCAGTGAAAGGGTCAAGTGAAGGGCGAGATCCGCGCAAAGAACTTCAACCGAATTGTTGTCAACCACGTGGCTTAAGTCCTCCAGTGTCTCCCATCCAGCTTCCCACCACTTAAAACCTGGCAGAGATTTCTGGTAAACGCTTCTGCGCAGAAGCGGATCAGTTACTTCCCGTGTGTGTGTGTGGGTGTGTGGGGGGTGGAGGGTGGGAGGAGATGCAGTTTCTAGCAGTAAACAATCTCATTTGCAATAGGCACAGATCCTCATGAGCCCCCGCATTCGCGGGGGCTCATGAGGATCTGTGTCTCTTGCTCATAATATTGTCTAAATCGCTAGGCCGCGATGTTCCTCTCGCTGACCCTTCAATATTATCCATGTTACCCAGGCAGACGGTTTGAACATTAACTCCTTCGAGACGTGCTGCATCCTTATACGCGGTGTATGACGTCTGGAATGTGTTAAACGGTTAATCTTCTGAAACAGTTGCAGACTTCACTGCTAAGAAAAAGTGTGCGGATTCCAACTGCAAGAGACATTGCATGAATTCCACGCGCGCCTGCAGTTGTCCGATCTAATGTGCATCTTGCTGAAACCACTTTTTGTACACGTTCCCTGGACACCTCAGAGCTGAATGAACAAAAAGTTTAAAATTGCGATCTTCGACCACTGGCACTGAAGGGGTTAATCTGGCTGCTTTTCCGTCAATTCACTCTGTGTCTGCAAGATTAATTCTCTGCGGAGAGAGAAAGTCATCGTGTAAACACTGCAGCTAGACTGACGAGCAAAAAGAAATGGGATATTTCTGGAATCATCGGAAACACTTAAGTTTTTCCGATGATTCCAGAAATGATACATTTATTTTGCTCGTCAGTATTGTAACTGAACTTGCTGATTGTTACAACAAAAGAAACGGGACATTTTTCAGTCGAACCATCTGTGTATGCAAGATTCTCTGAGAGGGGCAGCCATATAACATGGCAATTAGACTGACGAGCACAAGAAATGCGACATTTCTGGAATCCATCAATGTCGCATTTCTTTTGCTCGTCAGCATAGCACCTTAACTTACTTATTGTTATGGGAAATTTTTTTTTTGTTGGAAATGTCGCATTTCTTTTGCTCGTCATTATAGTTACTTAACTTGCATACTTATTGTGGCGTTGTTGTGACTGTTCAGTGATGTTTGTTTGTCATTTGCCCTCCGGCATGAATGTTTGCTCTCCTCTCGGCATGGTGCCCACAAGTTAAGTGTGAGTCGGGGGTGGGTTGGGGGTGGGGGTGGGGGGTGGGTGGGGGTGGGTTGGTGGGTGGAGGGGATCTACAAAATATGTTTGCTAGTCTTGCGGCTCCATGCCAACAACAACAAACAACTTAAAATGCCCGGCGACAGCAACATAAAACTCCAAACAACAACTGGTTTGCACTCATTTATTCTTAGCTTGTTTCTCTCTTTGATGGGATTTTCATTGCATTTTGCACACTTGCATTTAGCAGTCACCTGTTTTTATTTGCTCAGAAAAACAACAACAGCAACAAGAATCAACAACAACAATAACAGCAATAACAACAACAGCAGCAACGTTAACAACGGCAACAACGGCAACAAAAACACATACGCGGTTTTTCCACTGCCTTTCGGAAACGGAAAGAACTCTCTTGCGTACAAAGGAGAAAAAAAGCTGAAACGTCTTTCATTGGACGACGTTTAAACTTCATAATTTAAGTTAGCCCCTTTGGTCCAGCATTACTGCCAGACATACATAATACATTTATACAGGAGATATTGCGATTTATTTAACCCTTTGCTGGCTGGAGTAGGTCGCTTTAAGACATGCCGCATCACGCAAGAGGCGTAGATTCTCATGAGCCCCCGCAATTGCGGGGGCTCATGAGAATCTGCGCCTCTTGATTGGTGGATCAAGTTTTTCTGTCCTTTGTCCTGAATCGCCAAACCTTTCCTTGACCTCATTACGGACTTGAAATGTCTGAGTCCTGGGTGACTCGGTGGCGTTTCGAAATCCATCCATTAGTTCGCTGTTTGTGGCCTGCCCACCAGTCCCTGCGTTCACACACGAAAGGTCAGAATCATTAACATGCTTTTGATAAGTTAGAGCAGCGTTCTGGCAACTCTAGCATGTTGCCGTGTAGCCAGCAACAGTGGTGTGGCATTTCTGTTGTTGCGGTATTGGTGGCCGCTAGAGAACTGGAAATCTTGGGTCCAGCGAGGGCATGGAGACGAACCCAATAATGAAAGAAGCGCGCTTAGAAGGGTCAAGCGCAACACAATTCATTTTATTTCCTCTCGAAATAGACTTAGGGTCAGACATGTACTTTTCAGTGGAATCTCGAAGGAAAAAAAGCTTCATCTTTGCGTCGATACCGAAATTTGAAAACGCTGAGCATAGCAGTTTCTTCTGTGAGGGTGGATGTTCTCGCTGTTTTTAGCTTTCATTTATTTCTCTAGCAAATTAACTCATTCAGTCCGACGGCCGGATTTCCAAAATTTTGGAGGCGTCATCTAATGACTGTGCACTAGTTGCAGGAGATGCATCGACCATGATAATTCAAGGGCAGTGCCAGATTAGCTTGGCGCCAACAGGCGCCAAGCTAATCTGGCACTACCCTTGAATTATCATAGTCGACCCATCTCCTGCTGTAGGGCGTCAGGGCTGAATGGGTTAAAGATAAAATTTCATAAATATTATTGCAACTGTTATCCCAAAGCGTGTTTCTTTCTTTCTTTTGGGTAATATTTTTTCTTTGGATTTTCTTTTGCATCTTACACGATTGACAGTCAACTTTTTGCACTGGATGTCTGCTTGAACGCTGAGCGTAACAATTTCGCCTTTTGACACCGAGTTGTCAGAGTTGTTGTCGTTGTTGCTGCCGCTGTTGTATCTGTTGCTGTTGTTGTAGCTGTTGCTATTGTTCTTGCTGTTTTTAGCGTTCGTTTGCCTGGCACTGCGGGGCACAGTACAGGTAAACAGTGAGGTCTATAATGAACGTAAAGCCCAGGATGGGGTCGATTGATGGGTGGGAGTGTATTATTAGTTATTTGAAAGACCACGGGTCCCGCCGGCCGTCAAGTTCGGTTTTAATTGGATGGCTCTGCGTCTGTTGTAGGCTTTAACACATTCTGCTCCAGGACCGAAATCCGCAGGTTTGGAAGTTGCCCCCTGAAGGCTGTATTACACTTCTGGAAACAGATCGAGCGTGATAGTTCAAGGGTTGTGCCAGAACAGCTTGGCGCCTATGGGCGCCAAGCTATTCTGGCACAACCCTTGAACTATCACGCTCGATCCACGTCTTGCCGTGGCGTGTCGGTGTTGAATGAGTTAATCCCCCTTCCCTGCCACTGGCCGTATATTTTTGTTTTTGAGTTCTTTGTTTATGCAACTGACCAAAAGCTACAACCGTCCAAGGAACACAGATACAAATTGGTCTCAGCAAGAGGCACAGATAAATGATGTCGCGGGGGCTCATGAGGATTTATGTCTCGTGAAGTTGGGTGGTGTTTATTTTTCTCGGCAGTGAGGAGTTTAAAGCGTGAATTTTTTTTTTTGGTTAGAGCATACGGCTTTGAATCCCTACTCCGCACTGACAACTGCACCTAGTGGCAACGTTCTGTATCGGCCCGCACATGTATTTCATGCTGGCCGTCGATCAGGTAGGGCCTTGCTTTTAAAGGCCCACTACCGCCGTAACTGTTAAGATACACTTCTGTAACAGATGGTTACAAAACGCTTACCCGACACGCTACATACAGGTCTAGTTATGGTTCATTTAGACACAGGGCAATCCGGCCAGTTCAGCGCGTGGGCGTTTCCTAAAGCCTGCGCGGTGGAGCTTTTTTGGTGTAGTGCAGTGTGCGCAGTTAGTTAGTTAGTTCGGATTTAACGTCCACAGCACCGAGGTGATCATGGACGGCCCTGACGGGCGGGTTATGGGGGACAGGGAAATCTATTGCCTATGGAGTACGACCTGAACACTGATCAACTCAGGCGCACTCCAACTGTGCCACTTTGATTTACCAGGACCTTTCAACGGACATGCTATTGAACAAATCCGTTTTTTCCCCCTGGATTGTGAGTCCAGCTACCGGGGCCGGGACGGGATTCGAACCCACGACCCGGCGATTCCCTTCGCTCTCCTGCTCCGACTTTTAACCGCCTGAGCTATTTCGGACTCTTGCAGTGTGCGCAGTACTGGCCCCACCCTTTAAGCCCTTGGTTCGTCTGCCATGGCCTAGCAAGCTGGGACGGTGGTATCGAGGTCCTCAGGTCGTAGGTTTTATATCAGACTGTCCTTGTCCTAGTCTCTGGCTCAAAAACCTTCCCCGGAGACACGGGGGCTTTGATGTCAGGGTTTTCCTTCCTTAGCCTTTCCGCAGCCAAGCGGCCAGGCCCGCAAGGCAGCAGGACAATGATTTATTTTCGAGGTTCTCCTCTCTAGATCCGCCGTGTTTAGCCTGGGGGCTAGTGCTGCCCAGTTTTTTGGGTCACCTCGGAGAGGATGTGGCCAGGGACCACGCACGGACGGTCTTGGTATAGAGGGATGCTATGCTAGTCCGGAGAGATTACACACGTGGGTGCCTCACAAAGGCCAAGAGGCCCCAGACTAGGGTGATCCTGGGGGAGGCGCTGTAAGAGTTCCCCACTACCCGCACCACCAACGCAACTCGTCCCCTGGGGCCTCCACCCCGGCTTTGAGTCAGGCAGAGACCCCCTGACCCAGTTCAGCACACGTCGTTTTAATATCAAGTAATTTGACAATGACTCTACTCCGTCGATTCCATAAATACAACGCTTTCAGTACCGAGTACGAGAAGCAGCTAAAAATAGTTTGACACGCTAACGACTGCGCAGAATAAATAATTGCGATTACGCGTGTACTTTTGCTGCGTGTCCCAACTGCTGTTAAAGTTCATTAGGTGTGTCGACAAGGCTTAATAAACACAAATGGTGCTGAGATGTGTCTTCAAATTTACGCGTAATGGTACTTTAAGCTTAAGTTCCTGCATCATAGATAATTATGCACCCAGCAAGGATAGGTACTGTTGCTGTGGAATAGGGTTCACCTGACCCCACAAACCACCCCTGAACACAAGCATTGTATGCGGTCCACGCCCATGCACCTGCCACTTATTCGGCCATTATCTTTACCAGGGCTCAGTTGCGCGAGTGAGCTGAAGTCCTGCGCTAACCACTACGCAAGGTGCTCCGACCGCTATAGCGGAGCACCTTGCGTAGTGGTCTGCGCTGGATTCACTTCGTTGATATTCTCCAGGGCAGACGTACAGCATTCTTCGCGCGGTTACACGCGGCAAGTCGGCTTTGCGCGTTAACTTGAAATAGTGTGACGTGTGCATGACTTACTAGGTCTGAGAGCAGTACACGTATGTGGTGAAACAGCTTTGACCAGCTATTTGTTGCGAGGTAGATACACTAACCTACTGAGTGTCAACCGCTTCCCAGTAGGCAATGGACCCTCGGGCCGGCGTCGGCCGCAGTGGGCCCGAGGGTGCATTGCAAAACAACTGACTTTTGAGTCGGCCCTAATTATGGGGCCAAAATCAGTCACAGCCGACTGGACTATCGCATTTTGTCACAGGGCGAGTTGAAAACTCCTACTAACCCCTTTGATTGTCGGTAGCGCGTTTTGTCGAGGTGATTTCTACAGGAGTCATCTCAGTCGACAAAACGCGCTACCGACAGCCACAAAGTTAAGGCTTTAGGGCCACTATGGATCCAAAATCAAAGGCCACCACACGGTAATATAGAGCAAATGGACTGAGACATCTATATGTCTTATCACAGACATTGGGATGATTATTGCGCAACAGGGCATAGCCTCTGTAACACGGGTAGTGGAAAATAGCATATTGTGCCATTTCTCACTACCCGTGTCATAGAGATGTTAAATTATGCAACGATCATTCCACGCCTGTGGTCAAAAGTGCTTTTCATACTACCCCCAATTAAGCAAAGGTCGGTCCTCGGTCCCACGAGGACCCACTGCGGCCGTCGTGGGCCCGAAGACATTTTGCTACTGGGGTCCGTGTTACAGAGGTGATCGATTACGGGCCTTTTCTTATCGAAAAATACCATCATCTGCAGGAGGCAGAAATCAGCATGGACTTCTTCAATCAGGAGTTCATGAACATCTATGCCTGTTGTAGGTAGATAGGATTTGGTGTTCAACGAACCTACATGGTTTGTAACACCTGGCTCAGATAACTTCCTACTCACCGTTTTTTTTTTTTTTTTGTCATGTCGACATTCCTCTTGTCCTCCTGCGCCAGCTGCAGATTTGTGACGCTCAAAATGATTTTCAAAATCTCAAGAGTAGTGTTGGATCAGCTTTGCACACGGAGGAATTTGTGTACACCCCACCCTCTATCGGGAAAAAAGTCTTAGGTTAACTTTTAACTCATTCTACCCCGGACAACCACAGGAAGATAAGAATCGACCATGATAGTTCAAGGGTGATGCCAGAATAGCTTGGCGCCTATGGGCGCCAAGCTATTCTGACATCACCCTTGAACTATCATGGTCGATCTGTGTCCTGCACTTCAATGCAGTCTTTAGGGACAACGGCAAAATTTGGGGATTTCGGTGTTGGGGTAGAATGAGTTAAGTTGTTGAGAATCGACAGAACGCATTGTACCAACAGCGTACGATTTTGTGTTTTATTTTATTTAAAACGGACAATAAGGTTTTCTTGATTCTTGACCGGTTCTTGATTCTTAAAAAAAGGTACTCATCTCTTAGAACCTTCCTACATAGTGCTTATCACCTTCGTTCTAAAATGTTCCCAACCCGGGTCTGCCCTGGGGGACTTGGGTGGGGTTAACTACTTTTTAGTTCCCAGGTCACCCTGGTCAGCCCCACAGGGTGGGTTTTCCTCTCTATTCTGGGGCATGTGTTTCTGTCTACCTTTGGTCCATTCACCTGTATTTTCCTATTTTAAACTCTCCCTACTGTCCGGGCTGCCTGTAGCTCTTGATATTGGATCTGTGTTGCTAAATGGTCTTAGCTTTATTTAGGCCCAATGTCGTAGGTTTATTTAACGTATTAGACCGGCTGGCGACATAATTAAATATTCTGATTTTTTTTTTCACAAGCAGTACAGGCACGTCCTGAGAAAGCCTTGTTGCTGTCGGGACGTTAAGCAATATACAATCAATTGTTATAAAATGTGACAACCTCCGATCGAACCCTCTCCCACTTCCTCCCCCGAACCCTCCACAATCGGAAACCGCGTCGGCAAGAAGTAACACAATGTACATGACCGGAGTGCTAAAGATAGGCACCATATGTTGCCTAATCCAGTCTTGATAGGCTTGAATGCAAATTATATAGTACGTGTTAATGCAGTGCACACGCCACGAAGCATGTCCCACTTATAGACACAAACACGTTGTGTGAGTAGCATATCGGCGCACTGAGCCATAGTGTGGACATTTCAAAATGTGGGGATTTGTCTTCTGAAGACAGCATGCTTGGCCGTCAGGAGACGCCGGGATCGACCATAATACTGCAAGGGTGGTGCCAGAATTTTTGGCATCCTGTCTCGGAAGACAATGGAGTATATGCGCTTGCTGGGTCAGTCACTGTAGTGACCTCTCCAGGGCGCAAGCCTGGGCGAAGTGAATGGAGATCCTGGGGTGCCCAGTCGTCAAGATCCCCCTCTCGGCCTCGCTGATGTATCCAAAGGAACGCAAAGCAGTACGTTTGGCACCAGTTTGGCTGCAGGAGCTGCCAGAACAGTGCGTGAATACAGGCAGCTGTCTGCCTTCGGGGCTCCACTCCTGATTTGAAGGGTTTACTCCCCCACATTTGGCCGTTGGATCCAACCTGATCTCCTCCGCCCTCTAGCCGTTGGCTGTCAGAAACAGCTCATCCGCCTAGTGGTGCAATGTGAACACCACCCCCTCACGTGGTTTAGCCCACCAGCTGAGGTGGTTTGCCAGGGTGTGGCGCTTGGAGCCAGCACGTGAGAGATTAAGGAGATGGATGAGGACCAGTGATGCCCGTCCGTCCTATGTAGGACGCAGCTGCCGAACAGCAAAGGTGCTACCTCTATCCAGAGCCCCCTACACCCCAACAGGCGCCAAGCTTTTCTGGCGCCACCCTTGAACGACCATGGTCGATACTTACCACGTAATAGCAGGGAAGAATGAGTTAAAGTATAAGTCTGTTGTTACTGTAGTAATAAATCTATGGTTAAACTGACATATGACATTAGTAGGCTTTCCACGTTATGCACAGCAGTGAAACTTGTCAAGGCAACCCACCTGTCTAATCAGACCACCCAACTTTGGTCCCGTGGTCTTCTTTCCTGCTCTATAGATGCCCCTGTGTAAGGAGACCAGCTGTCTAAGACGATCAGTTTTGATACTCTTGGCCTTACACAGGTTTGGCTTTACTACGAATCGTGCATGTCCAAACATTATCCGGACATGTGCCGCACTGCAGGGGCTTATGAAAATCCATCCATTTTGCTGGACCGGAAATTAACGACTTTTTTTTTTCTTCTACTCACATCTTGTTCACCAAATAGATAAAGTCATCAATATTTAACTCCTTACCTGCCGGGGCAAGGCGAACGCTACCCATTTGCAAGAGACATTTATAAATCCTCGTGAGTCCCCGCTGTCGCAGTGGCTCAGGAGGATTTGATGTCTCTTGTTAGTCCTTTGTCTCTTGTGCCTATTTCTGGTCCCATTTCATTTGTATTTTACTAGCGAATGTCGTTCAGTGTTCAGTGCTTTTCGAGGCGAATTCCGTGATCACTGGCAGCGAAGGCGGGGTTCAGCTAGAGACAGTTAATTAAAGCGTTATTACAAACAGATAAACAAACGAGCTATGAAGCGGTATATACGGAAAATGTCCCCAAATGACATAATAACTATACAGACTGACTTCTGTACCTTAGTTATCATCATAATAATACAAAAAAACTTACATATTTTAACCCATTACATCCCGAGGCTGATTTTTTTAACAAATTTGCTTACTGCTCTATGATGGCTACATTACTTATTAGGAGATGGATCAAGCATTTTAGTTCAAGGGTGGTGCCAGAATAGGTTGGCGGCTGAGGCGCCAGGCTATTCTGGCACCACCCTTTAACTGTCACAGTCAAACAAGTTTATTTCAAACAATGGATGTATCAGGATGAAAAGGGTTAACCCCCATTGAGGTATCAGTCCATACAGCATAAATGTACAGAGACAAACGCACATTGCATAGTGTATTGCACTTTTGGTGATCTAAAAATAAAACCGGTATTGAAAGGAACGTAAAAATATTTGTATGTGTATATTTATATACATGCGCGGTGTAAAAATAGTTGTGTAATTATGTATACATGTTTATAGTGACTCTCAACTAAACTGTAAATTACAATAACATTTATTTTGAGCACTACAATGCATGTCCACATATGTAGTGGAGGCAGTCATCTTGTTTACTTAATACAGTATTTGTCCATACGCGTATTTTGGGATACAAAGTACGCAAATAAAGAGGTTGACTCTATATATTACATGTTCAGAGCCAGTCGGTTTATCTGCGTACCGGGTCAAACCTTCGGTCGTTAATAAACAATTAACCCCGTTGTATGTGTCTGTATGGTTTTTCTTACCGATGACTGCGTGCACAACTTTAACCCGTTCAGTGCCAGCTGACGCAGACTGTCTTTCTGCAAGCTTCGTCACCACTGAATTCAAACCGAAAATCAATATACATCCCAGGAATGTCAATTCAAAGTGGTGTCAGCAAGAGGCATAGATCCTCATGAGCCCCCGCACATGCGGGGCTCATGAGGATCTATAACTCTTGCAATTGAATTTTGTGGTGATCAAATTTTCTTGGCACTAAAAACTGGTTAAATAGGAGGTTAAGAAGGTAGTCCACAAATACACGTCATCTAGTGACGTGCATTGACTCCAAAAGTAATATGCATGCAACAATGTATAAGCGTACGCTATTATCGTTACCACAAATGACCAAATATAGACACAAGCGCGTTATTTGCGTACTGGGTCAGTCATGTATTGACATCTGTCGTATCCGTTAACGACTTAAGCCGGTCCATATCCGCACAGCTATAGCAGTACGCTAGTAAGTGTCCCTGACTTGACATATCAACAACGCCAGATTGCATAGTAAATTAGCCCATACATTTATGCACAATGTGCTTTATCGGCATGACGCGCATCCAGATATAGACACACATACGCTACTCATGCGCATACACGTGGTGTATTTTTATACCAACGAAATACTGAGTTATTGATGGTCTATACATGTTTGTGCTTAACACCCCGAGGCCCTAGATGGACATTCCCAAAGTTGGGAGTTTATCCTCAGAAGGCTAAGCACTAGTTCGGGAGATGGAACGACGGCGATAGTTCAAGGGTGGTGCCAAAATAGCTTGGCGCCTAAAGGCGCCAAGCTGCTTTGGTAACATCCTTGAACTATCATGGTCGATCCGTCTCCCGTTTTCGTGTAGCAGGGCTGAACGGGTTGAATGACATAATATAAATTACAAGCGAGTTAGAAAATCATGTATTAATATTCTCCTACTGATCGATGTTCTGTGACGTACGTGCATTACAAAAAACAAACACACAAAACAAGCAAACAAATAACAAAACAAACAAACAAACAAACAAACAAACAAACAAAACGAACGAACGAACGAACGAACGAACGAACGATCGAACGAACGAACGATCGATCGAACGAACGAACGAACGAACGCACGAAAGAACAAACGAACGAACAGAAAACCCCTTGCATATTCGACGTCCAACCCCATTCACTGCTTGGTGGACGCAGATGATGCTTTCTAACTGGTTGTTGCTGCTGTCCACGTAACATGGATACTGGGCGGTGCGGTCAGTCATTCACTCCAGCGAGAGACATAGACCCGGCCTCATGAGATCCCATGAACATCGTCCCTCTTGAGGAGCTGTGTGGTGCCTTGCAGTTTGGGTCGTGTTCAAAATTATAACGCAAACGTTCTAGACGAGAGCGATTTGCTCTGAACATTGTAATTAACTGTGGAAGAATAAAGAGGAGAAGGCATCTGGCGGCAGGTGTGGTGAATTGCCTCATTATGTAAGCCAAACGTTCCCACTCCACGCTGCACTTCAGAGTGTAATTAACTGTGTAACTGTCGGGACTTGACGAAAACCACCCAGCTGCAAGAGGCATAGACTCTCACGAGCCCCCGCGGGGAGAGGGGGGCGGGGGGATGGAAAGGGGGGGGGGGTTGCGGGGGTGGGTGGGGGGAGGGCTCATGAGGGTCTATGCCTCTTGCTTGATTGATTCATTCATATGTGCGTTCCTCAGCAGGATTTCAGCCTGCGATACTGATTGAGCAGTCAGTTACGGATTCAGTTATTAATCGTGACATGTGTTTTCTGTGATCTGCTCCGTGACAGGCTCTGATCTCGAGCTGCCCTTCTTTCATAACGACTGTGATCTGCTCCGTGACAGGCTCTGATCTCGAGCTGCCCTTCTTTCATAATGACTGTGATCTGCTCCGTGACCGGCTCTGATCTCGAGCTGCCCTTCTTTCATAATGACTGTGATCTGCTCCGTGACCGGCTCTGATCTCGAGCTGCCCTTCTTTCATAATGACTGTGATCTGCTCCGTGACCGGCTCTGATCTCGAGCTGCCCTTCTTTCATAATGACTGTGATCTGCTCCGTGACCGGCTCTGATCTCGAGCTGCCCTTCTTTCATAATGACTGTGATCTGCTCCGTGACCGGCTCTGATCTCGAGCTGCCTTTCTTTCATAATGACTGTGAGTAGGCATATGTTACAAAGATTCTCGGCCGCCCCTACATGCAAGGGCAAATAAGAGCAGACAAGTCATTGATTTTACGCCTTTCTCAGACTTCATGGTTTCTATCTATCTATCTATCTATCTTATCTTGTCTAATCTAATCTAATCTAATCTAATCTAATCTAATCTAATCGTAATGTAATGTAATGTAATGTAATGTTATCTTATCTTATCTTATCTTATCTTATCTTATCTTATCTTATCTTATCTTATCTTATCTTATCCTATCCTATCCTATCCTATCCTATCTACTAATGTAATGTAATCTAATCTAATCTAATCTATCTTATCTATCTTATCTATCTTATCTAATCTATCTAATCTATCTAATCTATCTAATCTAATCTATCTAATCTATCTAATCTAATCTATCTAATCTAATCTATCTATCTGACCGTTGGGGCACCACTGATGACTTGGCAACCAGCTCCCTCCAATCCTCTCTGTTCTCTGCCATTCTCAGCGTATCGCCCAGCTTCAGTCCTGTCCACTCTGAGATATTGTCCTCCCATCTTTTCCTCTGTCTTCCTCTCCTTCGTCCTCCTTGCACAGTGCCTTGCAGGATTGTTTTGGCAAGCCCTGCTGAACGCATGACATTCCCCATACCACTTCAGTTTGCGTTTTCTCACAATGGCTAATAAGTCTTCATAGGGCCCGATGGCTTGCCTGATTATGCTTCCCACTTCCTCGTTTGTGATGTGATCTCTGTATGAGATGCCAAGCAGCCTTCGAAAACATCTCATTTCAGTGGCTTGTATCCTCCTTTCAAGGTCTGCTGTGAGGGTCCATGACTCGCAGGCATACAAGAACACTGAGATGACTAAGGAGCGCATCAGTCTGATCTTGGAGCAGAGTGTGATGTTTCTGTCCTTCCATATGGTCTTCAATCTTGCCAGTGCTATTGTTGTCTGCGCAATCCTGGACAGTATTTCTGGTTTTGATCCCTCATCTGTCACAATGGCTCCTAAGTATTTGAATTTCTTAACTGTTTCCAGTTTTTGGCCTCCAACCATGATTTCAGTGCCAATGCCACTGGCGTTATTGGTCATCAGTTTGGTCTTCTCTGCACTGATTTCCATCCCATATGCAATGGCTTTACTATCCAGCTTTTCCACCAGCTGAGCTAGCTCCTTCTCTGTTCCTGCAAGGCCATCAATGTCGTCCGCAAAGCGCAGGTTCGTGATTGTTCTGCCTCCAATACTGACAGTTCCTTCATGATCTTTCAGAGCGTCCATCATGATTCTTTCCAGGAAGATGTTGAAAAGAGTAGGTGAGAGCAAGCAGCCTTGTCTGACTCCAACTGTAGTCCTAAACCAGTTTCCTATTTTGCCGTTGAAGCAGATTGCGCTAGTGGCCTTGTTGTAAAGGTTTGCTATGACTTAAGTCATGGTTTAAGTTCAAATAATTATTCCTTTTGTCCAGCATTATTGTAAGGCATACTTTGAACGTTTATGAAGAAGATATTGCAAACCATTAACCCTGTCTTGCCTGGAGCAGGTCGCTTTAACCCATTTAGCCTGGCCAACGCCTTATAGCAGGTGATGGATCGAGCGTGATAATTCAAGGGTAGTGCCAGGTTAGCTTGGCGCCATTAGGCGCCAAGCTAACCTGGCACTATCCTTGAATTATCACGCTCGATCCATTTCCTGCAACTGGTACGCAGTCGTGAGATGACGCCTCCAAAATTTGGGAAATGCGGCCGTGGGGGTAAATGGGTTAAGTTGGAACTGACGGAGCACAGTGTGCTGAAGCCAGTGATAGTTACCGCACAGGTGAGCGATAAATAATGTACTCTGCTGTTATTTTGTCCTACTGGTATCGACGCTTACGCGAGGGTAATAAATGTATATTACGCAATGGACACAACGCGGCATCTTGCTCTAACAACGCAGCAACTTGAAGTAGGGGGTGGGGAGGAGGGTGATGGAAGGGTGGTGGGAGGGAAGGGGATGGGGGTGGTAGAGAGAGAGAGAGAGAGAGAGAGAGAGAGAGAGAGAGAGAGAGAGAGAGAGAGAGAGAGAGAGAGAGAGAGAGAGAGAGAGAGAGAGAGAGTACAACAGTTTTGTTCTTTTTACCCGTTTTCTTTGGCTTCCTTTTCTCCTCTGTCTGACACTGCACCACGAGCTTGTTTCTAGTCACATGACGTCACACGCACTGCAACTGTACAAGTTAGTGAAGATGATGATGACGACATACGTCAATTATTTGTCGGAAAGTTACGCAAGAACCAATCAGGGCATACATTCTTCAGCAAGATATAGATCGACCATGACAGTTCAAGGGGGGGTGGGGGGGGGGGGGGGTTGGGGGGGGGGGAGAATAGCTTGGCGCCTGAGGGCGCCAAGCTATTATGGCACCACCGTTTAACTGTCATGGTCGATCTGTCCCTTGACATGGCGGTATGTCAGAGGACGACTCCGACGCTGGCGATTTTACCATCGGGGTTCCAACGTGTGGAAAACACCCCAAAAGCAAAGAACAACAACTTGACAACAACAACAAACAAACAAACAAATAAACACACACACAACACAACACAACACAACACGCACAAATACACACACACACAAACACACACGTGCCCCCCCCCCCTTACACACACACAAACACACACACACATACACACGCACACAAATACACACACAAACACATACACACACGCGCACGACACACACACACACACACACACACACACACACACACACACACACACACACACACACACACACACACACACACACACACACAAACACTGCAACAAGAACAACTCACAACTTGACAAGCAACTTTTGCGTAAGCCGATCAGCTGTTTTTGTTTGTGCAAAGTTCAATGTGCTTCAGGCATGTTTGTATTTTTTGTGAATGAGACTGAAAAAATCAGCTAGATCAGTGCATGATCAAAGATGTTGCTGATGGAAAGGACCGTCTATATGGGGTCAGGGTAGCCTTTCACAACGGTCTGCGTGTCTGATTGATCTAACATTTTGCGGCGCGACCTTTTGCTCTCCCCGTTCAACCGATCATGACATTTACTTCTCGCCTGTATGAACTAGAAAAAGAAGAGGAGACTTCTGCTATGCGAGGGCAGAGGGTTCCAACCTTTTCATTTTCACCCACCGCTCCAAAGCAATTTTTTTTTTGCCGCGCCACCTTCAAGTGGTATGTTCTCTCAAGCAAAGAGAAAACTGTTTACCGATCTTTTGATTGATGTACGGTCCGCGGGCCGACGTCGGCCGCAGTGGACCCGCGCACTGTTATGCACTGTTATGTGCGGGCCCACTGCGGCCGACGCCGGCCAGATGGTCATTTGCGTACTGGGCTGCTGGTACCGTCTCCTCAGTCTTCTGAACTGTAGTTATAAGTACAGTTGCCCGCTTAACGCGATCCATGGGGGTAGGGGGGGGGGAGAGAGGGGGAGGGGGGGGGGGATTGTGCTCAAATTCGCCGACGCAACGGGCAATGCTGTCTTGTCCCAGTTGAGACTTTTCTGCCCTTCTTTTCACAGTCCATGTAAGTAGGCGCAGAGATTGTCCACTGCCCCATGTACGTAGGGTAAGGATTGTCCCGCGAACAAATACTGAGAAGAAAAGCAGAAAATTATTGGCATTTGACGACACCGTTTTAACGTCAATATTTAACGTATACCGTATTGCCAGTACACAAACTGCTGTAAACCGTACTAGGAACTTTAATTTATGAAGGAGACATTACTGTTAACCCTTTTCTACATATAGTAGGTCGCTTTAAACAGAGAGAAAAAACAAGCGATTGATCCAACTGCCAGATAATATCTTCTCGTCTGAACTATACTTCTAGGCACAGTTGTCCTTTTAACCTGAAAGACTGAAAGCTCAATCTGAGATTGAAACATCCAGAAGCCGCGAGTTTGGTCTGCAAGAGGCATAGATTCTCATGAGTCCCTGCTCCTGCAGGGACTCATGAGAATCTATGTCTCTTGCAGCTGGAAGCACACGGATGAAGGATTGTATCCAGATGAGTTTTTGTCTTCGCCGACGTCTCACTCAATACCAGCTGACAGCACTCTGTCAGCAAGCCATCACCTCCTTCCTTCCCCAGATGCCTTCTGCAATCAAGTTCCGGTATCAGGTGTAACGGCCAAAATAACTCTTGCACCGAATGGAGCCGGTTCACTTTTGAGCCAAATGACTCTCACACCAAATCGGCCCGGGTACACTTTTGCGCAAAATGACCAATCTGGGGTCTCTTTGGCGCAAAATGACTCTCACACCAGTTCGACCCGAGGTCTCTAGCGCAAAATGACTCTCACACCAGTTCGACCAGGGTTCTTTTTTTTTGTTGTTGTTGCGCAAAATGGCTCTCGTGCGACACAGAGTCATTTTGGCGTACGCCAAAGTCACTCCGTGTCGGTCTGGGGTGGGAGTCATTTTAGGTTTTCTCATGTAAATTTGCCACTACCAAAAAAGAACCCCATGTCGATTTGGCTTGAGCCATTAATTGTGACCTGCTAGTTGATTCCCGTCCACTCAAAATTGCAACGCCAAAATGAACAAGCTCATGAAGATGTACTGATACCTCTTCTCTTGCGAACATCGCTTTGTATTCGCATTCATTGGGCGGCTGGGGCCCTCTGGAGTAAAAAAAAAATTAAGAAAGATTTCAGAAACACAATATTTGTCCATTTGCAGTGAAAGATTTAACGCGACCAACTATAGACAGTAAAGGGTTAATAGGTCGCAATATGTCCGTTAAAAATGTTCTTAGTGTGTCTCACATTAATGGCTAAACTTACATTATAATTCTGAATGTTGTAAAATGAAAGACTTGCTGTTCTTTTTTCCGAGTCTCCTTTGTACGCGGGGGAGTTCCTTCTGTTATGCCCAAAGGGCAGTGGACAACATCTGGTACGCGTGTCTACTCACATGGGTTGTAATAAAAAGGGTAGAAAAGTCTTAGTTGAGACAAGACAACATTGATAACCCGCTGTATCTGCAAATTTTAGCACTGAAAGCTCGCCATGGAGCAGATCGCTTTAATTGTCAAGCTCACATTGCGGAAGTTCGCCAAAGGTCAGCCTGAATGTGAAAGGAAGAAATCGGAACTGCGCTGTATCACATAGGTAGGCGATAAGCTGCGAAGCCAATCTGTTGCCTAGGAAACGGCCTTCACTTGTTGCACGTGCGTTTCAGTGGATCCTGGTACCCATACTAAAGATTTTTGCCCAGGCTAAGACGTGTTTTCGGTGTCAAGCAAAACAGCTGACAATACGGACTGCGGACGATTTTTTTTTCTGCGTTTACTTTAACTGCTTTACGGCCGAGAAAAAGTGAATACGATCCCATTGCAAGACTGAGACGTGTATCTTCATGAGCCCCAGCGACTACGGGGGCTCATGAGGATCTATGCCTCTTGCTTGGACCAATTTGTATCCGGTATTTTGGACGTTTGTGGCTTTTGGACGCTGAATGAGGAAAGATTTTAGAAACAAAATATGCGCCCCGCGGCAGGGACGGGGTTAAATTATTCAGCCCTGATGCACAGCAGTGTGTGGATTGACCATGATAGTTCGAGTGTCGTGCCAGAATACCCATGCGCGACACATGGAGTCCTATTGTCGAAACTGTAATCTGAAACTTCGGTGTTGTCCTGTGAAGACACTAAGTTCAGTTCAGAGAACTCTGAGATCAACCATGACAAGAGGCTTACAATTGTAACTCATTCAGTCCGACGCACGTATTTCCCAAATTTTGGAGGTGTCATCTAACGACTATGCACCTGTTGCAGGAGACGGATCGACCATGATAATTTAAGGGTAGTGCTAGATTAGCTTGGTGCCGGCAGGCGCCAAGCTAATCTGGCACTACACTTGAAGTATCATGGTCGACCCATCTCCTGCTGTAATGCGTCAGGGCTGAATGGGTTAAGAAATCACTGAGAAGAAGGTCAAAATTGCGAAACCAATGAAAGCAGTGAATTAAAACGGCCCTGGACAAACATGCGATATATCACATGGTTGCCCCGGCTTTTGACTGTTTTCGTCGAAACACAATGTCGCATGTTGGTCCTGACTTCTAGTCCAGTGTTTTTGTCGAAACACGTGCTATTTTTGCCTACGTTTGGTTTCCGGAAATCGTCCATTCATTGGTAGTTTGACGCCTTCCAGCACTGGCCACCCTTAAACTGTCATGATCGGTCCATACCTTGTTGCAGTGTCAGAACTGAATGGGTTAATGCGTGTGGCAGCGGAAACGTGCCCATTAGGAATTGAGAGGTACATGAACCATTAATCATCACTGGCTGAACGCTGTATTGCTGTGACCATCTTCTAAAAAACATGGATATAAAATGAAACCAGCAAGAGGCGTAGATCCTCATGAGCCCCCGCAGTCTGCCGGGGCTTATGAGGATCTGTGCCTCTT
This sequence comes from Semisulcospira habei, assembly GCA_036245525.1. NCBI lineage: Eukaryota > Metazoa > Mollusca > Gastropoda > Semisulcospiridae > Semisulcospira > Semisulcospira habei. Next base: position 100,807,643 of record BTPG01000002.1, on the reverse strand, counting down.
GAGGATGTATTACGAAGCACCAGAAACCTTCAAGTGTGAAGAAATGAAATGTTCACCCGGATGGCTAGGAGGAGCGGAATTAGCGCGTTATGCAGGGAAGCAACCCCTTTTTCTGCTTGACCTCCTCAGTTATCCCGCCTGATTAACTCTATGGCCTCCGATAGAGTCGGATGGATTTCCTGAGGCTTCTGGAACAAGTGGGATACTTGAAACAGGATTCTTGAGGCGGCTTCATTAAAAGGCTTAATCGAGACGAACACAAACTGTGTCAGTCGTTGAAGCCAAGCGCGGCAAATCCCACACCAGACAGTCAGCGCCCGGGCCGTCGGCATCCGCGGAACATAGATATAAATGGGGATCAGCGAGAGGCAAAGAACATCATGAGCCCCCGCAGATGCGGGGGCTCATGACTGAAGTTCTTTGCCACTTGCAGTTGGGGGGAGGGGAGGGGTGTTCGCATTTTGTTGGCAGCGAAAGGAATTACAATTTCTCCGCATGTTTAGTATACTGTACACTAGATGTGTAGCCGAAGTGCAATGCCGCCCCGGGCACTGTCTCGCGAATGCAAGCTAACTGCAGACCCTTTCTATGCCTTGTGTTCAAACGAAATCCTCGAACTTCAACATTTGGAGAAAAACGCCATAACAACAACAGCAGCAACTAAACAGCAGCAGCAACAACAGCAAATAAACAGCAGCAACAACTCATCAAATAAACAACAGCAACATCTGAACATAAGGAACAACAACAGCTGTAGCAATAACAACAACAGCATCAACAACAACAACAGCATCATGATCAACGACAACAACAATAATAACATCAACAACTGCAACAACAGCAACAATAACAACAACAGCAACAATAACAACAGCAGCAACAATAACAACAGCAGCAGCAATAACAATAACAGCAGCTGCAATAACAGTAACAGCTGCAGCAGCAACAACTAGAAATCTGACTTTTTAACACGCAGGGGCCTTTACCCCCTCCCCACCCCCTCCACCACCCACTTCCACCCCCCCTACCCCCATTTCCAGGCTTTCTGTCTCTGTCTCTCCATCTCGCCCTCTCTCTCTCTCTCTCCTTGGACAGATAATTGCAATGGCAGGCTTAGAAAGGATTCAAATGAGGCGCACACAGGCTATTACCGGATTTTCACTAGAAATCTCTAACTTCTCTGTTGCGATTACCTCATTCGTGGCGTGTGGCATCCGGATACGCGGCTTACGCCGCGAATCCGGAGGCGGCATGTCTCGAATGAGTTAATGGATCGTGCAGCGTCCTAGCTTACTGATTTATTAGTCTGCTTCCATTTGCAATCCATTTGCTTTTCCCTTACCGGCGTGCACCATCGGAACATGATCAGTTATGGGGAGAGTCTAGGATCGTGCTGACTCGTATTCCGATAATATGCTCATTTTTATGCAATGAAAATATCGCTTTTCTAAAAAAAATAGACTTAGTGTCCGTACGGCAGTATTGTACGTATTTGCTGTAGTAAGTTACCGCAGTATTGTACTATTTTCAGACGAATTACCTTCAAGCATTTTACCCCTTACACACACACACACACACACACACACACACACACACACACACACACACACACACACACACACACACACACACACACACACACACACACACACACACATATATATATATATATATATATATATATATATATATATATATATATATATATATATATATATATATATATATATATATATATATATATACCCACTCCATAAAGTTTTCCCTTTTTTGACACATGCCATTGATATATTGTATAACAAGCAAATTAATATTCATGAATTTGCTTGATATACTCTCCTTCCCAAAATCCCTTGCGCGCCAAGAAGACTGACTCTTGATACTTGCATTTTCAAAACAGAAATTTGAAATATGCCCACACTGCAACATTAACAAACTCCTTATGTATAGTATATTCTTAGTGCGTATGAACGCTCGAAATTTATATCCTATACACACACACGAACGGAGAAAAGACGCCAGGAAACAGGCGACTCGCTGGACTGACAAGTGAAATTGATAAGATGTCAGCTGCCCGATATCGACAACCTGAGAAAAGAACAAAATAAACAAACTTGCTGGCATTTTCCACAATTATGCGTAATCTAGTCACAAGTAGAATTTACTCTGTAACACGCACGGTTATACAATGCACGGATGTCTTCATAGTCAGACGCGCCGTGAGTCGACAGCGATATGCAGTCGTCTGCCATGAAATTCATGTGTTTTGTCTGAACACCGCAATCAACCGCAAAATGAATGACGCGAGGCATAGTTTTTTGTGTGGACTGGCTACATACATTACATTGAGCAACAGTTTTGTTTGATATCGATCCCGATAAACAGACAGATGTGATTACTGACTCCAATAAAAAAAAATGTCCTCGTCTTACGACTCGGACATTTTGATTCTGGTCTCGTATACGAATATAAAATTAACATTTCTTAAAAACCGCTCATTATGCAAACGTTTCTTTGATATTAAGTTATCGTATGTGGCTTGACGCCTTCTTCTAGCCTTGACCGCTTCGTTAGTTATCGTGACCTCTTCTTCTCCCAACTGTTTAGCCTTGACCTATTGTTCTCACATCGACCTTTTGTTTTCACACCGACCTTTTGTTTGTTTTTTGCATTACTTCTTGTCTTTCTTTTATTCTAGCTATCTTGTCTTCTGTGACCTTTCTTTAGATTGTTTAACCATGACCTCTTTCACCCACCTTTGACCGCTTGGTTGTTTTTTACCATGACCTTTTGTTGTCTGTGTGCAGCGGAATTGGAAGATGACACCACAACCTCAACGCGGTCTGTGTCCGTCTTACTTGACAACGAGGAGTCCTTGGTGGAATTCATCAACGAAGAAGAGGTATGTCGACATGTTCTTTTTAAAGAACACTGCATCCAAAGGTACTTATAATCAAGTGACCTTGGGTGTAAAGCCCGTTCTTAATTGGGCGAATATTTGATCGGCAAACCTAAATCGTAGAAGATCGGCGATCTTTTGGTTTGTTTCTTATATTTGAGGCTGAACGAACTTAGGCGAACTTGAGCAAACTAGGTTTGCCATGGTTCTCTTTCTTAATTGAAGTGCTTGGTTCGGCATAAGTAGGTCTGCGAAGGTGTTCAAAATGGCTGCAGCAATGCCGCTTCGCGATTTGGGAAGATTTTTTGTTTTTGTACTCCTTGCAGTAGGGATCCCACAAACAGCACTGCGCCTCCCACAAATCAATAAAATCGGTCTTATTCTTTGCACGAAAGTGAAATATCGCCGTCCTCCATGGTTGTTGGATCGGTGACTATCTTCTTATCTCTAACGCAGAAGAGGGTAAACCGGCGTTTTGACCAATCAGAGAAAAGGATCGCCCTTGGATTGCTCAACATGTCATGCGATCTTTTTCCAACAGCGAACTATGGTTTGCCGAGGTTCGCGATCTGCTTCGAACTAGTTCGCCGTATCTTTTGATCGTCCAATTAAGAACCAACCTGGTTCGCCCGAGATCGCAAACTCTAGATCGTCAGAGTTGGCGGACAAAGTGTTCGTCCAATTAAGAACGGCCTTAAGACGTAATACTGTCAAATGTATGATCACAAGCTGCGGTAGAGACCTGCGTATTTACAATGTGTATCAGTGTACAAGTATTTATATTTTTTAGTCGCTGTAAAAAAAAAAAAAAAGATAACAAGCTTGTACAATAGGCATAGGGCCATAGACCCTCATGTCCGCGTTTGATAGACACTCTTGAACACATTGACCATACCTGTTTCACAGATTGCCTTTAACCCCGTTTATGCCAGGACAAAGCAAACGTCAACCAGGTGCAAGAGACATAGATCCTTATGAGCCCCCGTAGTCGCGGGGGCTCATGAGTATCTATGCCTCTTGCTGACGTTACTTTCTGTCCTTTTTCTTTTGACGGGTCTTCGGCGTATTATATAAAATTAACAAAGATTTCAGAAACCCAGCTTGCGACGAATGGTAGTGAAGGGGTTAATCTAAAAAATAATCCTGTGCTGGTCTGTGACTTTTGGATCTTACGGCTGTTTGGCAGCAAGGTTTAAAATCAGAGATTCTCACACTAAGAAAAAAACACCACGCTGGCAACTTTAGAATGTGTCCATAGCCTGCAGGACTTTACCAGCTTGTGGAAGATGTATCGGCCATTGCCACTAAGATTAAGCCCTTCACTGCCGGTAGACGCAGACCATGTTGCTAAATCATTGTAAATTTAACCTCAAAGATCCCCAGCCATCAAAGGAACGTAGTGGTTTCAGCAAGAGACATAGATCTTTATGAGACCCCAGCAACTACGACCTCTTGCAGTTTGGTTGTGTTCAGTTTTTTCAAGGCAATGACAGGGATAAATTAGCTTTGCGTCTTCCTGGACGGTCACAACTATTTTCGGAGAGCAGTAGGCTTTAACCAAAACAAAACAAAACACACAAAAAAGGGGAAAAAGACGAGTTCTATTGTAAACATCGTTTTAAATTGGATAGATAAACTGGACATATAAATGCAGATGGCGTGCATCACTCTGCCCACACGCTGTTAAGACAAGAATAAGACTTTCACGATGCAGGAAATAACTTTGCCGTTGAAAATAACAACTGCTTGGTGAGGTGAAGTTCCTCGCGAGGACATCGGCCGCAGTTGGCCCGCGCACGGCCGATGTCGGCACCGAGGACTTTTTGCTTCCTCGTTCGTGATATGTTTGAGAGCAAAAATAGAAAGAAGAATCATCCCCCCCCCCCCCCAAGCGTGTAATTGCCCTAACCATCGTCTCCCGTCAACATGTTTGTATCGTCACGTGTGTTTCTATTCAGCCGGTGCTATTAACTCATTCTACCCCAGACACACCACAGCAAGATAAGGATCGACCATGATAGTTCAAGGGTGATGCCATCATAGCCTGGCGCCTATAGGCGCCAAGCTATGATGGCATCACCCTTGAACTATCATGGTCGATCTGTGTCCTGAACTTCAATGCAGTCTTCAGAGGACAAGGGGAAAATTTGCGGATTTCGGTGTTGGGGTAGAATGAGTTAAGGAAACTGTAAGCCGTGCCATCGCAGGTTAAAATAACAAAAGGGGAGGGCAAGACGCGTATAACACTAGAGGCCAGTGATACAACACGGTACCGTGGGAGCATTCGCGAATCTCTGGAATATTTATGAGCTGACGGCCGCAAGAAACCTCGCTTTCGTTTTGTGGCATTCACGCTGCGGCGTGACGTTGTTTTGAATTTCACGTCACTGAAGGCCATGAACCCAAGAAAGATGTCGCATTTTAGGAACAAGAAAAATACAAGTAATGACTTTGAAAGAATGTTGTAGTGACCCAAACAGTGTCTCAGCCGAATGAGTTCAAAGCTCTTTTTGACCAGCTCACTGCCAATGGACGCAGACTTTGCTCCTTTTGAATAGTTGTTATTTCAGCCCAAATGTCCAGGAAAGTTGGCCACAATTACAAAGTGGAGTCAGCAAGAGGTATAGTGGACAGTGCGGTTCTTAGTCAAGCTCCAGAACGACTTAAACTCAATCGAGACGTGCCGCCTCCGGATACGCGGCTTATGCCGCGTATCCGGAGGCGGCACGTCTCGAATGTGCTAACGCTCAGGCCAGATCAACCATGGTTGACACTGTAGTGTACGTCTGGCGCCAGATCACCGGAAACACTTTAAGTGACTTCGGATCGAGCCGGTGTGGGAGTTAACCTTTTACTGCTGAGAAAAATTGGAACACCACCCAACTGCAAGAGGTATAGGTCATCTGAGCCTTCGCATTTGCGGGGGTTAATGAGAATCTATGCCTCTTGCTGAAACCTCTTTGCATTCATGTTCCTTTCACGGCTGGTGATCTTATTCCACGAAGACTTTACAATGATTTCAAAAACGCAATCTGCGTCCATTGGGAGCGAAAGGCCTCGTTAATGTGGCGTGTTAACCCCATGTCGTGTGATGGTCATTTTCCGATTAATCCGCAAATCCGTTGCCATAAAAAAACAACTGATCCAGCGTCAAACTGACTTTGTGTTAGTGACGGCACCGCGTTCTGCCGCTGTAGTCATTATCGAGATGAAGAAGTAGAAAAGTGATGTTCGGTAGCTTTTGTTATGCGAAGCATCTGAGAAGAACCGACTCCGGAGGCTTTGTGCGACATGCTGCACGTAAATCAGTCTACCTCAGACATGTCGGTCGCATTGGGCCCGCGCACGGCCGTGCGCGGGCCCACTGCGGCCGACGGCGGACCCAGAATCTTTGCTTACTGGGACGCGTACCGTCATTTTGCGAGTGTCGCAGAGAAAGGAAAAAGAGAAGCCGGATTTTTTTTTCCCTCCAGAAAAACGCCAACAATATGCAAGAGTCATAATATATCATGAGTCCCCGCAGATAGGATTCATGCCTTTTCGGTTTTTGTCTAGAAATTGACATTTTTTTTTATCTGCTTTTGGCCTATGGCTTAATTGTATACTGCCATAAAGTGGGAGGGAGGGAGGGGGGGGGAGGGAGGGGGGGGGGAGAGAGAGAGAGAGAGAGAGAGAGAGAGAGAGAGAGAGAGAGAGAGAGAGAGAGAGAGAGAGAGAGAGAGAGAGATGATGATGATGATGATGATGATGAAACTTTTATTGCAGGATAAAACTGTTAGGCAACTCAATGCAAGTCTTAAATTACAAGCTGTCCTGTAAACAAAACAGAAGACAACAAGAAAACAAACACAGCATACAAAGAAAAAAACCAAGGATAAAAATTAACGAACACAGTAGGTGAATTATAAAAAACCCAAATAAACATAAATTATCAACCGAAAAACAAAATGTTTGACGTTACGTCTTATCAGCAGTATTATGTTATTCAGGCAAACTGTGACGTCACGTTGATTGGAAGTGAGTGTGCAAAGCACGTCTAGAGAGAGAGAGAGAGAGAGAGAGAGAGAGAGAGAGAGAGAGAGAGAGAGAGAGAGAGAGTCCTCCTGACACCTCTGCCATGTCAGTGAGTTAATTAGTTTCATTTACTCGGAAGGGACAGGCCTAAAAAACGGACCGAACTACGAACGCGAACATAAGCATGCCGCACAGTCGATGGACAGAAAACGTGTAACCCCTTCGCTGCCAAGAAAATGCGAACAAGACTTAATCTGCAAGAAATACTGATTCCCCCATCAGCCCCGCAGATGCGGGGGTTCATTTGGATCTATGCCTCTTGTTGACACCACTTTGCAATTGTTATCAAGTTTCTTGAGAGGTAAGGCACATTTGGGCTAAACTAACCCTGTTGCAATTGTTATCAAGTTTCTTGAGAGGTAAGGCACATTTGGGCTAAACTAACCCTGTTTCAGTAAACCCCAAGGTCCCATTTCTCAAATTTTGGAGTTGTTGCCTAACGACTATGTACCAGTTGCAGGAGATGGCTTGACCATGATAATTCAAGGGTAGTGCCAGATTAGCTTGGCGCCTTCAGGCGCCAAGCTAATCTGGCACGACCCTTGAATTATCATGGTCAAGGGCTAAAAGGTTAACAAAGATTCCAGGAAAAAAATCTGCGTGCACTGACAGTGAATCGGTTAAAAAGATCTTTGACCTCATTCAGCTAGGTAGTTATTAGCAGGTCATTTACGGACTGTCACTGTTCAAGGGCTGTGCTTGATCAGTTTGGCACCATGAGGGCGCCAAACTGATCAAGCACAGCCCTTGAACTGTCATGATCCATTCATGTCATGTCACTCGTGCTGGTCTTGAGAAGGCTTCTTCCACATTTCAGAAAGTCGGCCTCTGAAGGTGACAAACTAAACAGGCAGTACCCTTTTACTGTCATGTCGTGGCGCATCCATCTCCAATCATCTCATCCTGCTGTTTATAGAAGGCACCTCCTGAATTTACGACAGTCGGGCTAATCACAGGCTCGAGAAGCCAACGAGAAAACAAACGCGTTTGAAAATGACATTTACATCACAATTTATGATCTTTTTTTCAAATAGACAAACAAACTAGTATACAATTCAACAGCTACTCATCTTTATTCAGGCACCTTTTGGTCTGGATTGTTTAATCACAGACTCTCCAGGATGCACAATATTAATTTCTTATATTCACTGTAAACCAACGACATCGTCTTGCCTTGCAGTTGTTAGAAGAAATCCGTTTAGTTCAGTGTAGTTCAGTTCGGTCAAGATGGGATCTTTGCACTCGGAAAAGCCCATACGCGCTCCACCCCACCCATCGGAAGTCAGTTCTTTTCGGTATACCGGTATCGTACCGATGTTGGTCTTGGTTACAGTGGATCTCTCACGTCCTTTCAAGGCCTATCTCCACACCGCTGCTGCGGAGGCGATCGACTGTGTGGTGCCTTTGGGCCTGCTACAACTATGGACACTGATGCACATAGTCAGTGAATACGAATGATTTGTCTACAGGAACCGCCACACATGCCGGTTGTGAACCGATTTTGAAGCCGATTCCGATCCGATTGCGATCGGATGACGTCATATGTCCGATCCGATCGCAATCGGCTGGGAATCGGGTGTCTAGAACCTGCTCTATTTTTCCGATCCGAATCGGCCCCTATTGTAAGCTTCAATCAGAGCGCGTCTCGTAAAGCACGTCGTTTCAGTTTGAAAATGGCGGAAGATCAGTACCACCTTCGTTGCCATATGCCGATGTCTCGCCCGCCTCTTTCCGAATATGATGCAAAACTGCTGATACTGAATGCAAGCACATCATCATCACTGTCAAAACTAGCAGCCATTTTGCAAAAACAGGTACGACTTTGATCCTCGGTTCAAACCGGTCGGCTAAAAAAGTCGGGAAATGTGTGGCAGTGCACACGTTTTTTTTAGTCCGGCCCGATCACACTCCGATTCGAAACTGCTCGAGAATCGGCCTCAAAATCGGGCATGTGTGGCGGGGCCTTACCACAGCTTATGATGAATCTAAACGGGCCCAAAAACTTTGAACGATGCCAGTAAATTGTGGTAAGGCGATATATTTACAATCATTTAAAGACAGTGGTTGGTTGTACATTGCTGAACGTCCCGACAGCAACATTTAAAGACAGCGATCAGACTTGACGTTTTAACGCTTTCACTGCCGTGAATACTTTTCATCTGCAAGAGGTATAGATCCTCATGAGCCCCCCCGCAGTTGCTCTTCTTGCTCAAAACACATTGTAGTCACGTTGTTTTGACGGCTTGAGATTTTTTATTTTGGTTGAATTTGCAATGATTTTTAAAACATGATCTGCGTCCACTTCATTAACTCATTTGAGACGTGCCGCCTCCGGATACGCGGCTTAAAGCGGCGTACCCGGAGGCGGCACGTCTCGAATGAGTTAACATCGAAAAATCGTGATGATTTAAACGTGAAGTTTTTTTTCATGATGCTGAGATCGCCAAAGTTCATTTTTTTTTTTTTTTTTACTCCAGCTTAGTTTGTTCAAGGTGGTATTCCAATCTTTGCTCGAAAAAAAATCCCACACGCGCTCAACCCCACGCCTCAGAAGTCTTCCCGTACCGTTTGCGGGAGTACTCCTTAGATAGACCCAATCGGGGAGTACGCCACAAGTACACTTCTATTCAATGAAACAATTAGCTTCTCATTTGAATAGAAGCGTATTTGTGACATTCTCCCCGAGTGGGCCTGTCTCGGAATCGGTGGTGTACATTACTTCCGGAAGTCCGGTACGTTTTCCCAGAGCTCCTCTCGATATCGTACCAACAGAGGCATGGTGTCGTTCTGTGGACCTCTCATATCGTACGAACAGAGGCATGGTGTCGTTCTGTGGACCTCTCATATCGTACCAACAGAGGCATGGTGTCGTTCTGTGGACCTCTCATATCGTACGAACAGAGGCATGGTGTCGTTCTGTGGACCTCTCATATCGTACGAACAGAGGCATGGTGTCGTTCTGTGGACCTCTCATATCATGTTACATCCTCCTCACTGCTAGTGGACGCAGATTGTGTTTGGAAATCATTTACATTTCAACGTCAAAGATCCAGCGCTGTCCCAGGAACGTGGATACAAAGTGGTTTCAGCAAGAGGTATAGATCTTCATGATCCCCCGCGACTGCATTTTCAGGGGGTGGTCATATTTTCTCGGAAGTGAAAGATTTAAGTCTGGCCATCGTGAGTGCACTATACGTAATCGTGAATATGTAACAGTAAGCCTCTATATATACCACCCCCCCTCACCCAGCTTTTATTTAGATCTCTTCTCCTCAGCAAAATGAACTCTCTGGGAAACGATCGAAGCTGCAGCTTGTTCAGACCATTAGTGGACGCGCTAGCTAGCTTTACAAGGTGTGACATCCGAGACCTTTGGTATTACCACCCCTTCAGTCAGACTGCTCTGTCTGCAAGAGGCATAGACTCACATGCGCCCCGGCAGCCGCAGGGGCTTATGCAAATCTATGCCTCTTGCGGACAGAGAGTCTAGCTCAGACTGTTCCTCATACAAAGGGTGTCATCTTGATTAGGTGCATGACTATGTTTGGCTGCGACCTTTGCACAAGCAGCACCCGGAAGATGAGTCTATCTTGTTACAGGTTTTTGTTGTTGTTGTTGCGGGGCACGATATGTAGGATGGAAGAAAATTGTGTTACCTACATTATTTAGCAGATATTTCCCCCCTACTTCTTCTCTATCTTGCCCATTCTGTTTGCTCTTCATTATCACCACCACCACCACCCCCACCCCATCATCATCATCGTCGTTGTTGTTGTCGTCGTCGTCGTCGTCGTTGTTGTCGTCGTCGTCATTATCACCATCATCATGCACTTTACACACTTGATCCTTCTGATATCACTTGATGTACTGAAACTCATGATCATCGTTATCATCATCTTTTTCTTCTTCTTCATCGTCGTCGTCATCATCATCACCATCATCATCACCACCATCATCATCATCATCATCTAAGTCATCGTCATCGTCGTCGTCATATTCTTCCTCTTTTCTTGTTTTTACAATACAGTGCTACTTACCAGACCACGAAGGCAACGGTTCGGTCTTCCCGCATTGTCCAGTTTTGATTCTCTTTTTCCCAGAAACTTCGAACCAAAGCCTAGTAACGGTAGCTTCCTGAACTGGCAGAATCTGGAAATCTTGAAGAACAGTGGAGCAGTTTCCAGCAACAACTTATTTTTCAAGAAAAAAAATGGGCTTAGGCGACAGGCGCTCTCTTGAAGGGCAAATGTATCACCTGTCATTAACCCATTCAGCCCTGACGCACTACAGCAGGAGATGGGTCCACCATGATAATTCAAGGGCAATGCCAGATTAGCTTGGCGCCTGTCGGCGCCAAGCTAATCTGGCATTGCCCTTGAATTATCATGGTCGATCCATCTCCTGCAACTGGTGCATAGTCGTTAAATGACGCCTTCGAAATTTTTGAAATACGTGCGCCGGGCTGAATGAGTGAAAGACCATCATGGTGGTCTTTAATGACAGGTGATCTCTCACAACAGGTCTTAAACAGGTCCGCCACGGCCCAGGCATGTTATTTCCACATCCGCCGCATCAGTCAGATCAGAAAATACCTCACTACCGAAGCTGCCGCCAAACTCGCTGTCTCTCTCATCTTATCTCGCATCGACTACTGCAACTCTCTCCTTTCCGGCCTTCCTCACTCCACCACTCTCACTCTCCAGCGCGTTCAGAACAATGCTGCCCGCCTCATCCTCAGAAAGAAAAGATCCGACCACATCACTCCCCTGCTCAAGCTCCTTCACTGGCTCCCCATCCCCCAACGCATCCAATACAAGATTCTGTCTCTCTGCTACAAATCCCTGAACAACTACGCTCCTACCTATCTCTCCAACTTACTTCACCCCTACACTCCTTCCCGCTCCCTCCGCTCCGCCTCCGACCCTCCCCGCCTCCTCATCCCCCGTACTAAACTCAGCACTTTCGGCCCCCGCACCTTCTCAGTATACGGTCCAACCACCTGGAACACTCTCCCACTCTCTCTCCGTCAGAAACACTCTCTCTCCTCCTTCCAGTCCGCCCTCAAAACTCACCTCTTTCAACAGTTCTAGCACTACATCTCCACACTCCCCACCCCAAGCTGACCGTCGTAATGTATTTTCACTATTTGTGGTACGTGAGTCATTGTCTAAAGCGTGCTCATGCGTGTGCGAGTTGTGAGTGCGCGCTTAGAGTTATAATTATTATATGATAAGCACATTATAAATACCCTAATTATTATTATTATAAATGACAGGCGATCTCTCATAAGGGTGGTCGCTCAACCAGGTTCTTCTGTACCGTACACAACAAATGATACACCAGACGATTTCGAAATGAAGCTGTTGAAAATGGATATTTCGACCGGTCAGCCGGATGATAAGGTTCTTGCGACACACGCCGAAATCGATGCCTTGCATAGGTGAACCCATAATTACTCGCAGATGCTCGTTAAAAACAAACCCCGTTGACCGGTTTCTTAAAGGTCAGCCGAGTTTCAGTCTTGGAGAGATTGAATTATAAATGCCAATTGCTTCTGAGAGGGATGCTGTCCTGTGCAGGCGAAAGACGTTAAGTCCATCTTCGTCAAAAGCGAGGTGTTTGTTGCATTGCAATGACAATATCGCTTTCCGCAAAACTGGACTTTTCGGTTTTTTTGCCTGCACGGGGCAGATGTGTCAAGTCCACTCCTTCCTAACCCTCGGGCGATCAATCCTGCGCCGGAGGCTGAGATAAGTAAACCTTTTACTGCCAGTGGACGCAAATTGGTTTTTTGAATCATTGTAAATTCCCCGCCCAAGATCCCCAACCGTCAAAGAAACATGGATGCAAAGTGGTTTCAGCAAAATGTATAGATCCTCGTGAAGATCTATACCTCTTGCAGTTGAGTGGTGGTCGTTTTAAAGTCCCTTCTATTTATAGAAAGGACTTTTTAGGACGGGTCGCGGTGGGGCGAATTTAATAGCATGTCCATGATGTCAAAGGGGAAGTAACAAGATACGCTAACCTCGCTGCTGAACGTACATTTGGCGGAAAGCGCTGTATGTGCGTATGTATGTATATATATGTATGTATGTAAACAAGAGAACCTCCGATATTTCTGTACACACTTGGCGAAATACTTTCTTAAAAGGGTGGCTAAGAGAGCCTCCGAGCATATTGTAACTGAATGTCTCATTGAAGACATAAACAACCGCTTATAGGAAGTCGGTTGACCCAGATTAGAGTCCGTACTTTTTGTCACATTTACTTGAACTTTTGGATATAGCTAGTTTGGAGAAAGACATTGGATGAGTTCGTTAGCCAGCTTTGTATCCTTTCATCTTCTTTAGTAAAAATTAATTCTTTTCAGAAAAGAATGAAAACAGTAAAAAACAAAAACAAAACTTGACTTATAGAGAAAGTCAGACATTGGCAGTGACGTAAAAGAGTCAACTCCGTCACCACGCAGACAATGACATAATACTCTAAATATGACGTAATTCTCTCTCTCTCTCTCTCTCTCTCTCTCTCTCTCTCTCTCTCTCTCTTTCTCTCTCTCTCGCTCTCTCTCTTTTTCTCTCTCTCTCTCTCTCTCTCTCTCTCTCTCTATCTCTCTCTCTCTCTCTCTCTCTCTCTCTCACACACACACACACACACACACACACACACACACACACACACACACACACACACACACACAAACATGTGCGCATCTCCAGGAGGAATAGATCCTCATGCGCCCTCAGGGCGCATGAGGATCAATGCCTCTTGGAGATGTCTGGAGCGCGCGCGCGCACGCACGCACTAACACGCACACACACACCGACGCGCTTTCAGAGAGCATGCAGGTGACCCGTTTACTTAGTTTATCATGTAGCTAGGTAAAGTCAGCCTGCTTTCACACAAATTATAGCAAGACTCAAATTGTATCGTGAAGTTCTAGTTTTGTCACCATTTTCTCAAACCTATGAATCGAAAGTGAAACGCATATCAGGTAAAATATAAAATTACGTAAAAGATAACACTTACGTCATGACAAATGACGTTTGACAAATCAATGACGCGTATGTCCTGCACCCCTTATAGAACTCACTGACGCATTGGCAGATCTGCGAGACGTTTTCAATATAAAATAATACAACATCAGAATCAGGTCAAAGACAAAAAGTAGAGACCCTTGACAGCGAGGACCTCTCGTATAGAAGGGACTTTGTGGGTTATGGTTCATCCCATCTATCTAGTATTTTTTAGACAGTAAGGGGTTAAAACGCGCCAAACACACTATATGATTTTTATCCATGAAAACGGAAAACTAAATCACTTCAAGACTTAGTTTTTTCGTGGGGACGAAACTCATCATCGCGAATGCCCAAATTATTTAGTTGGCGCGGCGGCTAGCACTCTCGTTTATATTTGACGGAGAAGGGAAAGTTGGGTTCATTGAAAGTTCAGTTTTCCTAGGTACAGTTTATAGTATGTTCGGCGCACTGTAAGTCCACTCAAGCAGAACTTTGTCCCTGGTAGCGGACCTTTCGCTGACTGAAAAGCTTCGAACGTCGGAACGATCTCTGAGCGCTCTTACGAGTGGTTTGACATTTACACAGCCCAGACGAGTGAGTATGCACGTACTCACAGAAACAAAATCTGCAGCACACTTGGGAATATAGTGAAGAAAAATCAGTGCCCGGGGAGCTTTGATCTGCCATGATAGTTCAATGGTAGTGCCTTCACGGGCATTTTCTATTCTGGCACCACCCAAGCTTGAATCGCCATGGCCCCATATATCATCACCTTCTGTGGTGAGCGCTATATTATAACAATTCTGACACTACTGAAGCAAAATTCAAATTGTCAGACTGAAAATGGTAATTTCCGGGGAGGGGAGGGGCGGTTGGGGGATGGGGAGGGTGGGGATGGGCTGGGGAGGGTGGGGTGTGGGGTGGGGTGGAAGGAATCGAAGTTTTGGCAAGTCTTCGTGCCGCTGACTCAGAGCGTCAATGGGATACTTAGTCAGGGGCACGAAACTCTTGCCAGAATTTCGATTTCCTCCCCGTGTGATTTCACAAGTAATTCACGAATGCTCGCTTGCAGCGTAGCATTCGGTGAAGTCATTACTATTCCAAACGTCTCTTGCTGCGGGATCTAAACAGTAAAAACGTCTAATTTAAAGGCATGTCGCGTGATTTGTAAGCATGTCACGCAATAACGACGCGGTAATATTGGCGCAAGAGGCTAGTGAAGCCAACGGCGTACCACTGTAGCGCTGAGCTTTTTTTTTCTTTCTCTTTCATACAATGACAATAACGACGTGTGTCTCGACGCTTTAACTCATTCGCGGCCAGCCGCATCCGGATGCGCGGCATATGCCGCGCATCCGGATGCGGGTGGCCCCGAATGAGTTAATAATTCAATTCAGTTCAGTTTAGCTCGATCACGATGGGATCTCTGCGCGCGAAAAGGCCCATACGCGCTCCAGCCCACCCATCAGAGTTCGTTTCGATATCGTACCAATATTGGTCTGGTTCGCTATGGGTCGTTTATGCCTTTGGTATCAGTTGTAAGTGGGAAACAAATGATTTTTTTTTTTAATCACCCTTGTGCGCGTTTACAGTACTGGTGGCCGCTCAGACAAAGGGGTTAATCAATACACCGCTACCGACTCTGGTTATATGCACGATTACTCTGTCCGAGAACGGCTCCATTTAGAAGCATCTCGCACAAAAGCGTGGAGTGTGTTTGGCGTCACAGCCAAGCCAACCATTGAAATCTGGAATGGCGGTGTCCGCGCTCTCTCTCTGCCATCATGCCGCCGTAGATATTGAATGCTATGAATACACAATGCCGAACACAGTAAGCTAAAGTTCCTCGGGCCGACGTTGGCCGCAGTGGACCCGCGCACGGACGTGAGCGGGCCGACTGCGGCCAACGTCTGCCCAGCGCCGTCTCACACATTGGGATAACGCTGTTAAACGCGGTCGTCTGCAGTGCATTGATGTGAAATTGCGATTCACGAAACTTGCGTAGGAGCGGCTTTGACGTAATGGGCAGAATTATCATTCCGAAGGCGCTTTGGCTTCTAACCGGAGATGGGCCCACCGTGATAGTTTAACGCATGGAGCCCCAGGGTCGCGTTTCCCAAATTGTGAATTGGAAAGCAAATTGGAAAGTAATCCTTTGATGCATGGCTACAAAGAACAACACATTTACGAAGATGTAGTTTTACCATGGTAGTTTAAGGGTGGTGCCAGGATAGCTTGGCGCCAAGAGGCGCCAAGCTATTCTGGCACCACCTTTGAACTGTCATGGTCAATCCAAATGTTCTTGTAGTGTGTTTTAGTTCTTAATGAGTTAACTGTATTGTTATCAGACCGCCATCAATAATGTATGCCTTGGACGTACTGCAAAGACAGTCGCGTGCATCAGCCGCGTAATGCTTGGGTGAATTCTCACGGCTTAAGATTATTGCGATTCGCGAAAGTCGCCTTCCGTTGTTGTGATGGACATTATCGCCATCTCGCTCATTTGTTCGATCAGTTCGCCATGAATACTGCATGCCATGCACGTAATGCGAAGGTTTTCGTCGGCAATGCTTTGATGTATGTAATAATTATTACGATTCCAGAAAGTCGAGTGCCTTTGACGTAATGCACACTATTAGTGAGGTTTCCTTCGCAACGCGGGACGACTCCCGACAACGATCGAACGCGAGCGAAAGCACGGCGGATATCCTGCATCTAACATAACTTAACTCATTCTACCCCAACACCGAAATCCTTAAATTTTGCCGTTGTCCTCTGAAGACTGCTTTGCAGTGCAGGACACAGATAGACCATGATAGTTCAAGGGTGATGCCAGAATAGCTTGGCGCCCGTAGGCGCCAAGCTATTCTGGCATCACCCTTGAACTATCATGGTCGATCGTTATCTTGCTGTGGTGCGTCTGGGGTAGAATGAGTTAAGCAATTACAACACACCAGACATCTCCAAGAGGCATAGATCCTCATGAGCCCCCTGGGCTCATGAGGATCTAAGCCTCTTGGAGATGTTTGGAGCGTTGTCTATGCTTATGGCACAAGTTGGTTACTCCGCCGTGTCTTCGCTCTCGTTCGTCGCAAACGAAACCTCAGTTACCATCTCTCAAACGACGGAGTCGCTGTTTCTTTCGAGTCATTTCCGGTACCATCTCTCAAACGACGGAGTCGCTGTTTCTTTCGAGTCATTTCCGGTACCATCTCTCAAACGACGGAGTCGCTGTTTCTTTCGAGTCATTTCCGGTACCATCTCTCAAACGACGGAGTCGCTGTTTCTTTCGAGTCATTTCCGGTACCATCTCTCAAACGACAGAGTCGCTGTTTCTTTCGAGTCATTTCCGGTACCATCTCTCAAACGACAGAGTCGCTGTTTCTTTCGAGTCATTTCCGGTACCATCTCTCAAACGACAGAGTCGCTGTTTCTTTCGAGTCATTTCCGGTACCATCTCTCAAACGACAGAGTCGCTGTTTCTTTCGAGTCATTTCCGGTACCATCTCTCAAACGACGGAGTCGCTGTTTCTTTCGAGTCATTTCCGGTACCATCTCTCAAACGACGGAGTCGCTGTTTCTTTCGAGTCATTTCCGGTACCATCTCTCAAACGACAGAGTCGCTGTTTCTTTCGAGTCATTTCCGGTACCATCTCTCAAACGACAGAGTCGCTGTTTCTTTCGAGTCATTTCCGGTACAACGACGGAGTCGCTGTTTCTTTCGAGTCATTTCCGGTACCATCTCTCAAACGACAGAGTCGCTGTTTCTTTCGAGTCATTTCCGGTACCATCTCTCAAACGACGGAGTCGCTGTTTCTTTCGAGTCATTTCCGGTACCATCTCTCAAACGACGGAGTCGCTGTTTCTTTCGAGTCATTTCCGGTACCATCTCTCAAACGACAGAGTCGCTGTTTCTTTCGAGTCATTTCCGGTACCATCTCTCAAACGACAGAGTCGCTGTTTCTTTCGAGTCATTTCCGGTACCATCTCTGAAACGACAGAGTCGCTGTTTCTTTCGAGTCATTTCCGGTACCATCTCTCAAACGACGGAGTCGCTGTTTCTTTCAAGTCATTTCCGGTACCATCTCTCAAACGACAGAGTCGCTGTTTCTTTCGAGTCATTTCCGGTACCATCTCTCAAACGACAGAGTCGCTGTTTCTTTCGAGTCATTTCCGGTACCATCTCTCAAACGACGGAGTCGCTGTTTCTTTCGAGTCATTTCCGGTACCATCTCTCAAACGACGGAGTCGCTGTTTCTTTCAAGTCATTTCCGGTACCATCTCTCAAACGACGGAGTCGCTGTTTCTTTCGAGTCATTTCCGGTACCATCTCTCAAACGACGGAGTCGCTGTTTCTTTCGAGTCATTTCCGGTACCATCTCTCAAACGACGGAGTCGCTGTTTCTTTCGAGTCATTTCCGGTACCATCTCTCAAACGACGGAGTCGCTGTTTCTTTCGAGTCATTTCCGGCATCGGGGTTCATGATGAGGGTCACTGTGCTAGCTCACTAGCACGGTTATCAGCCCTCTAGGGTACACCTATTCATCATGGTGTTCATGAGGTGAAGGTCTCAGGGAGCCTCGCTTCCGATGTGCGACTTATGGCGTGACGTTATTTTGAGTTTAACGTCACTGCAGGCCACGAATCAAATTTCTCATAGAGCAAGCTCATACCAAGGAACAGCGCTTGGAGTCTCTGCTGTGTTAAATACGTGTAAGAGTCGTGACTTACTTACCCCAAGCAAAAGATCCGCTCCAGTTCCATTGTGCGCCATGTCTAAAGGGAACTTAGGCGTTTCGAAAGCGTGAGGATCCAAATATCTTATGCGTCACATTCAAATCATCCGGTAAGTTAATGCCTCACGGATTCTTTACGGTTGGATTCTGGGCTTCGGTTCTAGAGCCCCCCCCCCCCCCCACACACACACACAAAAACAACAACACCACCACAAAATAACACAAAAAAACAAACTGAGGCCCCGGCCGGGGCTACGAATGCAAGAGAGATGTTGCATTTTGAGGAAAAAAAAAAAAAAAAAAAAAGAAAGAAAAGAAAAAAAAAGAAAAAAATAAAGAAAGAAAGAAAAAGAATTGCAAAGAATGACGTCGAAAGCTTGTTGTAGGTCGCGGCGACCCCAACATTGAGGTAACTGAAATTCTGAGAATGCCCCGCTTTCGCTCGCACGTAAACGATAGCCAATACTATACCGAGGAGCAAAAGAAATGCGACATTTTTGGAATCGTCGAAAACACAAAAGTGTTTCGTGTTTGCGATGATTCCAAAAGTGTCGCATTTCTTTTGCTCCTCAGTATGTATGCCACGCACGTAATGCTAACACGGCATGCCAGTCGTCTGTAATCAACACTTTATGTATACAGTGTTGTCCTAGTAGGAAGGTTGGTTGTACATTGCTTAACGTCCCGACAGCAACAAGACTTTCTCAGGACATGCCTGCACTGCTTGTGAAAAAACAACTAAACAGAACATTGAATGTATGTCGCCAGCCGGTGTAATACGCTAAATAAACTTAAGACCATTTAGCAACACATCAAGAGCTACAGGCAGCGCAGACAGTAGAGAGAGTTCAAAAAAGGATAATACAGGTGAATGGACCAAGGGTGGACAGAAACACGTGCCCCAGAATAGAGGGGAAAACCCACCCTGTGGAGCTGACCAGGGTGACCCTGGGAACTAAAAAGTAGTTAACCCCACCCAAGTCCCCCAGGGCAGACCCGGGTGGGGGCTAGTAGGAAGGCAAATGACAGGAAATCCGTTTGGTGAAAAGCAAGATTTTCGTTGTATTACAATGAAAATCTCACTTGTCACAAAAAGGGAGACAGTGCATTAACATTCACAAAAGTCGAGCGCTCCCTTGCACCGTCAGCCAGGAGATATCTTAACAGACGTTTTCTATAATCAGAAATAGCACAAAAACTGCGCGTCTTCGGACTCAAACAGTGGATTAAATGCCGCGCGGACAAACATGCGATATCGCATGTTTGTCCGGGCGTTGATTCCACGGTTTTCGTCGAAACATGTGCATTTCTGACCTTCATCTAATTTCCGGACAAAGTCTGTTGCACGCATGTCTGGCTGGCATTCATATTCTGTGTTGCGTAACAACCATTAAATCCATCTTTTGGGACGTTTGGCTGTCTGTTTCGCTTTCATTGCGGCAGGCGGGCGTTGGATCGACGAGGATAGTTCAAGGGTAGCTCGTGATTATCTTGGTGCCTTTCAGGCACCAAGCTAATCAGGCACTGCCCTTGGTTTACAATTGATTTGTCGTCTGTGACTTTTAGGCATCGCTTACAGAAGGCGAGTCTAAAAATAACAAATAAAAGTGAGAAAATGGCTACAGAATTGAAGGCGGAAAGATTCGCGTGCAGAGCCAAGAGATGTCGCAAGTCATGTACAGGTGGAGGTTGGCACAAAAAGGACTGAAACCCCCCAAAAAAAAAACAAACAAACAAACAAACAAACAAACAAACAAACAACAACAACAACAACAAACTAACAACAAAAAAACAGAATAATTGAAATTCACTAAGCTTATATTGAAATATTTATGATGTAAAGTGCGTCAACCTTCGCGTGTGCTTTGTCAAACAATTTTTGCATCAACCCTCGCCTGTGCTTTGTCAAATAATGCATGCATCTATTTGTGTGATTTGTCATATAATGTTTGCATTATTCTTTGCTGTATTTTGTCAAACAACTTTGCATTAACGGTGCTTCTTTTAAATAGTGAGGTTTCATTTGCAAAGAACGACTACCGACAACGAACGAGAGCAAAATTACGGTTGATAACCAGTTTGTACCATAAGCATTGACAAAACTCCAGTCATCTCCAAGAGGTATAGATCCTCATGAGCCCGGAGGGCTCATGAGGGCTCATGAGGATCTACGCCTCTTGGAGATGTTTGCAGTATTGTCAATGCTGATGATAGACACTGGATATCCGCTGTGATTTCGTTCACATTCGTTGTTCGGAGTCGTTCGTTTCAAACGCACCCTCACTAACATAAAGTCTATTGCCCAATGCTCTCCATCCGCATCTGCATATATAAATGTCCACGTAAACCTGTAGGAGATTTTCATTGTTTATCATCAGTAATTCTTGCTTCTTTTGTACGCCGGGTTGCACGTGCGATGATAGCCAGGCAGCTGGCTTTGTGTGACGTATTGCGCAAGGCTGATCGACCGTACTACTTCAGTAATGGCTGTTATTATCTGTGGCTGCCAAGTGTGCAGC
Organism: Semisulcospira habei; assembly: GCA_036245525.1. Taxonomy (NCBI): domain Eukaryota; kingdom Metazoa; phylum Mollusca; class Gastropoda; family Semisulcospiridae; genus Semisulcospira; species Semisulcospira habei. Next base: position 100,786,395 of record BTPG01000002.1, on the reverse strand, counting down.
TCCAGGGGTCATTTGCACGAGAGAGCCTAAATACTGCGCAAGGTGCTCCGCTGTAGCGGAGCACCTTGCTTAGTGGCCGGCGCAGGACTGAGCTCACTCGTGCAACCGAGGCGAACGTTATTGGATGGATCGTTTAGTGATTGGAGGGACAGACTGTTAGGTTGGACGGATGGATGGATACCCCGCGATGTGGCTGACTTGTATAGGTGCTATGATAAAACGACGCTGGCATGTATAGCGGCGCACCCGGCGTAGAGGCTCGCGCGGGGTTTAACGCTCTGTCATGCAACTCTCCACACAGCCACGCAGGTGGCCAGTTATCTCCCCAGTTTTAACTGTTTATGGCTTCAATCCTGCTGCACCAAAGCCGGTGATTGATTGCGTGTGTTTTAGCGCCGTGCAAGTAACAAAGACGCCATCAGGGCAAGAAAAATAAACATTAGTTCGGTCAGTCTTGAAGTCTAAATCTATGGAGTGACTGCCAACAAACATTTGTACTCCATTACGTCATCACTCATGGCTGTCAAACGCCAGCTAACGACTCAAGCGGCAGTACGAAAATACAGTTAACCCCTTAACAGCTGCAAGAGACATAAACCTCATGCAAGAGACATGAATCCTCATGAGCCCCCGCGACTGCGGGGGCTCATGAGGATTCATGCCTCTTGTTAGTCCTATGTTCGCTACGCCCAATTTTGTCCCATTTGCATCTGTTTTATTCACACGAATGTCCGTCTGTGTGCGGTGCTTTCACACGCGAAATTCGTGATTACCAGCAGCGAAGGGGTTAAATAACTAGCAAAGAAAGAAACTTTGGATCTGTAAAGGCAAAACACGTAGTTAATATTTACCTGCAAAACCTTTCTTTGAAAGTAGGCAATCCAAAACTAACGGACACAGCTGCGTCTTAGTTTTTCTCCAGACATTAACGTGTTCATGCGTGTTTTTGTGTTTTTTTTTTTTTTTTTTTTTTTTTATCTTTCTCTCTCTCACGTTTGTATTGTCCCACGAGGGGAAATTTGGGTTGCCTTCGCCGGGAAGACGCGTCACCAAAGTGCAGCGCCACCTGACTTACCTATTCTTTTTACATCAACCCTTTGGCTGTCGGTAGCTGTTTTGTCGCGATGATTCCTACAGGACCCAACCCATAAACCCATAGGCGCCGACCCATAAACCCATAGGCGCCGACCCATAAACCCATAGGCGACGACCCATAAACCCATAGGCGCCGACCCATAAACCCATAGGCGCCGACCCATAAACCCATAGGCGCCGACCCATAAACCCATAGGCGCCGACCCATAAACCCATAGGCGCCGACCCATAAACCCATAGGCGCCGACCCATAAACCCATAGGCGCCGACCCATAAACCCATAGGCGCCGACCCATAAACACGAATCCGGTACGAACCCGTTCCGAATCCGAAGCGGGTCCGTAACAGGAAGGTTCGCGAGAGTCCTTTTCCTGTTTGTGTGTTTCCATAAGCCCGATGCGGACACGAATTCGCATCCGGCTTCGGAACAAAAATGACGCAATTTTTGACGGAAAATTGCATCACCGCATCGGGTTCGGATCGTATTCGTATCGGATTCGTGCTTATGGAAACGGAGCTTTGGGTTACAATATTATTGAACACTTGGGAGGGAAGCCGAGATACCCGGAGACTAGAGGGTAAAGGCGCCGACCCATAAACACGAATCCGATACGAACCCGATCCGAATCCGAAGCGGGTCCGAAACAGGAAGGTTCGTGCGAGTCCTTTTCATGTTTGTGTGTTTCCATAAGCCCGATGCGAACATGAATTTGCATCCGGCTTAGAAACGAAAATGACGCAAATTTTGACGGAGAATTGCATCACCGATTCGGATTCGGATTGTATTCGTATCGGATTCGTGCTTATGGAAACGTAGCTTTAGGCGGCTAAACACGAATCCGATACAAATGCAATCCGAATCCGAAGCGGGTCCGAAACAGAAAAAAACGTGCAAGTCCTTTTTATGTTTGTGTGTTTCCATATATCCGATGCGATAAACGAATTCGAATCCGGCTTGGAACAAAAATGACGCAACTTTGACGGACAATTGAATCACTAGCCACTGCATCAGATTCGGATCATATTCGTATAGGATTCGTGCTTATGGAATCGTACCTTAAAAGGGCACGCCCGACCATTTTTAAGGCTTCAGTTTGCAAAAAGCTTTTACTGGGCTTCAGTATATATACCCACTTAGACAGCGTCCACCCTATTGTCCCACCAAATGCTTTCTTTCGTCCGTTCAAAGCGAAGAGGGGCCCACCGGAATTTTCTGACGAGACACGTAACAAAATTGCTTCTGATAGGCGATGGTAGCTGACGTCATAACTATTCTATATGACCTTAGGTCATCTGCATAATTATAACCAATCAGAGACAAGATGGTGGATGAACCAGCGAAGAAAAAAAGAAAGTATCATCGACTCGCACCGACAATGACAGAGAAAGAGAGACAAGATACCCCTAAGTAGATTTGACATCGGACAAGGGAATATAGACATTGTAGCAACGCGTAAAGCAAGAGCTTGGCGTGACCGCCAACTCGGCGGAAATCAGTTGACGCTTTCCTGATGAATCAGGAAGTAATCTACGGTTTTTGTCGATCTTCCTATAGTTAGCGCTAGTGATTTTCAGAATTCATGATCTTCAGTAGAAGTCATCCCTTAATGTTTTCGCAAGATTTTATACCGGTTTTATCATAATATATATATTATAGTTACGAGCTATTTATCACATTTTATGCTGCAGAGATCTAAAAACTACAATGTGTGTCAAAGTTGCACATCGCTGGTCGTAACATGTTTATGTCTGTGCGGGCTCTCATTCACTCGATTTAGAGAGGTAGTGTTTCTGCTGCGATGGTGCATTGTCGTTTCCGATGATGCTTTCAGTTAAGTAGACTTCGATGAGTGAGATGTGAAATTGACTGCAGTACAGAAAGTGGATATAAATACCAATGTTGTGTTTCAATGATGGAAAGACGGTGCGTGTTTCCGAGGGGTACGAAAGGATCAAAGGTCACGCCTTCGGTGCACTACTGTACGCACGAGCGTTACTAGTAAATACTAGCAGGTCGAGCGGAACCCGCATTGTGATTTTGACAGCATAGCGAGTATGGAAAGTTTATTCTACTTCCTCGTTAAAAATTACGTCAAAGGGATGCCGGAGAACATCAGTACACGTGTACACTGACACGTGTGTACACCACACCGATCATCTCGTGACCTGCACTGAGTTGCGAAACACTGATAGTCGGCCGGGTTATGCCTTGTGACGTAGGCTCATGAATATGCATATTAATTCAAAACAAGGCTGATGCAGACGATAAATCCGCGACTCGGGTACAGAAACAATACACATTCAAACGATGAATTTCGACATTTGACATTGCACTTACATCATATAGCTCTCAGATAGTACACAAAGATCTCATACACATACTGCCAGCATTATCCGTTGCAGACAGTTTTCTGACTGTGTTGAGATGCTTGATCCTGGGGAATATAACTTTAACTCCGGCGCCGTTTCATGCCTTGGCTTCCAGAGCAAAATTAGATGATATAACACAGTCGTCTGTCGATCCGTGTCCTGCTACTTTCACAAAGTTTTCAGAGGATGTCTCCGTAAACTATTATGGTCCCAACTAGCTCTCGCTGTTGTATTTTAACTCACGAGTCATTCGCGGCCAGCCGCATCCGGATGCGCGGCTTATGCCGCGCATCCGGATGCGGCTGGCCGCGAATGAGTTAATGCTGATAGAGTCGACAGCAGGTGTGACTGAATGGAGAGTAAGAACAGAAGCCTAATGTTTGAGGAAATGCATGTTTTACTTGGCGAGACCACATGCGTGCGATTTACACTTGAGACAAAATAGCCCGGATCCCTCACCCCAGTCCTTTCAATTGTTAGAGGCATAGATTCTCATGAGCCCCTGCAGAATGCACGAGCTGATGAGAATCTATACCTCTTGCTGAAAACGGTCTGGTCTATTGCTTTAGATCTTCGTGCGTCGATCGGTGGAAAACATCAGCTTTTAAGCCTTTGACAAAAAAACTCGGATTGTTGATTGCCGAAGATAAAACGCTAACGCATCCTGTTATGCAACGTTTTGAAGCCTTTAGGATCCGAAAACACGCGTAGGGAAACAATTTTGAAGCCGAATGAACATTTTAACTCCTTCAGTCCCGACACACCAAAGCACTGAGACGATGGCTCGACCATGATAGTTTAAGGGTGGTGCCAGAATAGCTTGGCGCCTATAGGCGCCAAGCTATTCTGGAACCACCCTTGAACTGTCATGGTCGATCTGTCTCCTGAATTGTAATGCAGTCCTCAGAGGACAACTCCAAAATGTGGGCATTTCGTACCTGGGACACAATGAGTTAACACCCTTTGGCGGTCGGTAGCGCTTTTAGTCGCGGGATGATATGCCTGCAGAAATTTTGCCGTGCTGGATTTTGTTTTTGGGAATTCCGGCCAGATCCAAATCGCATGCCAGCTAAATTACCCGATGCTTGGGGGCTCATGAAGATCTATGTCTCTTGCGGCATTTGGATCGGGTTCACCTTTTCTTGGCAGTGAACGGGTTAAGAAGAAAATCACTCGCCGATTGAAAGGAAAATGGCTATATCACGTGGTTCGTGGCGCATACCTGATTGAGAGTCCGAAATAGCTCAGGCGGTTAAACGTCAGAGCTGGAGAGCGAAGGGAATCGCCGGGTCGTGGGTTCGAATCCCGTCCCGGCCCCGGTAGCTGGACTCACAATCCAGGGGGAAAAAACGGATTTGTTCAATAGCATGTCCGTTGAAAGGTCCTGGTAAATCAAAGTGGCACAGTTGGAGTGCGCCTGAGTTGATCAGTGTTCAGGTCGTACTCCATAGGCAGTAGATTTCCCTGTCCCCCATAACCCGCCCGTCAGGGCTGTCCATGATCACCTCGGTGCTGTGGACGTTAAACCCGAACTAACCAACCAACCATACCTGATGTGCTGTGACCGTTACTAGGACTAATCCACACTTCCAGTCCACGCGCGGTACGAAATTATCTCCCCTCCCCCTCCCCCGCACCCTGCCGCATGCGTTATGAACATGTGCCGTAATCGATGTGCCGACTTTCGGTGCAACATTCTGGCTTGCAAGGCTCACTGCCATGGTCAGTTAACTCATTTGAGACGTGCCGCATCCGAATACGCGGCAAAGAGCCGCGTATCCGGATGCGGCACGCCTCGAATGTGTATCCCACAAATTTGGTCAGTCAGTTGCGCAACTTCATCATACCTACGCAAGTTGTTTTCCCTTCTTGTGGCAATAATACTGAAAGAAATACAATCTGGAGTGGACATTATCTTTAAAGTCTTATTCTATTTTTTTCCCTTCTCTTCAGTATCCGAACGCGGACAAAGAGATCAGTATCGACGCCTACGTCGTGGTGTTCTCTGTGACGGACCCGGGTACCTACAACTACGCCGTCAACACAGTCAGAAAGTTGCGCGTGGAGTCCGGGGTGGACCGGGTCATCATCCTCGTCGGCAACAAGATCGACCTCGCCAGACAGCGACGGGTCACTAAGCACGGTCAGTCATTTATAATCCGGCTCAGTTTTGTAGAGATTAAATCATGCCCGACCTCCCTGTTACGCAAAATAAAGCGCTGAAGCTCGCATTTTATCGGTGGAACTGAGGACGAGTGGTTTATTTTGAGTAACGTAGCTCGCATTTCATCGGTGAAGCTGAGCACGAGTGATTTATTTTGCGTGACGTAGCTCGCATTTTATTGGTGGAACTGAGGACGAGTGATTTATTTTGCGTAACGTAGCTCGTATTTTATCGGTGGAACTGAGTACGAGTGACTTATTTTGCGTAACGTAGTTCGCATTTTATCGGTGGAACTTAGCACGAGTGATTTATTTTGCGTAACGTAGCTCGTATTTTATCGGTGGAACTGAGCACGAGTGATTTATTTTGCGTAACGTAGCTCGTATTTTATCGGTGGAACTGAGCGCGAGTGATTTATTTTGCGTAACGTAGCTCGTATTTTATCGGTGGAACTGAGCGCGAGTGACGGGAGGTCAGGCATAATTTAATATATTATAGAACAACTATTGAAAAGTTGTTATCTTGAATCGTTATATCTTTTTTCCATTCAGAAACTTTCCAAACGTCGCGGTGCCACATGACTTGTACATGATTTAGTCGCTGCTAACTTATGCTCCGCCAATGTATTAGGATTGAATGGGTTTCCTACCGCCTCCTATACCCCTCAGGGGAGCTGGGTAGCTCAGGTGGTAGAGTGTTCGATTCTAGTACAATTGGTCAAAGGTTCGTATCCAGCTGGGGTCAAATTTGGTTGACGGTGTACGGTGCCCCGTTTTTGAAATGTGACCTTCGCGGTAGACGAAAGACGTGAAACCCTAAACCTTTACTTAACCCATTCAGCCCTCAGACGCACTACAGCAGGAGATGTCGGCGCCAAGCTAATCTGGCACTACCCTTGAATTATCATGGTCGATCCATCTCCTGCAACTGTTACATAGTCATTAGATGACACCTCCAATATTTGGAAATACGGCCGTTGGGCTGAATGAGTTAACGTTTCTCCGATACCCCAAATCGCTTCCCCATCCCAGACAAGCCCGCCCACACCATCCACCCCACAGCCTTTCCCCCTTCAGAACCCGACTCCTCCCCCCACACACCTCCCCCTCACCCGGCCTCCCCCGCCGTCCTCAACACACACACACACACACACACACACACACACACACACACACACACACACACACACACACACACACACACACACACACACACACACACACACACACATATTTCCATCGTCATTATCCACATCACGACCACCTTACACTTGACACTTCGTCACCTAAAGGCGTGAAGATGAAAAGCCCGTTAATGACGCGTAACTCGCTCTGTAATTGGAGTTACTTCCCTTCCACCACCCTCTTCACTTCCGGAGTTTCCGTTTCTAGTGAAAAAATGTCCGCCACCATAAAACTTTTTTTATGGACAAGTCGATCGATTTTATTTTTGCCGCAGGAAATTTTAGAAAGTGTGTCGCCGTTGGGGACTTGCTTCGACACGGTGTCCGCAATTGTACAATGGTGGGCTGTGGTTTTGTGGGCTGTGGTTTGTGTCGGTTGCTGACACTGACATATTCAGCTTTCCTTCCGGTTTATGTCAAATATTTTTAGCCGGCTGAACAAGAATTGAGTTACAGTCAAGCAAAGGTGGTCACGTTAAACGAAATGTAATCATTGACATTTTTAGATTATAAAGAGATGATTAAAACAAATTACTACAAGAGGAGGTTGATAAAAAAAAAAACTCCAAACAAACAAACAAACAAACAAAAAGCCCCCCACCCCCCCCCAAAAAAAAAAAAACCCACAAAAAAACAAACAAACAAACAAACAAACAATAAACAAACAAACAATCCCCCCCCAAAAAAAAAAAAAAAAAAAAAAACCCAAGAAAAAAAAAAGAGCAATAAACAAAACAAAAAACAAAAACAAAATAAAGTCGACACGAATTATAGACTTATTTCAACTTCACTGCCGAGAAAAAACGGAACACTATCCAACTGCAAAATGTATAGATCCTCATGAACCCCCGCAATTGCGGGGGCTCATGAGGATCTATTCATCGTGCTAGAACCACTGTATATCCAAGTTCCTTTGACAGCTGGGAATCTTTGATGTTAAATTTTACACTGAATTATTTATTAAACACAGTCTGCGTTCACTGGAACAAGGGGTTAACGAGCAAACACAACTTTCTGGACTTTAAACTTAACCCACTGAGTCCTGAGATCGAAAATCAACAATTCGGGAACTGGACAGTTTAGGAGACAGATCGACTATACGATCGGACAGTTCAAGGGTGGTGACAGAATAGCTTGGCGCCTAATGGCGCCAAGCTATTCTGGCACCACCCTTGAACTAACATGCTTTGAGTCCATTTCGGGCTTTACTTTCAAGGTTCGGATTGTTACCGTCTTTCTACTGCATATACAACAACTTGATGAGAAATAAACTGGCGTCTTTCAACCATCAGCGTTAACTCGGCCAAGGCGTCTGCCGTGTGTAGAAAACACGATCTCGGCATGAAAGTCAGCCACAAATATTTATACCTCTCATGCCGGCATCGGCTTATTGAACAGAGCTATTTTCAGACGATTCCTACGTGACACTAGGCAGGTGGTGACGGACAATCTGCTGTGAGAACTCCCCCCTAGCTCTCCCTTTAGGGCGTAGATTCACACGAGCCAGCCCATTGCAGACGTTACCAGCCCCTCCACTATTTGCGTCTGTGTGCAAGAGAGGACGAGTCTCTGGCCGGTTACATGTCGACAAGCTCCTGAACTGAGATTTAGCGTTCCGGGGAAAATCCCAAATATAGAAATGTTGACTAGTGTGTTCAGGACAGTGACTCAGAACATTACCGCCTTCGCTGCCGAGAAGAGTTGAACACCACCCTGGTGCAAGAGGTATAGATCCTCATGAGCCCCCGCATCTGCGGGGGCTCATGAGGATCTATACCTCTTGCGGACGCCATTTAAATCCTTGTTCCTTGAACGGATGGGGCTCCTTTGCAAGGCACGATTGCAGAAAACAAACCAGTCTGCGTCTTGCTGAAACCACTTTGCGTCCGCGGCACGGTGTTGCATAGACGGGCGGCCGCTAGGGACCTTTGATGTTGATGTTAGAATGATTTTAAAAAAAAACAAACCACCACCACCCCCCCCCCCCAAGGTATTCCTCCTCCACTGGCGGTGATGGGGTTAAACACCATTAAACATTGCGTGCGGAAAAGTAGAAATCGAACTTTGAACTGACTTTCCCGCTGAGTTATTTTCTGTTGTTGTCCGCAACATTGATTATGACACAAATCGATGCCGCTGGGTCGGGGCCGCTGTTCAGACCCACAGTGTTTCTCTCCAAAGAACTCATCAGCCGTCCATCTGTATGCAGAGACGGGTCGCTCAGTGAAGCGAACAGTGAAATAAATAAAACGACATGTTTTAACCCGTTGAGGGCCAGTTGATGCAGACCGTGTTTCTGCAATCTTCGTTAATTCAACACCCAACAACACTAGCTGTCCTAGGAACACGGATTCAAAGTGGTGCCAGCAAGAGGTATGGATACTCATGAGCCCCCGCAGTTGCGGGGGCTCATGAGGATCTATACCTCTTGCAGTTGGTCGGAGTTCAAATTTTCTCGGCACTGAAGGGGTTAAAGCCCTGTCGTATACCGTGTAAAAGGCTGTTATGGCGTTTCCCTGGGAGGGAAACGATATCACCACCTGTCGCACGGTAAACGGCGTGTTTTTAAGGCCAATCATTTTTACGAATGTTTGTAACGATGAACGAAGTTGTTTTTTTTTTTTATTTTTTAAATTTTTTTTTTAAACCCCAATAACACAGGCCGCGTTTGCGAAAAACGAGACAGCACAAACAGATTCACACACAGTACGTATTAACATTGTCTGATGTAAGTTTACGGTAAGCAGAGCCACAGGCATGGGATGATCGTTGCGTAGTTTGTCACTTCTTAACATGGGGGTAGTGGTAAGAGGTGAATAATAATAATAATAATAATAATAATAATAATAATAATAATAATAATAATAATAATAATAATAATAAATAATGAGTACTGATATATCGCCTAACCTCAAAACTAGAGCTCTAGGCACTTCATAAGATACGAGTAAATTAATTACAAAAACAAAACACAGGAAAATAGACACAAAAATACAACTCATTAGTCATGACACAAGATGCTGATCTATACACACAGTCATACACTCTTTCACGAATCATGTCATTCAACAGAGGCCGGTGTGGCAATCAGACGCACACACGCACGCACGTACGAACGCACGCGCGCGCGCACCATGCACACACAAACGTAATGCAGTTGTGAGTTAAACGCGAAATCCGTACTAAATTCTAGTTGTTAGACGTAGCCAGTGGAGAGTGCACTGATTATCAACGATCATTCTATGCGTGTGAGCACGGCAGGTTCTCCGGCCGATTGTACGGACGAGCAAAAGAAATGCGACTGAAGTGTTTCCGATGAGTCCCAAAGCTGATGTCGCATTTCTTTTGCCCATAGAAAGGACCTGGTAAATCAAAAGCGACACAGCTGCAGTGAGCCTGAATTGATCAGTGTTCAGGTCCCCACTGGCAGCAGCGAGCCTGAATTGATCAGTGTTCAGGTCCCCACTGGCAGCAGCTGTCGGTATCTCCCGTAACCCGCCCGCTAGGACCGTCCATTATCACTCCGGTGCCATGGACCTTATACCCTGAAACACGCAATCAGAGGCTTGTGGCCAGGCGCGCCTGAACTGATCAGTGCTCAGGTCGTACTCCATAGGCAATAGCTGTCCATGTCTCCCATAACCCGCCCGCTTAGGTGCCATGGACGTTAAACCCCGAACTCATAAATCAGTCAGAGCTGAGACATTTGAATTTGGCGGGAGTGCGGGAGATCCGTTTAAACCTAGGTGATGATTGGCGGCGTGAGAACGGGTGATGGAAGGGTGTATGTGTGTGTGTGGTGGGGGGTGGGGGGGGGGTGAGGGGGGATAGAGGTCCCCCCGGAGAGCTATCTTTTTTTCCCTTGAATTATTTGCAAGACACCTACAGTGGCTAAAGATCCGAAGATCCCTATTTTCAATTTTATCCAAGTAAATTCCGTTCTTAACTCATTGAACCCCACGCCCGTATTTCCCAAGTTTTGGAGGCGTCATCTCACGACTATGCACCAGTTGCAGGAGATTGGTAGATCAAGATAATTCAAGGGTAGTGCCAGATTAGCTTATCTGGCACTACCCTTGAATTATCATGGTCGCTTCGTCTCCTGCTGTAGTGCGTCAGGGCTGAATGGGTTAATTATGTTTACTACTACGACTGCGACGACTACGACTACTTTTAATGTCAAAATTAATAAAAACAACAATAATAATAATAATAATAATAATAATAATAATAATAATAATAATAATAATAATTCTTTTTTTTGTTGTCTTTTTCTGTCTTCAACAGATGCCACCAAGCTTGCGTCCAAGTACGACTGTCGATTCACGGAGACATCCGCTGCCCTCAACCATCACGTCGATGAGCTGCTCGTGGGCATCGTGTCTCAGATTCGGCAGAAGCTTCACCCCCCGGACCCCTCCCTCCTCACACCCCCGGAAATGCCCCGTTGTCGCTCACGCTCCAAGTCCCCCGGGAGAGCGGCCTTGACCTTCTTCCAAAAGCTGTTCGGCACCGGGTCGTCCTCCAAGAACAAGGCCAAGTCCTGTGAGACTCTTTTCGTGAAGTGATCACAGTGTGTGCGTGGTGTCCAAGGGGTGGTGCTGCTGGCCTGGAGCAGATCCAGACTGTAACCACTAGGCACTAATCTTGAGTAATCCTGATCGGAAGACTAGTACACCACCATCATCAAAACGCGGGAGGAGTGCTAAGTACAGAGGTCACCACTAACGCCGCAAGGAAGAAGACCCATGAGCAATCATGGTCGGGAAGTCTAGCGACACATGCCGTTTGAGGGTGCTCTTCCCAGATAGACCCAGTCGGGGAGTACACCACAAGTACATTTCTATTGAATCAATAATCTTATCCCTTTCAGCGCCAACACAATACCACAGGTGATTGATTGACCATGGCAGATTAGCTTGGCGCCTGAATCTGGCACTACCCTTGAATTATCATGGTCAATCCACCTCCTGCAAGTAGTACATAATCGTTAAGTAATACTTCCCAAATTCGGGAAATGCGCCCATGGCTCTAAAAAGGTTAAGCCGTTTGCGGGAGTACTCCCCAGATATAGCCCCTCGTACACTTCTGTTCAAATGAGCTGCTTATATCGTTTGCGAGAGTACTCCCAGATTGGCCTCGGGGAGTGCACCACAAGTGCACTTCTATTCAAATAAGATGCGATGAGATACTTGTGGTGTACTCCCCGAGTGGATATATCTGCGGATTGCTTCCTCAAACTGTACAGGGAGACTGTCACCTTGATGTGACTGTGCAGTAAGCTCATGGCTGTGTGAACCACGACATGCACTACGCCTGGTCTTCCCAGAATTTCTGTCGTGCGCTGTCCATGTCATGGAAATTCTTGTACTAGGATCCAAGCGTTCAAGTTTGGATGGAGGACTGCCACCACAAGCTAAATGAACACACGCATTTCTATAGTTTCAGTGACAGCCATTTCGAGTGACGCGTTTTGTTGTTGTTGTCGTGTTTCTGTTCGTTTTTGTTTCGTAATACGATCCGGGCGTTTATGTCTGGATGGAGACTGTCAACGCGAACTGATTTCATTTTCGAGTGTGGGATTTTGCCTCTGCTGCTGACATTGTACAAGCAAGGAATTCATACAAGCGCTCAAGAAAGTAATATTGCGACTGCGGGGGCTCATGCCTCTTCCTGAGACCACTTTTGTCTCCATGTTCTTTTAACAGTTCAGTGTGGCTTTTGGTCGTTCAGTGAACACGGATTTCAGAAACAGTTTTAAAGTGTACGTCCGTTGGCAGAGAAGGGGTTAAAAACAGGTGATTTGTTTCACTACGCCAAGTACTCAAAAACAAACGTACGTGAGGTGAAACAGATTTGGACAAATTTGAATTTTTTTCTTCTGAATGATGTCTGGTAATTCACGGGATACAGCAGACGGCAATTATCTCTTCATGTGACGTGCTCTTTTCGGACACCCTCCTCCCCGTCCACTTGGAAGACCACAACCTGTATTTGAACTGCACATTTTGAGGCAACTAAAACCGAATATTAACCCCCTTGCGCATTTAGCCAACGGTACTGCATGTTTACAGTACGCGTGGCTGCGTGCGCAAGGGAGCCAATGATGCCTGAGTAGCCAATGCTACACACTGGTTGTCTCCCTCGATTCGCCACCGCTGTTGAGCGGTAGCGAATCTTGGGAGACAACCAGTGTGGCCAACGCTACGCCATTTTGTGCCTAAAAATCTCGAAAGGCGGAGTTAACCATCTCTCGGCCAGGATGTGACTACAGCGGATGATTGTGCTTAATAATTCATTGCACGTGATATGTCACGTGTTGTCACTTATGAGTGATATCTCATATGGCTATCAGTGTACATTGTCTACTTACTCCAGGCCGCGTCCAAGGCAATGTCAGAATGTCTTGAAATTTGTTGATTTTCTTGTGTGTGTGTGTTTTAATATCAAATAATTTCCTGAGTTTGTGTTGTTTGCTGGAAAATCCCATATTTACCAAACCAAACCAAAGCAATATCACACACAAAACGGTGGAGACAATGTTCCATGATTCGAGTCTGGACACGCGTGTTTTCTCTGTATTTGTGTGCTGAAAATGAAAAATTGCAACGTTTATATTTAGACAGATATCGCTCTGCCAGCATTATGTGGTTTTACTGTTTTTCTTCTTATGCCGGATTAATCACGCGTAATAAGTATACCAATAATGTCTGCAAACATAATTATAATGTATATTTGTGATTGCTGCTCATGGTCATCAGTGCAGATGCTAATAAGGCATTGGTGGATGTAGGCGGGACCTACATTTTATTGCGTTCGACCCCGTGACTTCTGCGGACGATACTGTTCGGCAGAAAAGTCACGTGATAACGCGTCTTTTCTGCCGAACTGCATCGTCCGTAGCAGTCAAGTGATGAATTTTCAGCGGCGCGCTTCAGATGGACCCTGACAGCCCAAGAGTTGAGATAGTCAGGTACTGTTTACCCTTCAGCTGTCACGGTCCACACGTCTCGCGTTTGTCCACATATCAAAGGACACACCTCCCAGCTTTCGTACTTGAACTACAAATAATGAGTGCTCGGCTGTTGGATTTATTTACAGATTTCATTTTAACCCCTTAACTGCTACTGACGATACCCCTCGGTGGAAAAGACGCGTCACTACGCGTCTTCTCCGCCTCACTACGCGTCTTCTCCGCCTCACTACGCGTCTTCTCCGCCTCACTACGCGTCTTCTCCGCCTCACTACGCGTCTTCTCCGCCTCACTACGCGTCTTCGCCGCCCGGAACGGTAGCGTCAGCAGCAGTCTAATGTTTGAAGGCTTTACCGATTTGACAGCACAATTCAATGTTCCAGTTCCCCATTCAATAGAAGGTAAACAGACAAAAGTTTTTGCGTGCTGACTTTTGTATGTGTATGTTTTTGTATGTGCGTTAAAGTGATACTTCTCTATAATATGAGCAACCGAAGGGTCTGTCGTGCAAACGTATTACTAAATACCGTTTTCATGTAGGGGAAAAAGAAGTGACGTAACACATGAAGGAACACAGATTGCACACTTTTGTCAGAAGACATTCGAATTAGGTGTCTTTACTGTCGCAAAAATCGTTCATTTGTCAACACAAATTTTGTCAGCACGAAAGACTTCACGTTTTCCAATAACTGGTGTACGTTAGCGTAGGCGCAGATTTTGCATCATCACTTTGAGCCGCGTGTCTGGATGTGGTACGTCTCGAGCGAGTTAAAGCGCGCCGAATGTACTGCGAATTTTACGTTAACTTTAACCTCTTCCCGGCTACTGCATGTATATTGTATTTCTGAAATCTTTATTCATTCAACGACCAGAGTGCCACAACCATCCATGGGTAGGCCTACGTATTGGTCTCAGCTAGAGACATAGATCTTCATGAGCCCCCGCGACTGAGGGGATACATGAAGATCTATGTCTCTTGTCGTCGGATCATGTTCCCTTTTTCTCGGCAGCGCAAGAATGAAACCAGCGCTCCTTAGTTTCCCGCAGCCTGTAGCAAAAACCTCCGCAGCACTGAGCTGAAAAATTTCGACATTCGCAATGATGAGCTTTGTCCCTTCGAAAAGAAGGCAGAGTTGGGGTCATAAATTAGAGGTCAGTTTTATCGTGGTAAATTCACAGTATGTTTGGCGCGCTTTAGGCTATGAATATTCAACACTTTATATATTTTTCTTTTACTACGAGGCATATTAATTAGGCTGGTTATCTGTTGTTGCTTGTGCTGATGTAAATTTTTAACAGTCGCTGCAGGCTCATGGCGATTTCTGTCTTTCCTGTCGTAAAGATCATTTACATGTATGTCCCTCATTTGTAGAGGAGCTTGTGCACGTTTGTTCTATCTAGGCTGATCTCAAATGACACAGCCGAACCTGTCCAAGCGGCCAATTGTATATGGCAACTGCATGTTTAAGCAGACCACCTATGGTCTTTTTGCTGCAATTAATATTTTAGACGACCCTCTCTGTAATGAGACTACATGTTCAAGGCGACCACTTCATGACAGTCCCTTGTGTGGTCGCCTTAAACAGGTTTGAGCGTACGTTTGTTTTTAAAAATGTGTGCTGGTCTGTGATTTTGGACCTTAAGGCCAAAGGCCGTAGGGTCCAAAATCACAGACCAGCTTATAGAGTTAACAGGCTGCTATCTCAAGCGAAAACAAGAAATCACTTTACAAAACCGTCCGTGTGTTTGGAAATAAATTGTCTCTTTCATGTTGTTTCATGATCTATGTATGATTATTATATTATATACACGTGTCCGAGAATAAAGTAGATTAAACAACACATTCTCGAAGTGTCGCATACGGATACGCGGCGTAGAGCCGCGTATCCGAATGCGACACATCGCGAGTGAATGAGTGAAGTTCGGCGATTATGTCGTGAAGATTTATACATATACTGCATTGTCTTAATTGTGACTTCAGTGTTTTTGAATATTGACGACTCAGTCCCTGACCCCCCCCCCCTCCACCTCGCCCTTCACCCCCACCTCCCATTGAGCCTACACCTCCCCCCCCCTCCACTTCCACCTCTCGCACCTCTCACAGCCCTCCCCTTCTGCCACCCTCTTCCCACTTTACTTTTTCACTGGTATCTTCATCCATGTTTCTCACCGCTGTTCATGTCTGTCCTTTTTCTCTCGATAGAGGTTTCATGGATCCATAATATAATTATGTGTGTTGGGTGTGTGACTCGGGACCTTATGGCGTAGGGCTGTGTGGTCCAGAATCATGGACTTAACAAGTGTCTACACAAATCATGACAGAGCTGATTTGGCAGAGGGATCGTACATTTGAGGCATCTGGCGATTTTGAAAGCAGAAAGGGAGAACAGTCTCTTTTGTCTGAATCCAAGTTGTTTATATGTAATAGCGTGTCATACAGCGAGTTACTGATTGCCGTCTTGCCAGAAACTCTTATGCCGTCCTGTAATGGTCACATTGTTAATTCCATCTCAATATTTACATTTATATATTGTTTGTATGTGTGAACTGAATTTAGTTCTTTTAGTGCCAGCGGGCAGTCGGACATTGTTCATCAGAGAACTGACTCCGTTTCGTCAAGTAAACCCATTGCCACGACTAAAGAAACTGACGTGCCCTCATAAAGAACGCAAATATAAAACGGGACCAGCAAGAGGCAAAGAAACTTGCGGGAGCTCATGAAATTCCTTTGCCTCTTGCATTTAGTGAGCAGTTTTCGGCAGTAAAGGGCCGCTCATCATTGGCAGTTCTTCGCCCGGTGACTGAGTACTGCACCTCGGTCAGTGGCCGGCCGGACAACGGGTGTTCTATACCACACCGCTTCGGCATTAGGTAGAGGTTATGGCTTAGGTACCGCCGAGGGTCGCGTTTCGTTTAATTCATTCAGCCCGACGCACGAATTTCCCAATTTTTTTTAGGCGTCATCTAATGACTATGCACCAGTTGCAGGAGATGCGGGATCGACCATGATAATTCAAGGGCAGTGCCAGATTAGCTTAACGCCTGTCGGCGCCAAGCTAATCTGGTGGCACTACCCTTGAATTATCATGGCCGACCCATCTTCTGCTGCAGTGCTTCAGGGCTGAATGGGTTAATTAAAAAAGCTCATTCGATTTAGTAGGCGGTAATGGCGATCGGCTAAATGAGAGACTGACGAGAACACTCGGTGATGGCGGCTCCGGGGCATTATGAGAAGCCAACACTGATCAAAGGGAAACAACTGCAAATGTCGCGTGTATGCTTTAGTAAAGTGTATACTCCCTTCTCAGGCTCCGCCTCCGCCTGAGCGTGTTCAGTTCATAGGTTGTTTGCAAGACTTGCTTCAACTTCACGAAGGTATATTTTCCACGAATAGACTAAACACTGGAGAGTTCGCTGACTACAATAAGGAATTGTATATACTATTGTGTTATACGAAACGGAAAGAGATAAGTGCTAAATGAAAGTTGATCTGAAAGCAAAAGTATACGCCCGGCGCCTAATCTGACGTCATACTGCATGTCTATGTAACAACAGTTCTTGCATTAACCCTTTCACTGCCGAGGAAAACTGAACAGTATCCAGCTGCAAGAGGCATAGATCCTCATGAGCCCCCGCAGTTGCGGGGGCTCATGAGGATCTATTCCTCTTTCTGAAACCACTTTATATGAATGACGCTGAGACGGCCAGGGCTCCTCAGCGTTAAATTAACAATGAAATACAATCTGCGTTCACTGGCAGTGAAGGGGTTAATTTCGATCCGTACACCACCCTCACACCCAACCCCCCCTCCCCCCCCCACCCCGTACTCCCAAACAGTCCAGCCAAAGTGGTCATATCATTCCTCAGAGGAAAATATTTTCTGCCAATTAACATTTAGATGATTAGTTTTAATGAGGAATGATGCAACAGTGCCGAAAAAAATTATAGGGCTTACTTCTTTCGACCACATTGGTTGGATTATTTTGGTGTTAAAACCATGTTTAATATTAATCAGCATAAACTTTTTTTCTCTCTCTCAAGTTTGTCCTATCTGTTAAGGTATTACTGTGCCGTTTTGTTTTCTTTACCTTTCATGCTCACACATATGTTGTGTTTGTTGAATTATTTTATTTGACTCTCATTTGCTTCTGCGCGTGTACAGATTAAATGTTTTGCTAAATTTCTTTCAAATGTTGATTTCTTCATAGTGTTCATTTGTCATGACGGTCGCTCGACGATACATCGCTTAACCCGTTCAGTGCCGAGGAAATGTTAACACCACCCAACTGCAAGAGGTATAGACCCTCATGAGCCCCCGCATTTGCGGGAGCTCATGAGGATCTATATCTCTTGCTGACACCACTTCGAATCCACGTTTCTCGGACAGCAAGAGTGGTTTAATGTTGAATCGCACAAGACTGCAGAAACACAATCGGGCTGGCACTGAGAGAGTTAGGAGTGGTGCTACCTCGCGCCCTGAATACCCCACTGTTGTTATTTCCTTTGAGGGCATGACAGTGGGATGTTTAGTTCCCGATGTGTGACCACTCTCAGCTTGTTCACAATCTTGAAGCAGCACCTGTGTTTGTTGTTAACTCATTGTGTCCCAGGTACGAAATGCCCACATTTTGGAGTGGTCCTCTGAGGACTGTGTTAAATTCTAGAGACAGATCGACCATGATAGTTTAAGGGTGGTGCCAGAATAGCTTGGCGCCTATTGAATTATCATGGTCGAGCCGTATATTGCTGTAGTGTGTCGGGACTCAATGAGTTGAGACGACAATACCGTGACTATGTTGTTTTAACTTATTGATTAATTTGTGACTTAAATTACTGTGAACTGGATCCCACTGAATAATATTTAAGTTGGAGTTTGTGAGTAAAAGTGCGTTAAAGACAAAAAGTCCAGTGGGGTCATTGATTGAAGGAAAAACTTGTCTTCCATTTTTGTGAAAATTATTTTCCTTGTGATGTCTCATATTTCAATAAACATGCCGGCACATGACAGACTTACACTGTTTACTGGCGTGTGTGAGTGTATGTGTGTGTGTGTGTGTGTGTGTGTTTGTGTGCGTGCGTGTGTGAGTGAGTGCACGCGCACGCTATCGATTTTTGTGTACCTTCACTCCCCACATGTGACATCTGTACAAAAACGAAATTGAAAGTGACGGGCAGCCCTCCACTGAATACAGCCATGCTTCACGGTACATACACCCATACACCACCCTTTTATAAACTACGTTCAAAGCTGTTGACAAGGACGCGTCGCCATAGTCACACAGTTCAAACGAGGTCATCCTTGCAAATAGTAAAGTCAGTAGAAAGCCTAACTTGCTGAAGCACGTGTCGCTTTTATTCTATTTTGACTTTGCTCGGGTTGCTAATTTAAGACAATGCAACAAAGATCACTATGATCAAACTTGTACAAGAACAGAGAGAGATATTTTGAAATTTATTTCATGTTATAACAGCATGTTGTTTTTTTGTTTTTGCATGGGTGGTGTGTGCTGATATGTTTTGCGCAAAGTTTTCAAGTGCAGTCATGATTCAGTCTGCTTTGTTTACGAGGGTCTAGGAGTGTTTGGTTGCAGTAACGCAGTAGGATCTTTTTTAAGAGACATAGATCCTCATGAGCCCCCGCAGTTGCGGGGGCTCATGAGGATCTGTGCCTCTTGTCAGAACGCACTTCTAAAGAGTCGAATGCATATTATTGGTACCGGTGACACGAACGCTCAACACACGGTGGTGGTCATGAGAATATATTATCTACCGCTTGTAAGCCATTGAAAATCGTAGGATCGAGTGGCTGTTAAAAATATACGGACAGACAAAGCACAGCGCACATTAGAGTGTGTGCACAGTGGAAACGCGCACACACACACTGAAACCAACACCTGAAGAGGTTTGCTGTGTATGATTACCTGCTGACTGCATATATGTACAGGTAAGGGTTTGTACATTTGTTTTATATTCACATTTTATTCACTTTTGTAGAGGTTTCAGGCCACTTTATGAATTACAAACACAAGCGATCAACATTTCCGAAACCTCAACAGCTGAACTGACGTACCCTTCGCACTACGTGAATGTCCTGCGTTTGTCTTGTACTGTATTTGTCTTCGGAGTGAATGCTGGTGTGTCACGTGTGCGTGCGTGTCGGGTTCAGTTCTCGGCGCTTTGAGCCGATTCACAGAATTGGGTAAAGCGCCTATATAATAACCGGTATTCTTCTTCTTCTTATTATTATTACATATGTTTTGTAGCTGCATGGTGTAGTCAAGCCTGCTCTAGCGGCTAGCTTTATATAGCGTTCACCCGTCTAAAGCAGCCCCTCCCCCCACCCCGAAAAGTATACCTACCTTTCACTTGTACTATTTAAAGACCCCATGTGAAGCGGTCACCTGTTCACATTGGCCACATCTGTCCTGTCCCTTAGGTGACCCTTATATGCAGGATTGACTGCATAATTATGACTACTCATGTACATATGACTGCAATCAAAGACTATTACCAAATACCACATGATAGGTTTGTGCTGCAATTAATTTGAATTATATATGAGTCTATGAACAGATTTAGGTTAGCCTTATTAACCCTACGGCCGCATTTCCCAAAATTTTGGAGGCGTGACCTTTCGATGGATCGAGCATGATAATTCAAGGGTAGTGCCAGATTAGCTTGGCGCCATCAGGCGCCAAGCTAATCTGGCATTACCCTTGAGTTATCATGCTCGATCCATCTCCTGTTCTAGGGCTTCGGGGCTAAACGGGTTAGAAAATGTCCCAAATGGACGCATTCAGTCGAAATCAGTGGACGCAAAATGATTTTTGTTGTTGTTGAAATCTTCGTTTATTTAACGCTAAAGACGACTGAAATGGTGTCAGCAAGAAGCATAGATCCTCATGGGCCCCCGCAACTGCGGGGCTCATGAGGATCTATGTCTCTTGCAGTTTGGTTAAAGGAACATTTGACGAGAAACAGACTGACTAGGAACTGCAGAAGTATGGTGTTTGATTTTTTTTCATCATATTAAAACTACAGGAATATGTACAGCGTCACGCTTTGAAGGTCAGTTTTGCGCGCTGGTCTGTTATTTTTGGACCTTAAGGCTTCTAGTGCGCAAAGATCCTCCCTCCGTCTGACAGACTGTGCGCGGGCCAACTGCATCCGTCGTCGGCCCGGGGACCTTTTGCTTTTGAGGCTGAAAGCCGCCAGGTTCAGTTTTCTAAACTGAAACTCAGTGACGAAGGAAGATACTTTTCATTGGGAAGGGCCAACCTGCCTGTTACTTTTCAGCGTACAAAAAATCAAACACTCTGGGGCGGGAGGCGGAAATAAAATAAAAAAAAAGGTGGGGTGGGGACAAGCGACAGTCCAACCTCGAAAAATCAAACATAACTGCCAAGCTCTTACGATATTTTCGTTTCAAAAAATTAAAAAACAAATAAAAAAATCCTTTCTCTAAGAATATTGGCATGGCCAGGGGATACTCTGCCGCTTCCCCCACCCCATCCCCCTACCCCATCCCCCTCCCCCACCCCATCCCCCTCCCCCCACCCCATCTCCCTCCACCCGGTTCTTACGCCACTGACTTTTAAACGTTCATCATTTGACAGGCACCGAGACAATTCCGCCATGTACGTCAGAAGGTATGGGCGACCCAGGACCACGCAGCCAGGGCCACGTGATCGTCTGAGATCCCGGACGGAGGCTGACCGGGTCCGCCGTTACGCTGCACCAAGTTTTGGCAACCGCTCGATTCACATCTATGGTCCCACACGAGGGCAACGGTCCACTGAGTTGGACAAAACGTTTCTGCAGAACTTTTACCCCGGTTATGCTCAGGCCTTGGAGACGGATGAGAAACAGCGTGCACAGACAGAGGGTAATTGTGAAGAAAGAAAATGTACACAACATCGACGACTACCATTACGACGGCGACAACAGCAGCAGCAACAACAACAACAACAAAGACATTACCACTGCTACTACTACTACTTTTACTTCTACTACTACTGTCCTTGAAACGCTTACCAAATCAGGCTAATATGTCCGCCTGTTTTTGTACGTGTTTTCTTGCATTCCCCAAAGGTGTGGGGGGTGGGGGTGGGGGTTGGGGAGGGGGGGGGGGAGGGGGTATATAAGGGGCAGGTTGAATGTGTGCTCCGACAGTGCAGTTATTGGAGCACAAAACTTCGAACATCAATGAATGTTATTATTCACACACACTCTGTAGGTTTTTTTCTTCACATCATCCGCTTTGTTTTTCCGTTAGTCACACCCAATAAGCAAAGGTCCTCGGGCCGACGTCGGCACGACTGCACGCGGGCCCACTGTGGCCGACATCGTCCCGAGGGTCTTTTCCTTTTTGGATAGCCAAAGATTGACCAGTTTGATTGACGTTTTCCAGATCAGATCCGCATTCCTCAAGATCAGATTGCAAAGTTGGAGACGCTGACTGTCGGTGACCTTGACCTGCATATCAAGGCCAATGCTCTTGAACATAACACCTCCCGGTATCACTGCGTGCAGACCGAGGACAACCAGCCTGTTCTCCGCAGGGGGCAAGAGTTCGCCATGACCGTGACCTTCAGTCGACCTTACCAAAAGGAGAAAGATGACCTTCATTTCATATTTGAAACTGGTAATTTAAAACAATAAGAACACAAAATGTATACACAATTTTTTTTTATAGTTATTAACATCCTTTACCATTTTGTCTTTTTCCTGTTCTTGTTTTTGAACAAAGACGATACAAATTCTAGTTGCCATGGAAATTTTTTATCGGTTTCGTTATTTCTGTCGGTCAGATGGCGAAAATCGTGCCAAAAATCTCCGTGTGACCTTCACCTTAGACGAAAACAAAACGACTCCATTTGACGGCGACAAAGACTGGGGAGCTCGCATCATCGCAAAAGAGGGTGACGACGACAAAAAGCTAAGTGTGTCCGTCTATATCCCCGGCAACTGTGTGGTGGGCGAGTGGGATCTCAAGGTCAAGACGACCTTGGTGGGCAGCCAGGAGGATTACGTCATGGTGTATCCCAAGCCCATCGCCATTCTCTTCAACCCGTGGTCCAAGGGTAGGTGCGAAGGATGGAGATGAGAGGGGGTGGGTTTTGGTAGGGCATTTGGACACAGCTAGGACACAATTGATTATATTTTCGGGTTTCGTCCTTTTCCCACCTCAAAACGTACACACGAACAACTGCAATCTTTCTTTTGCGAGGTGTGTACATGTTGTAAAGGAAAGATAATCAGTGCATTGTATATTGGTCTGTATGTCCGTTATTAGAAAAATGTAAGAAATTGTGGTGTAATTATAATTTCTAAGAGTGATTGTTTGTTCTTGTTTTGTTTTTTTAAAGTGCAGTTTACACGTTTGGCATTCACCTTCCCAATGCGCAAAAGGCCATCGGGCCGATGTCGGCCCGATGGCCTTTGCGCACTGCGCTTTTGGTCTGCTGCAGAATATCACGACAAAAGTGTCTGCTTTTTTTTCTTTCAATGATGGAAGCCCCCAAGTTACCAGTAAAGCACAAAATGTCGACTCAAAGCAATTACCCCACGTGCGAATGATGTTTATTATTTATTGTTACAGCGGACAGTGTGCACTACACGGAGGACCTCAAGTTACTGGAGGAGTATATCATGAACGAGGCGGGCACTGTGTTCACTGGGACGTCAGACGCCATCGGCTCAAAGTCCTGGACCTACGGACAGGCATGAGTGCAGTTATATGGCATAAGCCAGTTTGTTTTCATCCCTACATCACACGACCAATCACTTTAGCTAAAACCGTACCAGTGACCTCGCTACAAAAACCCTTGTAGCGACTAATGCCGGACTTTTTGTAGCCCTCTTTCTGACGCGTCTTGGATGCCAGTTTTGTTCTATAAAAGATCACCAAAATGTTCTAAAGTACAAAGTTACTTAGTGTTGTTCGAAACAACAGTCACACTACTGGAACAACGTCATGAAAGATTTTTAAATTACGTCATACTCTATTATGTATAAATGTATATTCCTTTGACGTCAGTCACGTCTGGCGTGATCCAGGTCGGAAGATTTATTCTTGATTTCTTTTACGAAAATAGCGGAGGAATGAAAACAAATACGTTATTGGTAGCAGGGGCTTGCTGCACGGACCCTTGTAGGCCTGAAGGAGGTCAAAGGAACCATTGTACCCTTCGGGGTACAATGGTTCCTTTGACCTCGATCAGGCCTACAAGGCTCCGTGTAGCAAACCCTTGCTACCAATAACTTATAATGTCTAATTTTGAGACTAGCAAGATTTTCATTGTTATACAATACGCTTTCCTCAAAAAAGGACACACTGGACGAACTGGCTTTTGCCATGTAAGTGCAGATAAGTTCAAAAACGTATTAGTAAAAATAGTTGTATATTTCTTTCCGTGTTCCACACTAGCTGTCTCCCTCGATTCGCTACCGCTGATACAGCGGTAGCGAATCGAGGGAGACAACCTGTATGTCGGTGCTCTAGTCACAAGCCGGTGTTTTATAAAAAATGCGGACAAACATTAACCCTTTGGCTGTCGGTAGCGCTTTTTTGTCCCGATGACTGCTACAGGAATCATTGCGACACAAAGTGCCGACGGCCAAAGGGTTACCAAATTCTTTTCTTCTTTACTTTGATTTCAGTTTGATGATGGGATCTTACCGATCTGTTTCCATTTACTGAGGAAAGCCTTTGCATTCAAGATGACACCAGCTATGGCTGATCCTGTGGAGGTGTCGCGCGCACTCACTCGTGCTGTAAGTGTCACGACTTGTATAGATTATATGGGCATGGAAGAAAGACTGTGTAGTGTGATGGATTAGAAATATGAAAAATTGCTCTGCTAAACGCCCCGACTGAAAGCAGCAAAGGACGTGTCTTCGTTGTCTCAGTGTGATATAAAAACAACAACAAAGAAACAAAGAAATAAAGAAAGAAATACCAAGACCTTTACCAACACGACCTTGACCTTGACCAACATCGTTGTCCTTGACCTACTCCTGCACGGCCAGCCCTGGACAACATGGTAGATAAAGAAATAAAGAAACAAACAAAACAAAATATGAAACCCGTTTCCGGGAACACTCCCAAGATACACCAGCTCTGGGATTACGGCACAGTTACACTTTTATTCAAATGAGACACTTTACATCTCTTTTGAATGGAAGTGCACTTTTGGCGTGCTCCGCGAGTGGACCTATCTGGGTAAGTACCCCCTCAAACGGGAATGTATGTCGGCAGCCAGTCTAACAAACAGTGAAGGAAAATTATTCTGGCGGTCCAGTGTACAGGTAAGTAGTAGATAGGAAAAGGCGCGAGAAAGGGAGCGAA
This sequence comes from Semisulcospira habei, assembly GCA_036245525.1. NCBI lineage: Eukaryota > Metazoa > Mollusca > Gastropoda > Semisulcospiridae > Semisulcospira > Semisulcospira habei. The sequence continues at coordinate 100,761,260 of BTPG01000002.1, read as the reverse complement.
CACCTTGCTGTTATACAGACTATAGAGCACGGTTCTAAGTGGCCTGGCACAGAAAAAATATTTTTTTTCCTCCTTCTGATTTATTCCATCGATCGTTAAAATAATCATTGCTGATGATGATACTTAGTGATAATGGTGGTCGTATTAACCCCTTCGCTGCCAATGATCACAAAACACGCGCCTGAAACCACTGCACACTAACCGACATTCAAACGGGAAAACAAGAGTGCAGCTGGCTGAGACCAAAAACAGGCGTCAAGAACGTAGGCCACACAAGATACATAAATCCTCATGAGCCCCCGCGAATGCGGGGGCTCATGAGGGTTTATGTCTCTTGCAGATGAGTAGCGTTCGTCTTGCCCAGGCAGTCAAAGGGTAAATAGTTTTATTTGTGCTGGTTGCATTGCTTTTGTTGTCGTTAATATGGTGGTGATGTTAGCGACGTTCGATGACAATGCCAACAACTAGAACGGTGATACCAACGGCTAATTAACTTGTGCGCTGCTCAGTGATTTTGGACCTTACGGCTAACATCAGTAAGGTCCAAAATCACAGACCAGCACCCGTTTAAATTGTCGTCTGCAGGTTAACAGCAGTGATGATGACGGCCTGCTGGCCGGCAACTGGAGCGGAGACTACTCCGGGGGCAAGAGTCCCATGTCCTGGATTTCAAGCACCTCCATCTTGCGAGAGTACGCCAAGACCGGTAACCCTGTCAAATACGGGCAGTGCTGGGTTTTCTCCCACGTCTTGACTACAGGTAATTGTTATTTGTGTCTAGGTCTGTGACGAAGGAGCCTGTTCGTAAGGACCAAAATCACAGACGTAATCTCGTGAGCCGAATATAGCGCAGGAACCAAGTGTATTTAAATTGTCTTTTAAAACGACTAATCTGATACTTGACTTGTTTACTGTAATTAAAAATTGATATTCTATGTCTGAGATTTATTTGGATAGTGTTTACATGCAACCTCCTAACTAAATTAGAAAACAGAAAATAATGTTTACAGTTTGGTTAGAATTTGTTCCGCTTGGCTTTCTTCACAGAACGGTTATGCACATTTCCTGTTGAGATACAATCTCGCGACTTCGTCAGGCAATGGGAACAAATATGATCTATTTCCAAAATGTCACTTACGAGTTTGTTTGCGAACACCACCGATTTGAAGTTTGTATTATCACTAGTCGGTTCTTCATGCAGCATTCTAAATTACTTTGTGACATATTATACCTGGAATACAATATACCTGTTTTATACCAACATGATCTTGCTTTTAGGATCTTGTTCGTTTCATTTTTTTTTCCTGTACAGTGTGTCGTGCGCTGGGTCTGCCTTGTCGAAGTGTGACCAACTTTGATTCTGCCCACGATACGGACGACACGTGCACTATTGATCATTACTTCGACACTGAAGGGAACAAACTCAATGGAGGTGATTCTGTGTGGTAAGCTCTATCCTTGCATTAAAAAAAAAATAATCACCCCCCCCCCCCACCCCCTCAAATTTCTCTAAGGAAATGACTTACAACGCTTATTAGTCTGAAAGCTGATTGAATTGTTTAGTCAATTAGTGTGTCCAGCTTTTATGACTTTTAACTCATTCAAGGTCCACGCATCAGTAGCTGTGAAAGTGTCGTATAGAGTTGCGCCGGCAACGCTATACGACACTTCGTAGCTATTGATGCGAGGCGCCTTGAATGTGTTAAACATTAGCTACTTTCCTTTACATCGATACAATTATTTACAAAAAGACAAAATATAAGCGTCACCCTTACCTCTCCAAACAAATACAGCGTACGGGGGTGAGGGGTGGGGGGAGGGGGAGGGGGAGGGGGGAACCAACAGAGTCTGTTGTCTTAACTATCATTGTCAATGCTGTAAACTTTGCGTATTTGTCAGGAATTTCCACGTGTGGAACGAGGTGTGGCTCTTGCGTCCGGACCTACCCCCGGGCTACGACGGCTGGCACTGTATCGACGCCACGCCACAGGAACAGAGTCATGGTGAAGGCAGTTGTTCACTGAGGGGTGATGGGCTGGGAGCGGGGAGGGCAGGGGGTGCGGGGGGGGGGGGGGGGCGGGGCGGGGCGGTGTGGGGGATGTTAGTTCTCGATATTTACCGTCGAGCAGGCTACAAATCCATCCCCGACCATCTCATGGCAGGAAGGGTAAAAGTCTGACCATGTCAGACTAAAAGAAGAGTAAGAGCTGTTCTTAATTGGACGAACTCATCGGCAAACAAAGATCGGAGAAGATCGGCGATCTTTTGGTTTGTTTCTTAATTAAGGTTGAACGAACCTAAGCGAACTTCAGCAAACCAGGTTTGCCATGGTTCGCTTTCTTAACTGAAGTGCTTGATTCGGCGTACTTACTGTCTGCGAAGGTGTTCAAAATGGCTGCCGCTATGCGATTTGAACGATGTTTGTTTTTGTACTCTTTGCAGTAGCGACCCCACAAACAACGTTGCGCCTCCCACAAATCAATAAAAATAGGTCTTGTTCTTCGCACGAGTGAAACTCGCCGTCCGCCATATTTGTTTGTATCGGTGACTGTCTTCTTATCTCCAACGCAGAAGAGGGTAAAAGTTTTGACCAATCAGAGAAAAGGTTCGCCTTTGTTTGCTCTTGGCGTTGAGAGAACCTTTTCCGACAGTGAACTATGGTTTGCCGAGGTTCATGAACTACTTCGAACTAGGTTCGCCGTATCTTTAGATCGTCCAATTAAGAACCAACCTGGTTCGTCCGAGATCGTGAACTTTTGTTCGTCAGAGTTCGCGAACTAAAGTTCGTTTAATTAAGAACATGCTTAACCCATATCATACTGAGACTAAAAGCTTCAAATTTGTACACTGCCATTTGCACGCTATATTATAGTGTTTACATATAAGGATACAGACCAATGGCTTTAGTTCAAGGGTAGTGCCAGAATAGCTTGGCGCCTAGAGGCGCCAAGCTATTCTGGCACTACCCTTGAACTGTTTTAGTCAAACTTATTTCACACACTGGTGTATTCCGATTGATAAGGGTTAAGAAACAAAAGCATGGTGTGAGCAAATATTATAAGTCGTCATTGTAAAAGATGAACCGTAAAATGTGTCAAAGCGAGATCTAAAAATTAAAAATTATACTGAAGAGCAAAAGAAAGGCGACTTTTTTGGAATCATCGGAAACACTAAAGTGTTTCCGATGATTCCAAAAATGTCGCATTTCTTTTGCTCGTCAGTAGTATGCGTTATGCACACAAAACACGTATCAATCTTCAGAACTAGATTTTATGATAAATATTTGACTGGGATGGGGTTGCTGGTAGTGGTGGCAGCTGGGAGATCCTACTCTTTGTCTCCTCCGTGACAATCGGTGTGTCGTGTCCAGGTAGCGAGCCGCGTGTCATTTTGTGGTTGTATTATAGGCGTGTACCAGTGCGGCCCATGCCCCGTGTCAGCAGTGAAGAAAGGCGAGATCCACATCGGTTACGACACGGCCTTTGTCTTCTCTGAGGTCAACGCTGAGGTCGTGCATTGGGTAGTGGAAGACGGTGACGTCACAAAAGTGTCTTCTGTGAACAAACGATAGTAAGTAATCACACGTGTGCCGCCCGGCACTGTGAAGGCAAAAGGCAATAAGTCCATCTTTGTGAGAAGCGAGATTTTCACTGTACTATATTGAAATTTGTGCTTTTTACAAATGTAAGCTTACTGTCTTTTGCATCCACAGAGCAGAAGTCTATCGCTAAACACTGCGCTAGTTTGTGAACGAGGTATGGATTCAGGTTAAGGCTTCCTCAGACGGAGAAACGAAACGAAACATTTCGTCGAAATGTCCGCATTTAAGACATTTCTCCAACATTTCACTGTTTCACGAAATGCGAAACGACACATTTCACGAAATAGAACTTGTCTCTATTTTGCGAAACATTTCGCCGAAACATTTCGACCGCTACCCAATCAGCGTCGTCCGCTGCCGCTGACGTCATTCAAGCCCAAACACTGAGGATAGCAACGGGAAAGCGATGCCGTGGATTCAGGTCTATTATGGCTAGAATTGCATGATGTGACGCACGATTCTGTAAGATTTAAGCGGAGAAATCGTTTTCGAAATGAAATCTATCAAGTATCATCACTAAAGTACTACCAAAATATGATTTTAGGTCAGTTTTCTGAACCCCACTTTCATCGGCTGCTCTGCAAAGCCGCCTACACAATGGCGGCTATCGCTTCGAGACGCGGCATACTCGATTCACTTGAACCAGCTTTGTTTACGCATTCAAAAGCGCTTACGGTTATTCGATATGGTCGGCAATTCACTTTAATTGTGTAAGTGAAGGCACACATGTCTTATATCGGATCTATTACCTTTCCGCAGTTTCATTCATCTGGATATGGAGTCATTTAAACAGATCTAAACATGGCCGGTTCGCCTCCCTCAGACTCGGATCGAGAAGTCAGCGAATCCAGCAATACACTGGTCGATCATGCACATTTCTCTCCCCTGACAGTGCTATAACCTACTTTACTTTGTAACCTTCCTAAAATATTAGCACTGTCAGTCTCCCCTTTTCTTTTCATTTATTACTACAATATCGACTGCAACCCCTTTCCCCCTTTTGGTAGGTTCTCTATTAGGGTGCATGGAAATTTAACTCTAGGTGGTGGCATGGAATGTATGCCCCTGCAGACACCACAGTAAAATGTGGTTGTTATTGCAGGTAGGCAGAATTTCCTGCCTCCTCCAGTATTGCCGATGGTGTGCTGAAGAGGTCGCCAAGACCGAAGCAGCTGTCCACACCGGCTAAATATCTGGACCCCCCTTGGGGGGACCTAGATTTAAATTTCCATGCACTGAGTGGCTGGGACAGTGGATATGTCATACGCCCCCCTTCGGGGGGGCTTCCATATGCATTGCTTTCGATCACTTTCTTAGCGCCCCCTCTTTCCTATCTCTTTTTTTGTGCTTCGGCCACAGTAGATCAATGATCACTGGTCGATCATGCACATTTCTCTCCCCTGACAGTGCTATAACCTACTTTACTTTGTAACCATGTCTTATATGTTTAGTTTTTAAGCGTCAGTAGTCATAAATATGACCCGATATCCACCGATACAAACCAGAGCATGTGTCAGTGAAGAGTTACTTCCCCTGTACCAATCGAAATAAATTTTCACCGCGTTTCTACGTGTGCGGAGGAGGCATTTCAATGCAATGAAAATGTTTCGTTTCTTGTGCATTTCGTTTCTCCGTGTAGGGAAGCCATAAGGTTGGTCGGTTTATTCATTTTCCGTTTTTGTTTTCAGTAATTTGTAACAATGTCTGCCGTTATTTGGCAAAGCCTGGGCGTCCAGTTTTGAGAATAGAGAGGATATCATTGTATAAAACTATGTTCATTTTTGAGAAAAGCGAGATTTTAATCGTACAAACAATGAAATCTCGCTTTTCTCAAAATAGACGTACTGGATTCTGCCAAGTATAACTCATTCTTCCCGCGACACACCTCAACAAGATATGTCTCGACCATGATAGTTCAAGGGTGGTGGCAGAATAGCTTGGCGCCTATAGGCGCCAAGCTATTCTGCTACCACCCTTGAACTATCATGGTCGATCTGTCTCCTGAATTGTAATGCGGTCCTGAGATAATAACTCCAAAATATGGGTATTTCGTAACTCGGGCACAATGAGTTAACGGCAGTTGCACTACAGGAATTCTTAATGCGTCTCGGCTGAATGTAACCTGCTATTCCTGTAGCCAAGCCAGTCTGTAGTTTTCGATTGAGAAATGCCGATATTCTGCGTGGGTTTCGGTTATCGATCACTGCTAATTACAATAGTGAAAAAACACGTTTCCTGACCTCCTTCCTTTGGCCGTAAGGTCCAAAATGACGGAGTAGCACACATATTCAAACTCTCATATTATCGTTTGAAAAAGAACCTTTTGTACTTTAATTTATTTAATATTAATCCCTCCCCTTTCCTACAACTTGAGGCATCCTTTTGTTTTGTGCGAAATGTTTGTTCATTTCTCGACCAAAAGACACAATTAACCTTCCTTACATGGAACATGGATAAAATAATATGGTGTCAGCAAGAGGTATAGAACCTTATGAGCTCCCGCAACTGGGGGGGCTCATGAGAATCTATGTCTCTTGCAGTTGAGGTGTGCTCATTCTTTTCCCTTGGCAGTGACGGGGTTAATAGTATGGGTAATCACGTCAGCACCTAGTTGCCTTGACGACAAACACCCAGCGACATAGAGTAGCTGACGTACATGTGTGCTGGTCTGTGCTGGCGACAAGTCACAAACTGACACAAATGGTGCTGAAATGTGTCTTCAGATTTATGCGTAAGTTACTTTAGCTCCAGATGTGTGTGTGTGTGTGTGTGTGTGTGTGTGTGTGTGTGTGTGTTGGTCTGTGATTTTGGACCTTACGGCCTATGGCCGTAAGGTCTAAAATCACAGACCCGAATACACACACCTGCACGCCTTTTTTTTTTTTTTTTTTTTTAAATAGTCCGTTTTGAATTTAATTTTGATCTAATGTAATAGTGTGGGCGGTCACATCAGTACCAAAGTCCCTGACGGCAAGCCCACGCCTAACGACAAACACCTAGGCTTCCAGCGCCAGGACGATCCGGCGGTCAGACTGGACATCACCAACACGTACAAGTTCCCTGAAGGTGTGTGATTTAACTCTGTCCCACTAGCGTTGTAACAAATTGATCCGCTATTTAGGAACTGGAGGTGGTGGGGGTGGTGGTGGTGGGAGGGGGGGGGCGGGGGCTGGGGGGGGGGGTAGTTTTGCTCATATTACGTACTTGGGGGACAAGGGGTGGGGGGTGGGGAGGGTGGGGGTGCATTTCTTACACATTTTGTAATTTGGGAATGTTGAAGAGAATTCTGATTGATTTATGAATATCTTTGTTTTATTTTAAGAGAAAAATTAAAGAACAATTGAAAGCCCAAACCACAACGTGCTGTTTCATAAGTAATTAACCTCTCGTCGCCAGTGTGTGTGTGATGGTGTGTGTGTGTGTGGGTGTGTGTGTGTGTGTGTGTGTGTGTGTGTGTGTGTGTGTGTGTAGTGTGTGTGTGTGTGTGTGTGTGTGTGTGTGTGTGTGTGTGTGTGTGTGTGTGTGTGTGTGTCTGTAAATCAAATCTTGAATCTTGTTTTTAATAATAATTGTTAGTTTCAAGCAGTAAAAAGCCACGCGTCCAAGAAGCATGGGTTACAAAGTGGTTTCAACAAGAGGCATAGATCCTCATGAGCCTCAGCAATGATGATCCGTATCTCTTGCAGTTGGGTGTGTACTCCATTTATTTCTCGGCAGCGAAGGGGTAAAGGCATCAACGCAAGCACATTCCGCAACAGCAGCAACAATGAGGACACATTGCACTGGGTGATGCTAAGCTAATCAGACACAGCCCTACTGCTGCCGGCATCTGCTTTCACCTCCTTTTCAGTTACAACTCGTGTATGAGTTATGAACCTATACGAGTCACTCGTAACTGGAAACCGACGATCTGCTGTCGACCTCGTATGTGTGTCTTTAAACCTCATGAAGAAAGGGACTAACGGAGTTTACTTGGTGTTTTACAGAGTCCCCGGAGGAGCGGGAGGCAGTGAAGCGAGCTGTCCGCTTTACCCGTTACGGCCATCTGCTGTTTAAAGACACTGCTGTAAGTAATAGAAGAAGCAGTAAATTATGTGTGAACACATGATTAGCTCATTCGAGACATACTGCATCTGGATAGGCGGCTTATGCCATTTATCCGGATGCAGTTTGTCTCGAATGAGTTAACGACTAAAGCAGCATACTGAACTGATACCCCATCCGTTCACCATCTCCCCCCCCCCCCTTCCGCTCCTTAAAAATAATGATACTCTAAACAGGTATCAGCTTCTTGACTCCCCCTCCCAACCCAACCCCCTTACAACAAACAAAACAAGCAACAACCCCCCCCAAAAAAAAAAAAAAAAAAAAATCCAAACAAAAAACAAAAAACAAACAAACAAAACAAACAAAAACAAACAAACAAACAAACAAACAAACAAACAAACAAACAAAACAAAACAAAAACAACCACAATCTAACTGCAAGAGGCATAGATCCTCATCAGCCCCAGCAATTGCGGGGGCTCATGAAGATCAATGCCTCTTGCTGACACCTCATTAAATCTGTTTTTGGTTTTGAATGAATAAAGATTTTAAGAGATGAACACAGACTGTGTCAACTGGCAGATAAGAGGTTAAGAATACACCTCAACAACTGCGCATTATAACATAATAACAATGACAATGACTGTAATGGGACAAAGGACTGCTGTATTTTATTTTAATGAAGCAGAACACACTTAAAACAACCTAACCCTAACCAGGTATCTCTGTTTCTATTTCATTCACAATCTGATCTAATGTAAGAATGACATGCTCACTACATTAATCAATCACTGACTTATCACAATAAAAGATACCCAAATGCAAGAGTCATGTGGTCCCATGTGGATCAATGCATGTTGATGTTCGCCTTTACATCTATATGCCTTAGCAAATGCACAGTGAATCTGTGATGGTTCAATAGATAGTATATCCAGTGCCTGACAAGAGAAGCGACTACTCAAACATTTTCTGGGTCTAGGACCTCGAGGTGGTGTTTATAGGAGGAGGACAGACCATGGTCGGCCAGGACGTTGTTTCCAAGGCAAAGGTCAAGAACATCAGCAAGGAGGACAAGGTCATTGCCATGACAATGACCTCCAGAGTCACGCGCTACTGGGACTGCACGGTGAACGACGAGTACCTAGCCAAGGACAAGTTTGATGAGATTACCTTGAAGCCTGGAGAAGGTAAGGTATTAGTATAATTAATATGTCTACAGTTAAAGCTCTCGTCGCCTCTCGTTGCTGTTACTGATTGTTTTTAATAAGCGAGCCAAAGCGGGGCCTCCTGAGACCCTCACCTCACTGTTTGCGTCGCCGCGACCCACAATCGACTGCGCAAAAGGCCATCAGGCCGACTTCGGCTGCTGTCGGCCCGCGCACAGCCGTGCGCGGGCCAACGGGGGTCGACGTCGGCCCGATGGGCTTTTGCGCACTGGGAACATTCTTTCGACGTCATTCTTCGCATTTTTTTTTTTTTTTTTTTTTTTTTTTTAGTATTCCAAAATGCGACACATCTTTTGGATTCATGGACTGCAATGACATAATACTCAAAATAACGTCACACCACAGTGTGAAAGTCATCAGTCGAAAGCGAGGCTTCCTGAGCCCTTCACGTTATAAATATCCCAAGCTACTATTCAACTAAGAAATCAAATAAATGATTACTTAGAGCTTATCTAAGGATAAGCGCTATATAAGTAGTCATTATTATTATTTTTTATTACTTTACACAATCGCGACGTCGTGCAACTGGGTACGCGGGTTTATAATGCATGGAAGATGTGAACAATATTCAAATGCAAGAGGTATAGATCCTCATGAGCCCCTGCATTCGTGTCCTTGTTCCTTGCTGGGGTTATTCAGTGTTGAATTCTTTGCTTTCAAAGTCATCATTTTGATAGAACTTCACTAGAACTGTATTGCCAAATGTAATAATAGCCTACATTAGCTTTGATTTATGTGTGTCTCGACATTGTGCGTCCAGCGGCAATGAAGCAGTTCAACTGTATCATAAATTGAACATTCATGTTTTGTTGATGATAATGGTAACTAAGTGCAACTTTTTCTAACCCGTTTAGTGCCAGGAGTGTTTCTACATTCTTTGTTGATTCAACACCAAACGGCCAGAGGATAATGGATTCAAATGGTTTCAGCAAGAGGTATAGATCCTCATGAGCCCCCGCAACTGCGGGGGCTCATGAGGATCTATACCTCTTGCAGTTGGGTGACGTTCAAATTTTCTCGGCGGCGAAAGGGGTTGGTCCAAGTTTCATGCAGATTCTTTGCTCAATCATTTCTTTCGCGTCCCCGTGTGATTTCAGAGAAAGAGTTTCAGCTGACGATACCGGCCCAGAGCTACATGAAACAGTGCGACGAATGCCTCTGTTTCTTCGTTTACGCATGCGCGCGTGACGTGGTCAAGAACATGCCGTACAGCGCGCAGAGACCCTACCGACTCAGACGCCCCGATCTGACAGTCAAGGTACACTACTCCTCCTCCTCAGTTAACCCTCTGAAGTCAGAGTCTGGCCGCCTACACGGTGGGGTAATGAAAAGCGGCTATAAGGCAATACTATCAGGCTGTAGGGTGACGCCGGGAGCGTCAAGTTAAAGTACCATCGCGCATAAATCCGAAGACACATTTCAGCACCAGTTGTCAGCTATGCCTTGTCGACACACCTAATGAACTTTAACAGCAGTTTGGACACGCAGCAAAAGCACTCGCGTAATCGCACTTATTTATTCTGCGCTGCTGTTAGCTTGTCAGTCTATTTTTTCTTAAGCTGTTTCTCACACTGACAGCGTTCTATTTCTAAAACGGAGTACACTTGTTACTTGATAAAAAGACGACATGTGCTGAACCTGATTGCCCTGTGTCTAAATGAACCATAACTAGACCTGTATGTAGCGTTTCGTAGCCATCTGTTACATAGGAGTGAATCTTTGAACAGTTACGGCGGTAGTAGACCTTCACTAAGCCCAGGAACGCAACAATACATGTTATGTATGAACATATGTGAAAATGAGAGGACGACTGCAAGAAGTATAGATGCTCATGAGGCCCCGCAGTCGCGGGGGCTCATGAGGATCTATATTTCTTGCTGAAATTCACTTTCAGACTATAACAACTTTGTGTGTTTTTTCCTTCCCCAGGGTCCCGAGAAAGCCCTGTCAGGGGAGGCGGTGAAGGTGGAGGTATCGTTCACCAACCCCCTCCCAGACCACCCCCTCACCCACTGCAGTTTCGAGATGTCGGGAGGACTGGCCGTAGCCGCGGGCGAGAAGCGTTTTGACAGCGCATTCGGCGTGCATAAAATGAAACACAAGTATGATTTCAGATGATAAGTTTCTGTACAGTAGTCGGTTTCAGGTTCAGGTCGCGGTTGTGTTTTGTTGTCGTGTGCCTGTGCACTTTGTCCATGCAATCAACCCCTTGACTGTCCAGACAATTTGAACACCGCTGACCCGACTGCAAGAGGTATAGATCCTCATGAGCCCCCGCAGTCGCGGGGGCTCATGAGGATCTATACCTCTTGCTGAAACTACTTTATACCCAAGTGTTACTGATTTGGCGGCTAGGGATCTCTGACGTAGAAGTTAACACAAAGTTGAACACAAAATCGCCGTCCAATGGCAGTGAAGGGGTTGATTCAGCCATCCATCCATCTATCTATCCATCCAAACAAGGAAATAAGCAAGCAGGCAAGAAAGCATATAACCAACCCAACAACCACACATCTACAAACCCAGCCAACTCACAGCACCGAAACATGGAGTTTATCCACCCGCCAAACTATCATACCATTAAATGTGCCTATTCATTGTAAATAATCAGAAAGCGTTTTTAATGTTACAGGGACGTAGCGCCGGGAGAGAAAGTTACCATCCAAGTCAAGCTGAGCCGAAAGTTGACCGAGGAAGAACCCTCGCCTCAGACCTACACCATAAACTTCAAGTTCGGGTGCAGAGAGATCCACTGCGTCACCGGGGCCTACGCAGTCGAGCTGCACACGCAGTCTGGGTCACAGCGCCCTCAGGCACAGCAAGGACGTTAATCATTCTTGATAAAACACTGAGTGACTCGTTAGTGGCCTGTGAAATGATGGGTCGAGCCGAAAGATAGTTGAAGGGTGGTAATGATCAGCTTGGTTCCTCGACATGCGCTAAGATTCCCTGACACTACCCTTGTGCTGTTCTTAGCAAACTCGCGTAATCAGCCTATCCGTGTCGGCAGCGATTTTTGTCGCGATGATTCCTACAGGAATCGCGACAAAGACCGCTACCGACACATGTAGTTTAAATCGCCCAAACTTCAATATTCTTATCATGTTGTTTCCTTCCGGTTGAGCTCTGTTTATACAATAGATACGGGGTTCAACTTTAAAAAAATTTCACCCGAAGTTTATTATGGCAACAATGCCTCTGTCATTTATCAAAAGCTAGGATGCATTTTTGAGAGAAAAAGCGAGGTTTTTATTGTGTAACAATTGAAATATCGCATACTAGCTTTTGCCAACTGATAACGGCAGAATGTACGTACTTTCTTTTAGACTATGTATAAATTGTGCACTGCGTGTTTAACCCTTTTACTGCCAATGGCCGTCGCAATCCTTGTTAACACATTCAGCCCGACGCACATATTTCCTAAATTTTGGAGGCGTCATATGCACCTATTGCAAGAGATGGATCGACCATGATAATTCAAGGGTAGTGCCAGATTAGCTTGGCGCCGAATTATCATGGTCGTCGGCGCCAAGCTAATCTGGCACTACCCTTGAATTATCATGGTCGTCCAATCTCCTGCTGTTTTGCGTCAGTTCTGAATGGGTTAATTTAACAGCACAGAGCCCCAGTCGTCCAATGAAACGGGCACAACGAAGCATCAGCGGGGGCTCACGAGGATCTGTGCCTCTTGCATTTGGGTATTGCTCCGGTAATGTTCCGGCAGCTAAGGGGTTAATACACGCCTGTAACACTGTACGTGTCAGCCTATTGTCATCTCATCAGGATAGAAATTCATATTGTTCTTCTGTGTTAGACATGCGGTCATGAATAAAACATATTAATAATGATGTCGGCCTGAAAACAATGGGGCACGCATAGAGCAGCTGCAGATTGAGTTGAAATGATATTCACAATGACACACTGGTTAGCTACCTTATTGCGTTCCGCATGATCGTTCGGAGCGCTTCGTGGGAGATAACCAGTACGTCTATAAATGACCATGCATGACATGTGTGTACCTCGCGCTCGGTTTTTTTTTTTTTTTTTTTTTGTCCGAAGCTTAACCCTTTGCGTGTCGGTAGCGGTTTTTGTCGCGATCATTCAGGAATCATCGCGACAAAACCCGCTGCGGCCGCTACGCAAACGGTTAACCTTTTCACTGCCAGCAGACACAAATTCTGTCGTGAAAAATGCACAATGGATGGATAGGTTTATTGGACTTTTAATGTCATTCAACGTCGAAACCCCATCCAACCAGGGACATCAGATTTGACTGAGCCAGCAAGAGGTAAAGAACTTCATGAGCCCCCGCTTCAGCGGGGGCTCATGAAGTTCTTTGCCTCTTGCTGCTGGTTGAGGTTCGATACAATGTCACCCTAGCAGTCAACTACGTGTATTAACCCTTAATTGTCTGGGACAGATCGCTTTAATGTTTATTTGTAAGTGTTTGCTTATTGCGTGTTGTACTTATTGTTCTGCTTTTATACAACAAATTTTAGTAAATGATGTTTGTGGTCTGTGACATGGTCTCACATAAATATTACCATCGTCAACCTAATGGGTTTAATTGTCACAGTCACAATTACACCAGAGAACTCATCGCATCACACACCGTGCCCCAAAAATATTTTTTTGCTTAACTTATGCTAAATAAATAAACTTGTTTTTCACGTGTTAATCTTCCTGATATATATATATATATATATATATATATAATATATATATATATATATATATATATATATATATATATATATATATATATATATATATATATTATATATATATATATATATATATATATATATATATATATATATACAAGACTTGATATTTACTTCTTCACGGACGAGAAAAAGTGCACACGGTTCAAATGAGGGAGACATAGATCCTCATGAACCTCCGCAACTGCGGGGGCTCACGAGGATCTATGACGTTTGATGAGACCATTGTGTATGCACGTCCCCTGGACGGTAATGGGTTCTGGTCGTTGAATGAACAGAGCTTTCAGAAACGAAATTTGCGTCGACTGGCAGGGAAGGGGTTAACCCTTTGGCTGTCGGTAGCGCTTTTTGTCGAGGTGATTCCTGAACAAGCAGGAATCACCACAGCAAAACGTGTTCCTGACAGTCAAAGTGAAAGGGTTAATGTTTGTATTTATTGTTACGTCTATTGTAAAGCGCCTAGGACTTCGCCAGGAGGTTATGCGCTATACAAATACCCATTATTATTATTATTATTATTATTATTATTATTATTATTATTATTATTATTATTATTATTATTATTATTATTTTTGGATTGTTTATGAGACGGTTCATTCAGTACATTTAGCCTTGTTTTGCGTGCACGTGAATAAAGTCAAGGTCCTGTCCTTGAAATACATATCCTGTAATTCAATCCTTGTGAACATTTACTTGCACTGATTTCACCATTTTATCATGCGTGCTCTAGCATGCGCCGAACTGCGTCATGTAAATTCGTAGTTGTTGCCTCAGTGTCAACTTCCTGTTTTTAGGTTGTTCTGACCTTATCCCATAAACCTCATGAGTTCAATGCGTTCTCACTGTTTAACTCATTCGAGACGCGATGCAGCATGTTTCGAATAGGTAGTAGCCAGAAAGCTGGCGATCTGATATAAAGGTCTTTGTGGGGCTGTATCAGTCAGGAATCGTAATTAATCTGTCCGTGAGTGAAAACATGCAGTTATGCCAGGAAATGGATAAGTGTAACAGGTTTGTACGGTCACCGCGGGCGCATAGTTAGTTTAATGTGTTAGTTCAGTTACATTTGAAGTATCCGTCGCTGTGGGTGATTCATGAATAGGCTGTGATTCCTCGAGGCCACTGTTGTTGGGGAATCCCGCGAAGTAGGTCAGTAACCCTCTTAACTTCACGGCCGCCTTTCCAAACTTTTGGAGGCGTTGTCTAACGACTATTCAGTACCAGTTGTAGGAGATGGATTGATCATGACAATTCAAGGGTAGTGCCAGATAAGCTTGGCGCCTTTAGGCGCCAACGCTCATCTGGTACTACCCCGGCGTGAATTATCATGATCAATCCATCTCCTGCTGCAGGGTCCCGGGCTAAATGGGTTAAAATCGCACGTGTTGGATCAAAATCCCGGACAAACATATCAAAGACGCGCAGTTCGTGACCGCCTTTTGATTGACGGAAGATGTGTGTTGCGTCATTCTCAGGCGGAACTTCCCCGTTGAAACAAGGGGCGTCACTCTGTCGTTTGGGGGCCAAACAACGAAGGAGTGACGTCCCTGTATCATCAGGATGTCTCGGGAGGTTTTTCAGTTCTAGTAGTGTAGCAGCTATCCGTTATGCGTATCAGTACTGGCACGTGCAAGATTCGGGCTGACGGTTATGTCCCTTGTGAAGGGTTCCGATTCGTCAAACGCCAGTTGGTATACACATCCTACTGCTGTGAAATCTTCGATTCCATACCCCTTCCTTTCCTTCCGGCCGAGACTGAAAACGTGACCACCTAAACTTGACGGATGCACGAGGCATAGATGCTCATGAGTTCCCGCAGTTGCGGGGGTTCATGAAGATCTTGGCCCGCCTCTTGCTGGGTCCGTATTGTGTACCCGGCCCCCAGTTTCCTTGGACGGACGGAATTATTCGGAGTTGAATTTTACAATGATTTCAGAGATACATTGAAGTTAAGTTGCGAAGACTAGCTAGTTACCTGGCACTACCATTCAGCTTTCATGGCTGATCTACCTATCGTTATGGTGCCATAAACTCTTAGCTGCCATATGGAGAAAAACCGTCTGATCAGTCACGATCCAACTGCAAGAGACATAGATTCTCTTGAGCCCTCCTCCCCCCCCCCCCCCCCCACCGCCCACCACCACCCCAGGCCCCGGCCGCAACTGCTCATGAGGATCTGTGTCTGACTGCTGCTTCCACTGTGTACGCATGTTCTTTGGGCGGAATCACAAAGATATTAGAAACGCAATCCGCGACCATTGGAGGGGTTAAAGGTGATATTCCCTCCCCCCTCCCCCCCCCCCCTTCACACACCACCACCATTCATGCCCTGGTGAATTACGCACAATGTGTAGAGCCATGGAGCACGGCTAGGTCGATGACACGGATATGTGTCACGCATGCTTGCGTGGTCAGAAAGATAGTGTGCACTGTCTGCAGTACAGGGGTATAAGACTGCCTGTACAAGTGACCCGCAGTCACAGCATTCCTTTGCCACTCATGTGAAACCTAATATCAACAGTTATTCACCAGAGAAAGTGACTTCCTTTCCGCTGTCGTGGAGAAGAGCAGTTACACGGACGTTCAGTCAGCAAATGTAAGTGTCCGTAGTGGGACTATCATATAAACACGGGTATTTAGCTGTATCTTCCCGCTGAGATGTACAGCTCAGGGCCGGATCACTTACATGTTTGGGGGGGGGGGGGCAATTTTTTTTTGGGAGAAATTAACCACCTGAAACAGACACCTAAAGCAGAGTTTTGACTGTTTTGAGTATGGCTTTATTTTGTTTTTTTTTTCCACCAAGGTGAGCAAAGATCATCCTTTAGTGTATCAAAGTTTTATGTTGTAGTTTTTATAAGGGAAGGGGGGGTGCCATGGCCCCCCCCCCTGGATCCGGCCCTGCAGCTTGACATTTGCTTGAAAGTATGAGCAATTTGAACATAACTCATTAAGCCCTGAGGACGAAATTTTCAAGTTTTGGAGATACCTTTTAAGGTCTAAATCACAGTTCTGGAGAAAGATCGACCATGATAGTTCAAGTGTGGCGTCAGAGTAGCTTGGCGCCTTTAGGCGCCAAGCTACTCTGACACCACCCTTGAACTATATTCAGTCGTAGCGTGGGCTAACCCTTTCCTTGCCGGTGAACGCAGGCTGTGTCTTTGAAATCATTGTTAATCGGCCAACGTCAAAGACTTCAAGCCGTCAAAGAACCATGAATAAAATTTGATTTCAGCAAGAGGCATGGATCCTCATGACTTCCAGCAGTTGCGGGGGCTCATGAGGATCTATACCTCTTGCCGTTGGGTGATGATCAAATTTCCTCGACATTCATTAAGTCACACGTCTCTGTGCAGCCTTTTTCGGTACTCTAGGTTTTGCATGAAGAAAAAAGCAAACAACAACAAAAATTCAACGCCTAGTACACAAGTAGACTACACTTCAGTCATCAGAAAATGAAAGTTCAAGTTGTTATTCTATCAGTGATAGGCAACGCAGTTTTGATTATTCTTAGCTATTTATCATGATGACTTCATTGCCGGCAATGCGGTATGACCTGTGTAGGTGTGTGTTCTCTTATTGCTGTGCCGGTTGTTCAGTTTTGGAAAAATGTTTTTTTTTACCCGAGTATCTATAGTAACATCTACGTCTTTGTCATTGGAAATTTTGTTTTTTCCCTTGTGTTTTGCTGGTCCCTTTTCGTTTCGTAGAAAATAGACAGACGACGCTTAGTCACCGAAAGCAAGTCAACGCAAGAAAAGAAAAGAAGAAGAAAAAAAAAAAAAAAAAAAAAAGATCGTCTGTCAGTCTATATTATCTGTTTGCGAAACGGATCTGTACAGAATAACTTGTTTACCAGATTCCGTCAGCCGCAATGCAAGTGTGGGGATCGACTTACAGTTCTCAAAACGTTCATTGTTCATTTACATAGTTGTGTCACGTGCAGAGGCATCTCTCAGCGAAGTCCCTGCCATCTGCAAGAGACATGTATTCTCACATGGGCCCCTGCAGCCGGTAGAGGCCTGCCCACGTACATGTATGTACATTATCAGCGGCATAAGTCGACCGATAAACGCTAGGCGAACATCGAGAGAGCGCAAACAGGAAGTGCAGTCAGCAGATCGTTTTTTTTTTTCCCGCGAAGAGTAGCCGCGCTCTCTTGTCAGCAATGAGGTCAAGTTAACCCTTTCTGTCATAATACACTAATTCATGAAATAAAGTTGACTATGATAGTTCAAGGGTGGTGCGGGCCAGAATAGCTTGGCGCTACTACTAGGCGCCAAGCCTATTCTGGCACTACCCTTGCACTGAAATGGTTGATCTATCTCCTAATCTGTAATATATGCTTTCCAGAAAAATACACAAATTTGAAAAAAGAAAGCCTCAGGATTGAATGGGTTAAAACCGCATGAGGCAGTGCAGTGCATTTCCGATTCGCTTTTTGAGAAAACCCGAAGAGCTGACACTTTCAGTTTCAGTAGAGCCCGGCGGCCGGGCTGTTATCAAGTTACTTGTTCCAGTCGAGGTGCAGTCGACACGCGTGTGCCTACATCTGTTAGGCGGCAGGCACGAGGGCAAACTCCTGGTTTTTCTGTTTACATGGCGTTCAAAGCAAGGCAGTGTTTTTAAGAAAACGCCATTTCCATGAGGCAGCAGCGGTAACTCAGTTTTGCGTGGATTGTCAGTGCAGGGCCGTGACTAATCCAGCTGGTACAAAAATCGCCAGGCGGTCACATCAGCCATTCAACTTGGTGGGAAGTAACTAACCAAAACTCAGTCATTCAACAAGTCACTCGTCAAGTGCAATCCACTGAGAGAAGTTCGGCCTTTGGTTGCTCGATCGCTTTATTGACAAGTACTAACGCATTTCAGGCGCAGCTGAGGTAAGGTCATCAAGTTTCTTGTTACATATTTGCTCTTTCATAGATGACTCCCCGACTATCATTGGTAATCCAACGTTAAAGATGTCAAGCCGTCAAAAGAATCATGAATAAAAATTGATTTCAGCAAGAGGTATAGATCCTCATGAGCCCCCGCAGTTGCGGGGGCTCATGAGGATCTATACCTCTTGCCGTTGGGTGGCCATCAAATTTCTTTCATACTTGACTCCCCGACCATCAGTGAAATACATATTCATCCATTGCCAAAGCCGGTTGACTGCCTGCAAAGAACTACACACGCTTAGCACAGCCGTGTTGTACTTGTCCTTCCTAAACGTGTTTTTTTTTTTTGTTGGGACTTTCTCGGCCACCTGTGGGAGGCAGATCGACCCTGATAGTTCAAGGGCAGTGCCCGATTAGCTCAACTCACGCCGCCTTATTTTTGAATCAACAGAAAAGGTTAACCCTTTCAGCCCCCTGCACCCATTTCTCAAATTGTGGAGGTGTTGCCTAACGACTATGTACCTGTTGCAGGAGATGGCTTCGCCCATGATAATTCAAGGGTAGTGTCAGATTACTTGAAACTTGATTACTAAGAAACTTGATAATCTTCAGGCGCCAAGCTAATCTGACACTACCCTTGAAATATCATGGTCAAGCCGTCTCCTGCTGTAGGGATCCGGGGCTAAAAGGGTTAAAAGAAAGTCTTCTATTTCTCACTGTTTCTCAATTTTCGAGTTATGTCATTTTGGATGTCTAAATGGTATAATTTAAAATATCTAGTTAGTCTTATTGATTAGTCGATATAAGTTAGGTTTCTTGACTTTATGTCACCTTAAAAGTCTGTTTATTCAACAGCAACCAATTACGTTTAACCCCTTCACTACCAGTGGGCGCAGATTTTGCTTTTAACATTTTGTTAATTTAACGCCGGCCAAACAACCCGAGCCATCCAAATGGATGAACATGGATACAAATTGGTGTCAGCAAGAGGCATATATCCTCATTGAGTTGCGGGGGGCTCATGAGGATCTATGCCTCTTACAGTTGGGTGTTGTTCACTTTTTATCGGCAGTGAATGGGTTAAATTGACATTGACAGATGACGAACAGAGTGTGTAATTCGAAACTCTTAATCATATATACGTATTGCGTTATCATTTATGAATTAAACTTCCCACGCTGCCATTTTCAAGGAACACAGATGTAAATTGGGGCACCAAGAAATGTAGATTCTCATAAGACCCCGCATCCAGCTACGGCGTCTCAGGAGGATATATGACTTTTTGCAGACTCAATGTCTTTTACTCTTATTTAATGACCCGTCATCGTCGACCGAACACCAAAAGGATAACCTTCGCCACAGAAACACATACAGATATATAAATGAGACCGGCAAGAGGCGCAGATCCTCATGTGCCCCCGCAGTTGCGGGGGCTCATGAGGATCTATGTGTCTTGCAGATGGTTATGACTCGTGGAGCATCTTGTGTGTAAACTCTGAATTCATGCAAGCTTGCATGTTTCTCTTGCAGTCTTAATCTTGTTTGCAGTCTTAATTGTCAAGTACGTTGGCAGGATCTTATAGCTTCAGTGACTTCCGATGTGATACTGGATTCCTGTCAAGGTCTAGCTTGAATTAACCATTGAGCCTCAAGGCCGCATTACAAAGGTCTCCTTTTTAGAGATGTCAGTTACTTAACACACTATACATCAGTTCCAAGAGATGGATCGACCATGATAATTTAAGGGTAGTGCCAGATTAGCTTGGCGCCGTCAGGTTATCATGGTCGATGCATCTTCTGCCGGCTGTAGCTCGTCGGGACTAAAAGGGTTAAGTGAGAGATGTGTACAGATATGACATTACATCAAGTTGTGCTTCGGTTTTAACGGACAATGTGAATACATTATACCCTTAATGTTGAGCCATTTGGTATAGTTATACACATCCGTGATTTAATTAGATACCACAGCAGGGGATGCGTCGGCAATACATGATAGTTCAAGGGTAGTGCCAGTTTAGCTTGACGCCCGAGAAGAAGTTAATCTAATCTGGCCGCGACTACCTTTACTGAGCTATCTGTCACAGCCGGTATTATTGAAAAAACAACAACAACAACAACAACTAGCTTGAGGCACTTTCCGAGGCCCGCGTGCTACGCCGTGAGTTGCACACGTATTTAACCCTTTCACTGCCGAGAAAGAAAAGCGAGCATGATCCAACTGCAAGAGACATAGAGTCCCCATGAGCCCCCGCGACTGCGGGGGCTCATGAGGATCTATGCCTCTTGCTGAGACCAATTTGTTTCTTGGACGGCCGTGTTGGCTTCCGTCGTTGAATGAAGCAAGATTTCAGAAACAAAAATGTACGTACAGTGGCCGTGAAGGGGTTCACAAACGCAGACTTTTTAACCCATATCATACTGAGGCTAAACGCTTCAAATTTGTACACTGACAAATGCAAGCTACATTATGGTACTTACAGATAAGGATATAGACCAATGGCTTTAGTTCAAGGGTTGTGCCAGAAAAGCTTGGCGCATAGAGGCGCTAAGCTATTCTGGCACCACCTTTGAACTATTTTAGTCCACTTATTTCACACACTTGTGTATTCCGAATGATAAGGGTTAAATACCGGGCACCCTTTTTAGTTTTTTTAAGAGACCACAATTGCATGGCTGTAAGTACATCAATGCGGCCCATTGTGTCGGCTTTAGGCCCTTTAGCTGACAGGGCAAGGCAGGCCAGTACGACCGCTGATAATACAATTTTTAGTACGCGGAATGCTTTGAAAACAAGACGCCATTCGCATAGCAGAGGATAACACCTTGTTTACAGCTAAACAATCAGACCGTGACATTATCATGCCCTCAAAAGTTGCAAAGAGAGACTACGCGTACAGCAAAAAAACCCACTGATGTCTGTATGTCCTGTTTATGCGCACTACCATTGAACTGTTTTTAAGCTTGATCGACCTCCTGGCCGCAGTTTGGAATGAAGGAACTGTTATTGACATCTGAATTGCTTGTCCGCCCACACTAAACGTCACATTTTTTCCCGTTCGTGTAACAGGGTAGGTTTAGCAGGCAAGAAATGAGGTAAACAACGTCGAAGAGTCACAAGGGTCGCAGTGACATGTCTTTATTACAGGTGAAGCAACTGAAGAAACAGCGCAGAGCTAAAAGGGAGAAACCCAGTGTAGATAAAAACAAGATGGGATGAACCATAACTCCCAAAGTCCCTTCTATATGAGATCTGTCTTCGCTGTCAAGGGTCTCTACCTTTTGTCTTTGACTTGAGTATTGAAATATCTCCTTTTGTAAAAGCCTCGCAGATGTGCCAACGCGTCATAGTGAACTCTATAAGGGGCGCGCGCAGTGCATACGCGTCATTGGTTTGTCAAACGTCATTTGTCATGAAGCATTTTTTGTTTTTACGTAATGTTATGTTTAACGTGATCTGAGTTTCGCTTTCGCTTCAAGACTTGGGAAAATAGTGACAAAACTAGAATTTCACGGTAAATGTTTAAGTGCCTTCTATTTATTAACAATTGAAGTAACAAGATAAAAATGACGTCTTGTCTAGTTACGCTAACCTCGCTGCTGAACGTACATTTGGCGGGAAGCGCCGTATGTGCGTCTGTATGTATGTGCGTATGTATGTATCGTATGTATGTATGTGTGTGTGTATGTATGTAAACAAGAGAATATCCAAAATTTCTTTACACACAAGCTTGAAACTTGGAAAAATACTTTCTTAAGTGGGTGGCTAAGAGAGCCTCCGAGCATATTGTAACTGAATGTCTCATTGAAGACATAAACAACCGTTTATAAGAAGTCGGTTGACCCAGATTAGAGTCCGTAATTTTCGTCATATTTACTTAAACTATTGCATAAATAGCTAGTTTAGAGAAAGACATTGGATGAGTTTGTTAGCCAGCTTTGTACCCTTTCAACTTATTTAGTAAAAATTAATTCTGTTCAGAAAAGAATTAAAACACTATAAAAACAACAACAATATGCTCGGAGTCTCTCTTAACCACCCACTTAAGAAAGTATTTCGCAAAGTTTCAAGCTTGTGTGTACAGAAATATCGGAGATTCTCTTGTTTACATACATACGCACACACATACATACATAAGCACACACATACGCACATACGTCGCTTCGCGCCAAATGTACGTTCAGCAGCGAGGTTAGCGTAACTAGACATGACGTAATTTTTATCTTGTTACTTCAATTGTTAGAGGTTTAGCCTGCCCGCCTTTGACATCATGGACATGCTATTAAATTCGCCCTACCGCGACCCGTCCTAAAAAGTCCCTTCTATAAATAGAAAAGACTAACAACAACAACAACAACAACAACACACAAAAACAAAACAAAACAAAACAAAACAAAAACAAAACAAAACAAAACAAAACAAAACAAAACAAAACAAAGTTACATCAGGTGGGTTATGACTGGCGGTTCTGAGAGCCGAGTGTACCCGGTCACATTCGGAAGAATTAGTTACGGGCCAAAGCCTGTAAAACTACCATTTTGTCGGAAACCGCCGCCTCCTTAAAATATTATCACAGAGCACGCTGTATTTACCCCTTCACTGCCGAGTAAACATGGACACAGCACTACTACAAGAGGTATAGATCCTCATGAGCCCCCGCAACTGCGGGGGCTCATGAGGATCTATGCCTCTTGCTGAAAACCACTTTGTATCGGAGCTCTTTCGCTGTGAGTTTACACAGGTTTCAGACGTACAATATACGATTTCAAGAGGGTGTTAAGGGGTTAACGCAGTTTTAAGCGAGTGGCGGTTATGAGACAAAACTGGCCAAGCGGGAAAAAATAACTCAGTGAGGATTATTTACTTTTTGAAACCTGTTGAATAACAAAACAACGTTCGTTCTACGAGGACACAGCCCAGAACCACAATAAACAATAAACTCTAAAATGTATGGTGTACTCAGTGGGACTCAAGTGTACGGTAATCCACAGAAATTTGAAACTGGCACTACCTTTGAGCTGGTTTGAAGCTTGATCGAACTCCCGCTGTAGTCTGCAAAAGACTTTCGCCGAAACGCGGGTTGTTTATGTTCGCCTACGCTGAATATTAAACATTTTCTACCTCGGAAAAAGTCACGGGTCAAAGCCTTTCAAACCTCCTTCGTCCGAAACCGCCCCCCTCAAAATAGTATTAAGAGTCAACCCCGATTTGTCCGTCAGTCTGAGGATATAATGGGCCTTTAACCTCTTAACTGCAGAGGCAAGGCCGCGAACGCTACTCAACTGCAAGAGACATAAAACCTCATGAACCCCCGCTGTCGCGGGGGCTCATGAGGGTTTATGTCTCTTGTTAGTTTTGTGTTCTTTTTGCCCATTTTTGGTGCCTTTTAGGTCTGTGGTTTTCACGCGAAAGTCGGTCAGTGTGTTGTGCTGTCAGACGCGAATTTCTTCATCACCGGTAGCGAAGGGGTTAAGTGCATTGATATTTTATTTTGGATCTTACGGCTTAACCCCTTGATTGCTAATGACGATACCGTTCGGCGGAAAAGACGCGTAGTTACGTAGTTAGGTAGTGACGTAGTTACGTAGTTAGATAGTGACGTAGTTACGCGTCTTTGCCGTCGAGCGGTAGCGTCAGTAACAATCAAGGGTTCAGTCCGCTATAATGTATAAAATCACACACTAGAAACTATCTTCATTCTACTTTTTTTTTTCTTTTCCAGAGACGTTATCTCACACTTGAAGCATGCCGCGACGTCCCGGCGGCCCTGGAGGTGCCCACGCTCATGATGATGCAGAATTAAATTTGACTCTGGGCGGCCGCTCGACTCATTTGTATGGTGCACCGAGAGAGTCAGAACGGCCAATCGTCTCAGACACCATTTTCCTTCGCGGACCAAATCCCGAGCTTGCCGCTACCATAGAAAATGACGAGAAGGAAAGATTGGATAAAGAGGGTAAGTTTTCACGTCCGGCGGAAAACAAACAAAGAACTAAAGAAACAAACAGACATAACAAGCCGATAGATTCTTAAAATCATTCACTGGAAACTGCCATAAATTGTATTTCTGAAATTACAGTAAATTTGACGCAAAAACAACAACAACAACAACAAACAAACAACAACAACAACAAAACACACATCCACAAAACAAAAACAATAAAAACCCCAAACCAAACAAAAAACAACAACAACAACAAAACAAAACAAAAAAACAACAACAAAAACAACGACCCCAAAACAAAACCAAAGACACATGCAAACAGACAACTGCCCCCCAACAACAACAAAAAAGAAACAACACAAACTAACCAACCAACCAACAGACCAACCAACAAACCAACCATCCAACCAGCCAACCAACCAACCAAACAAACGAAAAACAGAACAACAACAACGAAAACAACAACAACAACGACAACAAAACAAAAAAAAACAGCAACAGGCCCTTCAAAAAACACTATAATAACCAGCAAGTGGCTTCGATCTTACATCATCATCAACAACAGGAGCAGCTGTAGATGCTACACCATCACCATCACCGTCATCACAATCAAGGTTCACAGAATGTGTGTGTCTTTTCTCATATTTCTTGCTATACATGTATGCTCTTACCTTTATGTTTCCAGACACACTTCGAGTCTCTGACGATAAACTGAAGAAAGTGGATGTACTGACAGTGGTTGACCTTGACCTACATATCAAGGACAATGCCACGTCCCACCACACGTCCATGTATCATTGTGTCAGTGCCGAGGACAGTCGACCCGTCCTTCGCAGAGGGGCAGTTTTCAAGATGACCTTGACCTTCAACAGAAAGTACAACAAAAAGAAAGATGACCTTCACTTTATCTTTGCGGCCGGTGAGTGCAGAAAACAATAGTTCCTGTGTGCTGACCTCTGATTTCGAAGCCAACTCTTTAGTCCATTGACGTATCACAAAATATGATATGGCTCGGTCATGGCTGTTCAAGGTTGGTGCCAGAATAGCTTGGCGCCTGGAGGCGCCAAGCTATTCTGGCACCAATCTTGAACTAGCTTGGTCGACAACTGCAAGTCCCAAGAATATGTTAACCTCTTCGGTGCCAATGATCACGGATTACGGATCTGAAACCACCACACACTGGCCGACACTCGCGTGAAAAACGATAATATAAATGGAGCCCAAAACAAACATAAAGAACACGGTATAACTAGAGACACAAATCCTCATAATTATATCCCCGCGATTTCAGGGGGCTCATTGGGGATTTATGTTTCTTGCGGTTTGGTGCTGTTCGTCGTGCCCCGGCAGTTAAGGCGTTAAGTATGTAAATCCAAAGTCACAGACCGACACACGATTTAATTTGATCGTAATCGGCATTGTGATGAAGTATTGCAATCTAATATTTTCAGTAATGTTTTTTTTTTGTCCACTAATCTTTACATCTCTTTTGTTTTCCAAGCTCAGTTTCCACAAAAGTAGGCATGCACAATTTTACATGTTTATGATTTTGACAGATGTTGGGAACCCTGCAAAGAACCTTCAAGCGACCTTCACCTTGGACGAAGAACGCTGGGAGAAGTACGAACCGGAAGCGGACGAGGACTGGATGGCGCGCATTGTCAGGGACCCGGAAACAGACAAGAACAAACTGAGTGTGGAAGTGTACATCCCCGGCAACTGCGTAGTGGCCGAGTGGGAACTCAAGGTCAAGACGACCCTGGTGGGCAGCAAGGAAGATTACGTCATGATTTATCCAAAGCCCGTCGCCATTCTCTTTAACCCGTGGTCCAAGGGTGAGTTCACAGCAATCCGCACATCTTTGTACAAACCTTAAGAAGGTGAACCCTGTGACTGTCGGTAGCGCTTTCTGTCGAGGTGATTCCTGCAGGAATCACCTCCACAAAACGCGCTACCGACAACCAAAGGGTTAAAAGAAAATGGAAGCGCAAAATGTTATTTTTTAAACTTTCGACTCAATCCCGGAGTTTCTTTCATGTGGTACAGTCCCGTGAATGGAGGTTTCCATATCTCTCAGAATGATTTTTTATAAGATTACGAATATTTCTCTCTGATCCGACATTATTCCAAGCGCAGAGTGTGTCAGCTTTAACCCTTAGCTAGCGGGGTCCAGAAACAACACTAGATTGCAAGAAACACAGATCATCATGAGCCTCTGCGGCAGCGGGGCTCATGAAGATCTATGCTTCATGCTTTCGTCGTGTTTAACTCTTTGAGCCCGACGGCCGTAAAAATGACTATGCACCAGTTGCAGGAGATGAATCGACCATGATATTTCAAGGGCAGTGCCAGATTAATTGGCGCCGATAGTAGTGCGTCAGGGCTGAATGGTTTAAGCACGTTTCTTTTTAAAATCAGGTGATCATGGAATAGACGGAGATGGTTTCAGAGAAAACTAATGGACACCAGCAGTTAAGGGGTTAATGTAACGTCGTTTTGTGGCTGTGTTCTAGCTGACACTGTGTTCTTCACGGAGGACGAGGCACTGCTCAAAGAGTACGTGCTGAACGAGGCGGGCACAGTGTTTGTGGGGACTTCCAGCAACATGAGTTCCTCCGCCTGGATCTACGGCCAGGTAAAGTTCCTTCCGTTTTCATACGGCTCGCACGCTTTCCCTGCCCCTGTGTTATAACAGAGCGGAATCAGTAATAGGTCAGAAGTGCATGTGTTTCGACGGAAACAGTTGATTAACCCATATCATACTGAGGCTAAAAGCTTTAAATTTGTACACTGCCATATGCACGCTACATTATGGTACTTACAGATAAGGATATATACCAATGGCTTTAGTTCAAGGCTGGTGCCAGAATAGCTTGGCGTCTAGAGGCTTATTTCACACGCTGGTGTATTCCGAATGATACGGGTTAAAAGCCCAGACAACCACACGATATCGCATGTTTGACCTTGCTTTTAATCCAATGTTTTCGTCGAAACACGTGCATTTTTACCTACTTGTGTTTTCCGAACAAAGTCTATTCACGTGCGGTGATAAATATTGTGTTGTCTCCGCCGCACTGTAAGCGTTTTCGTTGCACGGGCAACAAAACAATGAACCACGAGGCGGGGTCAATTTTCAGCTATCCAAACTGTGGAACTGCACCACTTCGAAGAGAAAAAAAAAATGTCGGTTTAACGTCGAAGAGGTGACTAAGGCCATATCACGGCGGGAATCCAGTTAGTGGTCAGCAAGAGGCATGTATCTTCGTGAGCCTCCACAACTGCGGGGATTCATGAGGATCTATGCCTCTTGTATAATTTGTTCACTGTGTTTCGAAAGCAATGTGTTATAAATACAAATTAAATAAGCACACATTGTTGGAATCTGCTTGTAGGTCCAAGGTGCTCATGCAGATACCGCCATTCAATAAAAATGAAACTTCACTGAGAGTTGTTGACAATGGTGATTTTATACATATTGATTTATTTGTTCTGTTTTAGTTTGAAAAGGGAATTCTGCAGACATCCTTCAGCCTGCTGAGAAAGGCGTTTAACTTCAAGATGACCCCTGTCATGGCGAATGCTGTGGAAGTGTCACGTGCCCTGTCCCGCGTGGTGAGTCACGTGATTTCAATATCCTAATTTGATATATAACCGCGGCTGGTGCACTGCATTACTATGTTCCTTGCAATATGACTTGATCATTAGAGTTCAAGGGTAAGATGCCCTTTGGTAGTCATCACTACTTTCTCGGTCAAAAGGTCGTCGGGCAAACGTCAGTCTTAGCCGGCCGGGCTGGCTCAGACTTACGTCGACCCGAAGACCATGCTGCGACTTTTTCATGTCACTGTCACAACATGATTTAAATAACATTCTTGCTAGAAATCAAAATAGCATAAACAGGTACTCATATACATTCTGGCTGTACTATTCTCATAGTTTTCCTCAGCCAACTAATGAATAGCACACTGCCAGAGTTCGATCTAAGCTTAGCCGAATGTGTGGTTCAGTAGAACAATACTCAGTACACTTAAAGTCAGCGCAAGGGTCCGCTTTATCTTTAGCTGCTTTCTGTTGTATAGTCAAAGCCGTGCCAGGCTGCGACGGCACGGGACTACCAAAACGTGGTCGCCATCGGCAGGTGGTCCCCTTAGCCAGGGTTATCGAAGTAGTACTGGTAGAAAGAAGAACACCATGGGGCCAAAAATGGGTGGTCTCTTGTTCCAGTGGTCGTCTTATCTAGGTGGTGGCAATGACAGATTTGATTGCATGCGTTTCAGGTGAACAGTATCGACGATCAGGGCGTGCTGGTGGGCAACTGGAGTGGCGACTACGGCGATGGCAAGGCACCGTGGGTATGGAAGGCAAGCACTTCCATCCTTCGCCAATACGCCGACACAGGGGAACCTGTCAAATACGGCCAGTGCTGGGTCTTCTCCCACGTCCTCACGACAGGTATGTTAACTGGCTAGTAATTCACTGTTTTCTAAACAATTATTCGCACGTAATAACAATTGCCAGGAGGCCAGGGGATGCAATGCAACCCCCCCCCACCCTCCCCCCCCCCCCCGCGCCACCAGATTCCTGCGTCACTGGTAAGTAACATTTTTTGTCCACCACAAAGACGGGGCAAATTTTGACCCCAGCTTGGTTCAAACCCACGACCTTTCGGACGGGGGAGAGTCGAACACTCTACCATCTGAGCTACTCCCCGCCACTTGTAAAGGTCATAAGTCTAAAACGAGGCTGTCCGGGGCCTTGACCCTTACTCAACCTACACTGAGAAAATAGTGAATGAATTCTAGGCAGCCTATCTGACCGTACTCCCGTACTATACTACACTTTTCAGGACTGGATGCGAATCGACAATGACAGTCCAATTCCCAGTGCGCAAAAGGTCATCGGGACGACCTTGGCCGTCACTGGCCAGCGTCGACCCGATGAACTTTTACGCACTGGGAGGGTGCTGCGAAATAGTCCACCATTATCCTGAGCAATGATGATGCTTTCAGATCCGAGAGCAACTTCAACCACAGTGAACTGCGACGCTTTAACCCAGTCAGCGTGTTTTACTCTCAGATGATAGGACTTCATTATGACCGGGCAGTTGTTTGCTACTCTGTGATTTCGGACCTTACGCCTCTTCAGTCGTAAGATCCTTAAACCACAGACCGACAAACGTTTCTGTCATACATTTATTTGCAGTGTGCCGCGCTCTGGGGCTCCCGACTCGCAGTGTGACCAACTTTGACTCTGCCCACGACACGGATAACACATGCACTATCGACAAGTATTTCAACGAGAAGGATGAACCCATGCGCTACATGACTCGAGACTCCATCTGGTAAGGAAAGGCGCCTTGAAAGACCGCAATTGAAAAGGTTCTCCTCGTGCAAGTGGGTCATAGCACGAGGACCTTTAACCCTGCTATGCATGCAGCAGCCGGTACGGTATACGGCACCGGCTGTTGCATGATCATAAAGGTTACAATTTAATTGTCGTCCACGGAGTTTGAGACTCATATCCACTATATATTATTCCGTTGCCAACCCCTCACTGTCAGTGATCAAGGACTGTGCTTCCGAAATCTTTGTTAATTCAGTCCCAAGGAGAGCCGTCCAAGGAACATGGATACAAAGTAGTGTCACACAAGAGACAGTTGTCCTCATGAGCCCCCGCAACTGCGGGGGCTCATGAGGACCTATGTCTTTTGTACGTTTTTCTGTTAGTGAAAGAGTTAACAACATTTTTTTTTGGACAGATTGAGAACGTATTTGCGTGCTGGTCTGCAATGCGCGGGCCAGTTACAGCCGATATCGGCACGATAATATTTTGTTCACTGGGTCCGAGGCTCGTGCCCTCAATATACTACTTCATCTCTTATCAGTATCTTTTACATTGATTGAGATATTTATGTTGAGAACATATTTACGCTATCGTCAGTGAGTTTGGATAGAGTGTAATCGCACGCGTGTATTTTCAAGATTGTTTTTTTTTTTTTTTTGTATTTGTCAGGAATTTCCACGTGTGGAACGAGGTGTGGCTGTTACGTCCGGACCTACCCCCGGGCTACGACGGTTGGCACTGTATCGACGCCACGCCACAAGAACAGAGTCTCGGTAAGCCCCACTCCGGTTGTCTCCCTCGATTCGCTACCAGTGTGGGTAGACCCCTACGTGCCATTGTATCTGGATATTGCCTTCAACAATCCTTACAACAGAGTCGGATATTAAAAAAGTCGGATATAGTAACACATTTTTCAAAGGACGCCACCATATTTTTTGTATGTAATTTACTTTGTTTAAAACAAACTTCGGATATAAGAACGAAAACATTTGGGGCTCCAGGAACTTTGTTCAGTTATACCCGATGTTTATTGTCAAAAAAATAAATTAGGCGTTATTCACCCGGAGGCTTATTTCATTTAATAATAATAATATAATAATAATAATAATAATAATAATAATAATAATAATAATAATAATAATAATAATAATAATAATAATGGGTGGGCGGGTGGGGGTGGGGTGGGGTGGGGTGGGGGGTGGTGGAGGTGGGAGGGGGCAGCATCGCTTCAGCGGTGAAAGTTAGGCATGACTAACAATAATAATAATAATAATAATAATAATAATAATAATAATAATAATGAGTATTTATATAGCGCTTAATCTTAATCAAAAGCTCTAAGCGCTTTACAATCTGTACACAAAAATAAAAATACAATGACATATGCACATAACAAGCAAAACACAATACCAGAACACACCACTTTTACAATGAACTAAACAACAATGCAACATAATAATTATGTCTAACTAACATTCAGTCAAAAACAAGGAGACCGCCATGAGAGTTCAAAGACTGTACCTGATCACTTATCAGACTAGCACAGATAATTATTTATGTATATTTGTGACCTCCTTATTCACATCTGTGCACTCAGGCATGTACCAGTGCGGTCCCTGCCCCGTGAAGGCAGTGAAGAAGGGAGAGATCCACATCGGTTACGACACGGCCTTTGTTTTCTCCGAGGTCAACGCGGAGGTCGTGCATTGGATTGTCGCCCCAGACGAAGTGGAGGTCACGCGCTATTCCTCCATCGACCATAAGTAGTAAGTGGATTATATTGGAGAGGTAACCTTGCAAAGTGCTGGCCATTTTTTAAAATAAATTATTTTTGATGTTGCCACATAATTACTTATAAATGGATAAACAATTTACAAGGGGAAGTCACTCAGTAGCGAAAGCTGATAAAAAAAAAAAAAAAAAAATTCCACCCAGTTCAGCTTGTCTGTACGTTCTATTGATGATATGGGTGACCATTGGGTATTCGATCACCTCTTAACCCCTTCACTGCTGAGAATAACTGAACATCATCCAACTGCAAGAGGTATAGATGCGCATGGGCCCTCGCAATTGCGGGGGCTCATGAGGATCTGTGCCTCTTGCTGAAATCACTTTGTATGCATTTTCCGCCTTGGACAAATGAAGGTCCTTGGCGTTGAGTTAAGACAAAATTACAGAAACACAGGCTGTCCGCTGGGGATCTTTGATGATGAATCTACAATGATTTAACCTTTGTCATTCAGAATACAACAGTTTGTGAATAAGTTTGACTAAAATAGTTCAAGGGTAGTGCCAGAATAGCTTGGCGCCTCTAGGCGCCAAGCTATTCTGGCACCACCCTTGAACTAAAGCCATTGGTCTATATCCTTGTCTGTAAGTACTATCATGCAGCTTGCATTTGGCAGTGTACAAATTTGAAACTTTTAGCCTCAGTATGATATGGTTAATAAAAACACAACCTGCGTACACTGACAGTAAAGGGTTAACACTGCCCGTGTAGTAAATAGCCCTACTGGTGGTATTTCATACTGTCTGTGTTAACTCATTCAGTCCCGACACACCACAGCAAGATATGGCTCGACCATGATACTTCAAGGGTGGTGCCAGTATGGCTTGGCGCCTATAGGCGTGTTACGTTTGTGGTTGTGTTATTCTTTTTAGGGCATGTGTGTGTTAATCATAAAAAAAGACCTCGGTGTTCAGCTGAGTTATTATAGATAGGAATCACGTACCTTTTCAGTATGATTCGTTTTCTTGCATGGAGAATTCCGATCGATTTTGTGGTGTAGCTCGAACGTTACATATTTTCGCTACACTTCGCTAAGTCTGACCTACATTAATAATAATAAATAATAATAAAGGAGATTTGTTAAGTGCTTATTCTAAAAGTAGCTCTAAGTGCTGATACAATGAAACGGCTAACAGCCAACACGCACACACACACGCACAACACACGCGCGCACGCACGCACACACACACACACACACACACACATACACACACACACACACACACACACACACACACACACACACACACACACACACACACACACACACACACACACACACACACACACACGTGACTGTGGTGATGAATTGTGCATGGTTGGGGAAATGAACTAGTGAAAGGCAGCGTTGTAGAGGTGGGTTTTGAGAAGTGATTAAAACGTGCGAGAGCGTTTGACAGTTACGGACAGGGGCGGGGAGGCTGTTCCAAGTGGCGGGGCCAAGATGGGAGAAGGCGCGACCGCCACGTGTTTTACATTTGAAATTGGGAAGGCGAAATTTACGTGTGTCAGAAGAAGAGCGGAGGGTGCGAGATGGAGTATACAGATGGAGTAAGTCAGAGATATAGGCAGGAGAAGTCAGGTTGATAGAGTTGAAGCACATGCAGGACAGTTTATACAGAATGCGTTCTTGTACAGCCAGTGGAGTTTCTCAACGGCGGGGCGGATTTGGTCACGCTTACGCACGCGCAGAACTAGACGGGTAGCACTGTTTTGCACTCTCTGCAGTTTATCTAGGTGGGTTTTAGGCATGCCGGAAAGGAGGGAGTTACAGTAGTCTAACCGTGTTAAAACAAAGGAGGAGACACGGATGGCAGTTGCTTCGGGCGTCAGATACTGTCTAACACTGCTAATGCGCCGAAGTTCAATAAAAGCTGATCTGCACATATGACTAACATACTTATCCATTTTGAGATCTCTGTCAATGAAAACACCAAGGTTTTTGACACTGTCAGAGAAAGTGATTTGATTTTGACAAACAGAGATGTGACTGGGAAGACAGGACAACTGCGAAGGATGCACACCAGCTGTGATAAGCATGGACTCTGTTTTACCTTCATTAAGCTGGAGTTTATTTCTAACCATCCAGTCTTTAACATCTGTCAGACAGTTTTCCATGTTGGAAATTAGACGACCAGCTTCAGGAACGGGACCAAAATCGTGCAACTGTGTGTCATCAGCAAACATCTGATGTCTAACAGAGTACTTTGAAAAAATAGTAGCTAACGGCTGCATATAAAGAATGAAGAAAATCGGCCCGAGCACAGAACCTTGGGGCACTCCGAAAAGTAGTGGGGCTGGGGCAGAGTGACAGCCATTGATAGAGACAACTAGTCGCCGGTTTGTGAGGTATGACTCCATCCAGAGTAGAGCACGGTCAGAGAAGCCATAGTCAAAGTGAAGACGAGACAGAAGAATGAGTGATCGATAGTATCAAAGGCTGCGGACAGACCGAGGAGAGTCAGGACAGACAGTTCATTATTATCAGCAGCGCAAAGGAGATCGTTTAGGATTCTAATCAGGGCAGTTTCAGTGGAGCGGCCAGGTAAGTATGCGGACTGGAAGGGGTGTAGGAGAGAATTTTCTTGGAGGTACTTCAACATCTGAGTTAAAACAACCTTCTCGAGGATTTTGGAAATAAAGGGAAGGGTGGAGATAGGTCTGTAATTTTGTAGTACATTAGGATCGAGGTTTGGTTTCTTCAGCAGTGATTTAACTAAGGCCGTCTTGAATTCGTCCGGGAACACACCAGTGGACAGAGACACATTAATGATGTGGGTCATGGGATCAATCAACAGATCAGTGTCCGAAGACAGAAGAGGTGTGGGTATGTGATCTCTTTCGCATGTCTTAGGAGGCGTCTTTTTTAAAATGTCGAGAATAGTCGCCGGTCTAACTGGCTCAAAACATGAGAAAGAGGTCCCATGACCGAAACAAGGTGACGGCGACAAAACAACAGACAAACTAAGCTTATCCAGTTCGTCGCGGATATGTCTGATCTTATCGCAGAAAAAGTCGCAGAACACTTGAGGATGGTCGCTTGTAGGGTTAGTAACGGGAAGCGGAGAAGTCTTGCACTTGCCAAGCAGGGAGTTCGTGATACTAAACATCTGTTAGACTGGAAGGTTCTAGTAGGGGCGCGATTATTCTAGTGACATCAGATATGACGTCAAAGTTGTGCAGTACACATGTTGGAAACTTTTTATAACATTTACAAAATGCGCCTAGATGCTAGTAGAAAACTGTAGATAGACCTAGAGTGTTCTTTTTAATAAATATTAATGCGTTTTGGTTACGTTTTCTTTTCTGATTGGTTGAGTTGTGTGAATTTGCTGGATTGTTATGAAAATCTGTAGTAGTATAAAAGACGGTGTTAGGTGTTATGTCTGTACATTGTATGAGACACACAGTGTGTCAAAAGTGTTGATGCATTGGAGAGGAGGCAGTGTATCAGTGTTGGTGCATTGTATGGGAGACGCAGTGTATCAGAATTGTGGATGCATTGTATGAGACAGTGTACCAACATGTGGATGCATTTGTGGACGCATTGTGCTGAGAGTGCATCGTGAGAATACAATATTGTTGGAACTGTTACTCCAGTGTGGTCTACAATCTTGTGCCACGTGTGACGAGTTGCAGCTGAGTGAAGTTTCTTTACAAAAATCCTACGTGAGTGCGTCTGGTGTGATTGTATCATACTACGTCTACGACAACAACGTTACAAGGCGCCAAGCTATTCTGGCACCACCCTTGAACTATTATGGTCGATCTGTCTTCTAAACTGCAATGCAGTCCTCGGAGGACAACTCCAAAATGTGGGTATTTCGTACCTGGGACACAATGAGTTAAGGGGCGGTCCAATACGCAACGATCACCCCATGCCTGTGCTACTTACTACACAGTGAACGCAGCTATCAAGAAATTACGGATACTGTAACGGATAACGAACATAATAAACGGATG
This sequence comes from Semisulcospira habei, assembly GCA_036245525.1. NCBI lineage: Eukaryota > Metazoa > Mollusca > Gastropoda > Semisulcospiridae > Semisulcospira > Semisulcospira habei. Next base: position 100,725,743 of record BTPG01000002.1, on the reverse strand, counting down.
ATAGCTTGCGCTGTCCTCGCGTTCAACGGGCACTATTTTCACATTCTTCCAGATGATTCAGATTTAGGACGACAATTTTCTTGACTTTACAGTGTGGGAGCCAAGATCAGCACTAAGTTTCCTGACGGCAAACCGACACCCAACATCCGCCATATTGGTGGTTGGGGCCGGAAGGACGACCCCAAGGTTAGGCTGGACCTCACGGACGCCTACAAGTTCAAGGAAGGTTAGTGACCCTTGATCCCATTGCTCGACAAGTCATATGAAAAAATCTGAACAATTAATTTACTGATAGACTTTGTTCGGAAACCAGAAAGAGGTCAACATCGCACGTGTTTCGACATTAGCAGTGGATTGACGGCCCTGACAAACATGCGATATCTCATGTTTGTCCGAGCTGTTAATACACTGTTTGCATGGCAGTTTGTGACCTACTTTTCTATTGAAGTAGTCTTTTTACCCCTTTTACCCCGAATCATTGCCTGCAACCGCATGTCGTGGTTCGGACATCATTGCAAATTCAACGTCAACCAAATAAACCACATTCTTCAAATGCAAATCGTTTCAAAATAAGGTCCAGCAAGAAGTATAGATCCTCATGAAACCGCCGAATGCGTTTGACATTATGATGGTTTATGCATCTTACAGCTGACCCATGTTTAATTTCTGTGACCTATTTTTATTGTCTTATTGCACGGGCAGGGTCCCCGGAGGAGCGGGAGGCTGTGAAGAGAGCTGTTCGCTTTACCCGTCATGGGCAAACGTTGTACCAGAAAGATGCTGTAAGTGTTCCCATTGACAATTCTTGCAGCGGAAATACTTTTCTAGCTTGAAGTATCATGGTCGATCTAACTCCTGATGTATGCTTCACAGGACAATTTCCAAATTCTTTTTGTAACTTGCGCCGCGTTAATCAATTTTGTTTCTTTCTATTTCTTAACTGACATCTTCCTTTTGTCGACAACGTGGTTTAACGCCAGAGATCTACTTGGATCTATGGTTATGGTGCCAAACTTTCCAAGTAGATAGTCAAATGGATAATTTACTCAATAGACGTTGTTTGGTTATCAGAAGCTGGTCAAAACTGCCCGTTTTTCGACGAAAACGGTGGATTTAAAAGCCAGGACAAACATGCGATATCGCATATTATTTCTCCGGGCACGTGCAATTTCGACCTGCTTCAAATATCCGGAAATCTTCTATCGAAAATAGAGAGTCGGGGAAAAGGTCCAAGAGGTAGGTTATGAATCGACCTTGGTATCTCAATTCATTCGAGACGAAAGGCATCCAGATACGCGGCTTAACCCGCGTATCCGGATGCCGTTCATTTCGAATGAGTCAAGCGATATAAGTTTGTCGTCCGGCGTGTAGATAGTGCCAGATTAATCAGGAGTTGCCATTGAGTTACAAGTTCCTACAGCGGTCATGCTCGCGACAGACAGTTTATGTGCTGCTGTGTGATTTAGACCTTACGGCTTAGAGCAATAATGTACATACAAAAAAAAAAAAAAAAAAAAAAAAAAAAATCACAGATCAGCACATATACTGAACATTTCATCACCCATGCGCTTCATTATATATCATTAATTATTTCTACTTTTGTATACCTATTGACTCGTGATTCATCGCATTTGTATCTTCTAGGAACTGGAGGTGACGATAATCGAAGGCAAGCAGACCATGGTCGGCCAGGATCTTGTGGTGGAGGCCAAGGTCAAGAACATCAGCAAGGACGAGAAGCGCGTTGCTATGACGATGACCTCGAGAACCACCAGTTACTGGGACAACTCAAACTCTGACGATACGCTGTCGAGGGAGATTTTCAACGTGACCGTAATCAAGCCTGGACAAGGTTGGCATTCATGAATGAAATTATTGTAACTAATACACTGCCGAGAACAACTGATCTCCACTTAACTGCAAGAAGTATAGATCCTCATGAGCCCCCGCAGTCGCGGGACCTTATGAAGATCTATGCCTCTTGCTGAAAGCATTCAGTATTTTTGATCCCTAAACGGATGGGGATCTTTAAAGTCGAATGTATGATGATTTTCAAAAAGAAAACCCTCAAAATGCGTCCTTTGGCAGTGAAGTGGTTAGGATTAGTTTAACTCATTCTACCCCATCACCGAAATCCCCAAATGTTGCCGTTGTCCTCTGAAGACTGCTTTGCATTGCAGGACACAGATCGACCACGATAGTTCAAGGGTGATGCCAGAATAGCTTGGCGCCCATAGGCGCCAAGCTATTCTGGCATCACCCTTGAACTATCATGGTCGATCCTTATCTTGCTGTGGTGTGTCTGGGGTAGAATGAGTTAATAATGACTGACCTGATAATTACTTTTGAAGGCGCCTGTCAGTCAAGATGTTCAATAAAATTCATTCATTCATTCATTCGGGCACATGTGAAGACTATGCATCAGTGTCTCTAACTCCTTTTGGTAATGGTTCGGCTGAGATAGTTGGAGGGAAGTGCCATATTAGCTTGGCGCCTTCCTAGGGGCCAAACTGTTCTGTCGCTACCCTTGAACTATCATGACAGATCCGTCCCTCTGTGGGTCTCGAAGCGCGCTGAGCACATATACTATGAATTTTACCCCAAAATTGAACTCTAAATGACCCCAACCCTTCCCTTTTCCTGATGGTACAAAACTCACATTCAACCTGTGTACTCTCATGGCGGTTCTTGTTTGAGTACGTCGGAAAGAGGAGGGTTGTGGTGGGTTCATTGAAATGTTTTTACTATGTTCGGCGCGCTGTACCGTCTCAAACGTGTATTTTAACCCTTTTAACACCCATTCCTTGAAATTAACCTATGATAGTTCTAGGGTGGTGCCAGAACAGCTTGGCGCCTGAGGCGCTAAGCTATTCTGGCACCGCCCTTGAACGTAAACGGTTGATCTTTCTCCTAATCTGTAATGTAGCCTTCATAGGACAATAAGAAAAAAAGCTTTAGGATGTAATGGGTTAAATTCAAGATCTTTGAGTTCAACGCCCTAACAAGGTATCTGAGCAAATATCACGACCGCTTTTTAAGTCCCTTCTATTTATAGAAGGGACGTTTTAGGACGGGTCGCGGTGGGGCGAATATAATAGCATGTCCATGATGTCAAAGGTGGGCACGCTAAACCTCTAACAATTAAAGTAACATGATAAAAAATACGTCATGTATGGTTACGCTAACCTCGCTGCTGAACGTACTTTGGCGCAAAGCGCCGTGTGTGCGTATGTATGTATGTGCATATGTATGTATGTATGTATATATAGTATGTCTGTATGTATGTATGTATGTATGTGTGTGCGTATGCATGTAAACAAGAGAATCTCCGATATTTCTGTACACACAAGCTTGAAACTTGGCGAAATATTTTCTAAAGTGGGTGGCTAAGAGAGCCTCCGAGCATAATTATTGTAATTGAATGTCTCATTGAAGACATAAACAACCGTTTATAGGAAGTTCGTTGACCCTGATTAGAGTCCGTAATTTTTGTCATATTTACTTGATCTTTTGCATAAAGCTAGTTTGGAGAAAGACATTGGATGAGTTCGTTAGCCAGCTTTGTATCCTTTCAGCTTCTTTAGTAAAAAATAATTCTTTTCAGAAAAGAATTAAAACACTAAAAATCCTTGACTTTCTTAGAAAGTCAGAGAGTTGCGGTGACATAAAATCCGTCACCATGCAGACACTGACATAATACGCTAAATTTGACGTCATTCTCTCTCTCTCTCTCTCTCTCTCTCTCTCTCTCTCTCTCTCTCTCTCTCTCTCTCTCTCTCTCTCTCTCTCTCTCTCTCTCTCTCATATGCACAAGACATTAAATAACATGACACCGCAGTATCTAACCACCAAATTTATGCCACAGCAAGAACGCGAACGGACCTCAAGGAACAATACTTTACCCCTACCTCTGGCTAGAATTGACCTCTTTAAAACTAGTTTTTCATTTTCTGGACCGTTTGTATGGAACGCTATTCCTGCACATTTGAAGACTATAGCCTCGCTTGGAATCTTTAAAACGAAACTTTTCGATTACCCGATGAGCCAGACATAATAATTACTGGGCATTTATTTAAACAAACCCTGATGGTTAATACTTTCATGTACCACATGCATCTGTGTACAGTGTTTGTGTGTGTGTGTGTGTGTGTGTGTGTGTGTGATGGTGTGTGTGTGTGTGTGTGTGTGTGTGTGTGTGTGAGTATGTGTGTGTGCGTGTGTGTGTGTATGTGTGTGTGGCATAAGATGAATGTTGAGTGTTACTATTATTCTGTGTATACATATAATTAAAAAAAAATTATTATTTTGTTTTTAATTTTCTTTTAAATTATTGTTTCATGAAATAATGTGTGTAAATATAATGTCTTTATTATGATTATTATTATTATTATTATTATTATTATTATTATTATTATTATTATTAACCTGTTTTATGTTGTAGATGTTAGCAACGGCAAGTTTGTAAAATGACGTCTCTCTCTCTCTCTCTCTCTCTCTCTCTCTCTCTCTCTCTCTCTCTCTCTCTCTCTCTCTCTCTCTCTCACACACACACACACACACAAACGCGCGCATCTCTAGGAGGAATAGATCCTCATGCGCCCTACAGGCGCATGAGGATCTATGCCTCTTGGAGATGTTTGGAGCACGCTCGCATGCACGCACTAACACGCACACATACATCGACGCGCTTTCAAAAGAGCATACAGATGTACTTAGTATATCATGTAGCTAGGTAAAGTCAACCTGCTTTCACACAAATTATAGCAAGACTGAAATTGTACCGTGAAGTTCTAGTTTTGTCACCATTTTCTCAATCCTACGAAGCGAAAGTGAAACTCATATCACGTAAAATATAAAATTAAGTAAAAACTAAAACTTACGTCATGGCAAATGACGTTTGATAAATAATGACGCGTATGTCCTGCGTCCCTTATAGAACTCACTTTCGTATTGGCAGATCTGCGAGACTTTTTCAATAGGATATAATTCATCAGAATCCGGTCAAAGACAGAATGTAGAGACCATTGACGGCGAGGACAGCTCTCATATAGAAGGGACTTTGTGGGTAATAGGGTAAATCTTGTTTAAATTCATGTTTTAATTTTCCCCCACTATCATCATTACATTCCCCACTAATAATACTCAAATGCGAATACATAGTAATATATATGTGTTTTCATTTGAACTTTTTAAATATTCGCCCACAGAGGAAATGTTCAAGCTGACAACTCCGGCGTCAGTGTACACGGAGATGGGGGCCGGATTCAACCTGTCCTCGCAGTTCCACGTGTACGCATGCGCACGGGACGTGGACAAGAGCATGCCTTACAGCACGCAAAGACCCTTCCGTCTGACGATGCCTAGTCTCAAGATTGAGGTCAGCACGATGCTCGCTTTGTTCTGACTGATGTTCATTGTTCGCAGACTGTGTGTTTGATATCTTTATTAGTTAGCCAAAGAGTTTCACCCGTCCAATGGACATGGTCACAAAGAGGTGTCAGCAAGAGGTATAGACGCAAATGCGGGGGCTCATGAGGATCTATGCCTCTTGCATTTGGAATGGGCTGACCTTTTCTCGGCGGTGAAAGGGGATAAGAAATGTTCGTTGTTCTCAGCGTATGGTGTTTGTTCACATTGGCCATCCGGTGATTTTGTGCTGGTCTTGGAAATTCCGACTTGCAGTCAGTAGACACCGACTGAAATGAGCATGCATTTCATTCAGAGGGTAGATGCTAACCAACCAACCAAGCGACCAAACACCAATTAACCAACCACCCAACCACCCAACCAACCAACCAACCAACCAACCAACCAACCAACCAACCAACCAACCAACCAACCAACCAACCAACCAGCTGTCATGCAAGCAAGGAAACATTTCGAGCGAGCAAGCAAGCAAGCAAGCAAGCAAGCAAGCCAATAAAATACAAACGAACAAGGAAATAAACGCGTACATTGAAGAATGCCGTCATATTTTCTGTAAAAAAAAAAATCATCTTTGTACAATCTTTTTTGGCAGGGCCCAAAAAGCGCCAAGTCGGGAGAGGCTGTCACGGTCACTGTGTCCTTCACGAACCCACTGCCGCAAATCACCTTGACCAACGTGACCTTTGAGATGGCTGGTGGTCTGACCTTGGCGGGTGAAGATGACCCGCGCTTTGAGCTGCTTTACGGGACCTACACCGCACAGCTCGAGTAAGTAAACGCATGAAACAAAGGGGAGGGGGGTGGGTGGGATGGGGGGGGGGGGGGGGGGAAGTTTAATCGAAAATTACAGGTATGTCAAAATTGCACGTATGTCGACAAAAACAGTGGATTAAAAAGCTTTTAATCCACTGTTTTCGTTGAAACACGTGCAATTTTGATCTACTTCCGATTACCGAAAATCGTCTGTATTGAACAGGCATCAAGCCAATGAGCCATAACTCTCGAGCCATCACGGTCAAGCTATCTGTGAGCCCCCAGGGGCTTGGACATCAGATCGCCGGTCCGATTAACGTTTGCGAGCTGGGCTGTGTGGGCCGCTCAGTCGATTAAACTCAGTTTACTTGACCAGCGAAGACCATTCTGTTGAACTACTTTGTAATATGAAAGTTTCACACTTTGGCCGATATCTTTTCTTGTAATGAAAGTTTCAAAGTTTCACATGTTAGTTTGGGCGGTCCGTCTCTTGCTGTAATTATTTTTTTTCGGGACTGAACTGTTGAGTCAATCACCTTGGTATGCAAAGGTCCTTTAGCCCCACGACGGCTGCATTGGGCCTGCGCACATCTGTGCGCGGGTCCACAACAGCTGTTGTAGGCCCGAAGACGTTGTGTCACTAAGACATGTACATATCCACGTGCGGTTGCAGGAACATCGGGCCAAAGGAGACAAGAACCGTAAATGTGCAAGTGAAGGGCGAGACGGAAGTACCGGAAGGTCAGAGCAAGCAGGTGGCCTTGACCTTTGACACGAACGAACTTCCGGACGTCACAGGCAGCTACGCGCTTGAAATCAAGTATGTGGCGCCCACAGAAAAGCCGGCAGTGGAGGACCCAGGAGCAGAGGCGATGGATGCTGACTAGAACTAGACATCGAGCAAAGAAAGGCTGCTAACATGAGGCAGACCGAGAAAGGGGAAGGGGGAGGTGGCAGAGCGGGAGAGGGAGCCACTAAGAAGGGGCAGATGAGGACTGGATGAGTAGAATTAGACATTGACACATGGATGCTGAGTAGATCGACAGTGGAGAGTGTCAGGGAGAGGGAGGGGTATCGGCAGCAAAGGGGGAGGAGTAGGAATTTAAGTAATGGTGGCCGGTTGGGTGGGGTGGGGGGGGGGAGGGGGGGAGGGGGGGTGGCCTTGTTGGTAGTGTGGTGAGGAAAGACTGTTTGCTCAAAATCGCATGAAGATGTCACCCCACTGCTGTGATTTCAGTATGGTCCACGTTTGAGAGAAGAGAGAGTTTTTGAAGACAAGTGATACGTATCTTATCTTGATTGTCTTATCGCATGACGGAAGACAGATCAGATGAAATACAAGTCAGCCTCCCTGGGACCCTTAAAGTCATACCACGTTATTGACGTTCGCGTTTATGTGATGCTAAACTTGCATAGGCTTGTGAATAAGACAACACACATTAAGCGAAAAGTCCTCTGGCCGGCTCCAGTCTTAGTTGGCCCGCACACGGCTGTGCGCGGGCCAACTAAGGCTGGAGTCGGCCAGAGGACTTTGGGTATTTTTTTGAGAGCCACAGGCCGAACCACAATATATCAGATTTCGCAATATTCTGATGCGCGTTATAAAGAGGCTGACCTGTATGCCGGACTAACATCTTTTCTTAACCATTTTAGCCCCGGATCCCTACAGCAGGAGATGGCTTGACCATGATAATTTAAGGGTAGTGCCAGATTAGCTGGGCGCCTGAAGGCCTGAAGGCGCCAAGCTAGTCTGGCACTACCCTTGAATTATCATGGTCAAGCCATCTCCTGTAACTGGTACATAGTCGTTAGGCAACACCTCCAAAAATTGAGAAATGGGACCTGGGGGCTGAAAAGGTTAAGCTAAATAACACAGAAAAAATGACCTTAGGTCAGGAGTCGGAACACTTACATAAAAAAAAAAAAACATTTTATAGTTTGACCTGGCTTAAAAAAATCCTGTCGTGTTCATGATTTTTGTGTGTGTGTGTGTTGTTGTTTTTGTTGTCATTATTATCACTGTTATTGTCAACTGATATAACAAGTTTAAATACTCGTATATTGTCAAATATTAACTGTTCCTAATGAGCGAGCAAAAGCGAGGCTTCTTGGGACCTTCACCTCATTGTCTGGGTCGCCGCGACCTACACCATTCTTTCGACGTCATTCTTTGCAATTTTCTTCTTTTATTTTTCCAAAATACGACATCTCCCTTGGTTTCGTGACCTGCACTGACGTGAAACTCAAATAGCGTCAAGGCGCAGTGTGAAAGTCACATTTCAAAGTGAGACTTCCTCAGACCTTCACCTCATAAATAGTCCAGAGGATCGCGCATATGAATTCCATTATTGTATTACACTATATAGTGGCGACCGTTGACTTTTCTGATTTTGCACTGTCTCAACTGTACGCGCCATATTTAACAGTATTATACTCTACTGTTTAAAGTATTCTCATTCATAATGGGTTCATATTTTATATGAAAATATTTTATTCAGATTTCGACAGCTGAGGATCAAACGATCAGACCGTCAACATCTGCAAGAGGCATAGATTCTCATGAGCCCCTGCGACCACAGGGGCTCATGAGAATCTATGCCTCTTGCTGTCACAGGTTGGCGGCCTCATTTCTGATGTCATTTGACAAAAGCCAGTATGTGCATTTATGGAGAAAAGCGACATTTTCTTTGTATTGCAATGCATATTTCACTTCTCGCAAAAATAGACATAATGGCTTTTGCCAAATAACAGCATATTTCCATGTCCCCAGATGAAGGTAGGCATCTGGGTTTTAATTCTACGGCTGCGTTCAAACGCTGGCCAGGAGCTAGAATGATGTGCGCATGTGCAAGAGAATGTATCAAATGTATGCAAATTACAATAAAGAACTGAACTATGAATCTTGATGAAAATATGCGTCAGACTGTTTTGTGTGTTGAAGTCTTTGTTTGCAAGTTGTGACGCTGTCATGCTGAGTTATTTTGATTTTTGTTTTGTTTTGAACTCCACGTAACAAACAAAAATTGGGCGCAAATATAACATTTCCCCCATATTTGTGTTGAGACATTTTACCGTGCGATTTTCTATTTTTTTAAAGACGTTATCAGCAATAAATAAAACAAACGGGTACAAAGATAATGACTGTCTCCCACGTATTTGGTGTTGAGACATTTTACCTTGCGAATAATAGTAAAGCCAATCACAAGTGTGCTAGGCATGTCATGTGCCTGTTTCATATGTGGCATTTAGATATTTTGGCTTGTGAATCAGGCAAAAGACAGTTCATTTTTTTTGTGAAAAGCGAGATTTTCATTGTATAACTATGAAAATCACGCTTTACACAAAAATGAACTAATAGTCTTTTTTGTCTTCACAGGGCGTTGCAATTGCCTTAAGCATGTTCTTAATTAAACGAACTTTACTTCGCGAACTCTGACGATCTAGAGTTCACGATCTCGGGCAAACCAGGTTGGTTCTTAATTGGACGATCTAAAGATACGGCGAATCTAGTTCGAAGTAGTTCACGAACCTCGGCAAACCATAGTTCGCTGTCGGAAAAAAAATCGCTCAACTTGTTGAGAGATTTAAGGCGAACCTTTTCTCTGATTGGTCAAAACTTTTACCCTCTTCTGCGTTGGAGATAAGAAGATAGTCACCGATTTAAACAACTATGGCGGACGGCGATATTTCACTCGTGCGAAGAACACGACCTATTTTTTTTAATATTGATTTGTGGGAGGCGCAACGCTGTTTGTGGGATCGCTACTGCAAGGAGTACAGAAACAAAAATCGTACAAATCGCGCAGCGGCATCGCGGCAGCCATTTTGAACACCTTCGCAGACAGTAAGTACGCCGAATCAAGCACTTCAGTTAAGAAAGAGAATCATGGCAAACCTGGTATGCTGAAGTTCGCCTAGGTTCGTTCGCCGATCTTCTCCGATCTAGGTTTGCCGATCAAAAGTTCGTCCAATTAAGAACAGCTCTAAAGAAGTCGAAGGCTGAATCGGGTAGGATGACATTGCACAATAGATCATCGGGCGGACATCGGCTGCAGTTGGCCCGCGCACGTCTGTGCGCGGGCCGACTGCGGCCGATGTCGGCCCGAGGGTCGTTTGTTTACTAGGATACTCTCGCAGTTCAGTTGAGCGTTCACGGACCTCGTTTAACAAGGGCATGTACACAAAACGACGTGCCTTCGGTGAAACTATTCATTGGCCTAAACAAGGGGCCACTTTCAAACTCTCTTTGGTCTGTACTTAACCAATTCACTGCCAGTGGATGTGGATGTGTTTTTGATAATCTTTGTCAGCTGGTGAAAGAGCACAAGACGTTCTATAAGCATGGTGACAATGTCGTGTCAGCAAGAGGCACAGATCCTCATGAGCCCCCGCAACTGCGGGGACTCATGAGGATCTATACCTCTTGTTGTTAAGTGGCGTTCAGGTTTTCTCCCGCAGTGAAGGGGTTAAGGTGCTTCAGACATGGGAGCAGATAATTAATTCTTGTACAAGCACAGACACGCGTCTTCGTTGATTTTTGTTGTTGTTTCTAACTTCCACAAGACCGTCCCGGCCAGGAGTCTTCGTGTGGCAAGTACTGTTCACGGTTCACTGGCTCAGTTACCTGTTATTGTAATTATGGTAAACCTTGACAAAAGCTCGTACTTATACCATACGTATACGTACCATACGTGCTTCTCTCCTGATTAATGCCTGCATACACCAAACTCATCTTAACAATTTTTTTTTCCCATCTTAACAAATGTAGCGCGTAACCCATTCAGCCCTGACGCTCCACAGCAGGAGATGGGTCGACCATGATAATTCAAGGGTAGTGCCAGATTAGCTTGGCGCCTGTCGGCGCCAAGCTAATCTGGCACTACCCTTGAATTATCATGGTCGATCCATCTCCTGCAACAGGTGTATAGTCGTTAGATGACGCCTCCAAAATTTGGGAAATACGTGCGTCGGGCTGAATGAGTTAATATAGCTTTTGGGGTCCCATTATACGTATTGAGGATCTAACATTTCGATACAGTTCAGTTTGGAGCTTTCACAGGCACGGGATGAGCGTTGCGTCATTGCACACCTAGCACGGATAACGAGGTGAGCGATGACGCAACGATCATCCTGTGCCTGTGGGACGTTGTTCAGTTAGACTGTACAATGTAGAACAGATGTTTACCATTGTGTTAGGCAAATGTTTTATAGTACTTATCTGAACAATAATAATAATAATAACAATAAAGAGGATTTATAAGGCGCCTATAACATGGAAAGATGCTCTAGGCGCCGTTCATATGAACAAGAAAAATATTACATAAAAAGTAACAAAACCAAAGCCCCATGTATAAATTACACAGAACAGAAAAATGACTAAATGCATGAACACTGATAGTCAAGATGGGAAAAAATGGGTTTTAAGACAGCATTTAAAATTAGCACTGGACTAATTATGTCTCAAGGATTTAGGAAGATCATTCCAGACTGATGGACCCTGGTAAGAGAAAGATCTCTGCCCAAATCCTTTAGTCCTTACTGTAGGAATCCGAAGCATTTTATTGTCAGAAGAACTGCTCAACTGCCCCTTGAAGGGATATAACAGTGAAGGAGCTCTGAGAGGTAAGTGGGTCCAGTGCCAGTCAGGGAAACATGACAAATGGCTTAGTATTTTACTCTCCTTTTCACTTTGTATTTTACTCTCTCCTTGACTGGCAACCAGGCCTATTGGCATAGAACGAGGCTAGGCACTGTCGTCCAGCTTTGTTCAAGTGTTAATCAACGGAGTACATTAACCCTTTGGTTATCGGTAGCGATTTTAGTCGCGATGATTCATGTAGGAATCATCGAGACTAAAACCGCTACAGCCACAGAGTTAACTCATTAAGCCCGACGGCCGTATTTCCCAAATTTTGGAGGCGTTATCTAATCGACCATGCTATATCAAGGGCAGTGCCAGATTAGCTTGGCGCCGACAGGCGCCAAGCTAATCTGGCACTACCCTTGAAATATCATGGTCGACCCATCTCCTGCTGTAGTGCGTCAGGGCTGAATGGGTTAATAATTATAATTGTATGTATGCAGACGAACCTCGCGACATCGAAACTCCAGCGTCATTCCTTAGACTGACAGCGGACGGCGACTGAGTTTCTGAAATCTTTGTATAATTCAACGCCACACAGCGTTAGCCGTCCAATGAACATGGACACAAAGTGGTGTCACCAAGAGGCATAGATCCTCATGAGGGGGCTCATGAGGATCCATACCTCTTGCAGTTCAGTTTTTGTCGGCAGTAAACGGTTTAACTCATTGTACCCCAACACCGAAATCCTTAAACTTTGCCGTTGTCCTCTGAAGACTGCATTGCAGTGCAGGACACAAATCGACCATGATAGTTCAAGGGTGATGCCAGAATAGCTTGGCGCCCATAGGCGCCAAGCTATTCTGGCATCACCCTTGAACTATCATGGTCGATCCTTATCTTCCTGTGGTGTCTGGGGTCGAATGAGTTAAAGGAAGTGTCAGAGGACATGTGAAGGTGTGAGGCACGACCGCTCTTTAAAAATTCACCGTTGTCAGATGGAATAACAATGGCGCAGTTTGTCAGTGTTCTGGGCATGACCGCTCACACTATGAATGTAATAAATAATAATAATAATAATAATAATAATAATAATAATAATAATAATAATAATGTCTATTTATATAGCGCTTATCCTAAAATAAGTTCTAAGCGCTTTACAAATACAGGGTGGGAGTGGAGGGGGTCATAAAGCCAGAGAAACAAAGGATTCTGCAATACACACGCACACACACAGACAAACACACAGGTACATAAGCACGAAGAACTGAGCTACATTAGGGTATTGAACAGGTGGGTCTTAAGGGCAGATTTATAGGCAGTGAATGAGGGAACATGTCTAATGTCTAATCAGGTGCCTGTGGCTGTAATCAAGACAAAAACGATCCGCGGACGGATCGAAGCCAGTTTGACTGGTAACGGCCTGTGTGTGTTAAGTGTAAACAGGAATGCTAGGGCCAATGGTTGTCTGAAGAGCTGAAACTTGAGGTAGGAAATTTGTTTTTGATTTACCATAGTTCCAGCATACCTTTCTATGAAGGATTTTTTTAAATTTTTATTTTTGAGGACTAGCTGAAAATTTAAATGTGGAAAAACACATTGTAGTTGTGCTTTAACCCATTGTGTCACAGGTACGAAGTACCCACGTTTTGGAGTTGTCCTGCTGCAGGACATTGCAGGAGACAGATCGACCATGATAGTTCATGACTGGTGCCAGAATAGCTTGGCGCCTATAGGCGCCAAGCTATTCTGGCACCACCTAGGCGCCAAGCTATTCTGGCACCACCCTTGAACTATTATGGTCGATCCATATCTTGCTGGCGTGTGTCGGGACTGAATGAGTTAACTGTGTCTAGTAAGTACCCACTATCTGCATGTGGAACTGTCATTAGGTGGGGGGGGGGGGGGGGGGGGGGAGGGGGAGGGGGGGGGGGGGTTGCAAATAATCTACGTGACGCATGATTGCTCAGTGCTAATTTCCGATTATTTCTTGATTGTTCTGCACGCATCTTTTTGAGGACCACCACTGAGACAGCACCATCGCTTCGTTTCTGAATTGAAAAGATGCACACTTCATTCTTGTCGCTGCGTATTTTTAGCACACCACAGCGTGGTGAGATGAGCAGACCATGATAGTTCAAAGGTAGTGCCAGATTAGCTTGGCGCCTGGGAAGGCGCCTAGCTAATCTGACACTTACCTTGAACTAGCACTGGCGATTCATATCAGGGCCGGATCACTTAGCTCCAGAGGGGGGGGGGGCAACTTCTTGTTTGAGACCTTGAACCTCACGCAAAAGGCCTCCACCATAGTCACCAATGCTCTTCACAAAACGTCAAGGAACACAAGCAAAAATGTGCCGTACAGACAGGGACCAACCTCATGCAGAATTGTTCTGCGAAGGCATGATTGCTTATAACAGATTAAAAGGCGTTCCTTATAGCTGAGGACTATATCTTAAACACTTCCTCCCCCCTCTCCTCTGCTATTTCGTTAAAAGAAATGTTATTGTCATTGTGCACGAGCGCCATCTGTTACCTCATTGTAAGTATTTTTGCTTAATCTTTCATTATGCCCAATGTCCTTCTTAAGACGCAAGTTCAAAATTTCTTTTTTCAGACTATCTGTAAAGTTTGTTTGACTGAAGTGACGCATTTAGACAATTGTATATAAAACGGTATGTCTTCCTTGACATATTGTAACTAGTTTATATCCGTAAATGGGTGGTGTTATTACGCGTTGACTTTATCATGGCATAGGAGTCAAAGACTTACTTTGAGTGTCCTCCCGCAAGAAAGGAGTCAAGGCTGAGTGATATTTAACACTTTGGGTGTCGGTAGCGGTTTTAGTCACGATGATTCCCGCAGGAATAGTCAGATCGCGACTAAAATGGCTACCGACACCCGAAGGGTTAACATGTTGAGTCAGCGTAGTTTAATTATTGTGATATTAACCCACGTATGCATGCTGCCATCGGCAATGTACACAGTACCAATGTCTGCATGCACAAGGGGGTTAAACTGAAATACATGTCATTTGGCACAGTGTGTCGCGCGCTGGGTCTGCCTTGTCGCAGTGTGACCAACTTTGACTCTGCCCACGATACGGACAACACGTGCACTATTGACCGCTACTACGACAACGAGGGGAACAAACTCAGACACCTTGGATCCGATTCTGTCTGGTAAGTTTGTGACGAAGTGGTGTCCCTTACCTTAGAGTGTCATTTCTTGTAAACGGAAGAAAATGTGGGGAAAATGTATGCGATATTTCAGCTTATACTAAACTATATATTTGGGTCATGGCCTTTCGTCGTCAGAAATTTCCACGTGTGGAACGAAGTGTGGCTCTTGCGTCCGGACCTACGGCCCCGGGCTACGACGGCTGGCACTGTATCGACGTCACGCCACAGGAACAAAGTCTCGGTAAGCCCCACTCTGGCTGTCTCCCTCGATTCGCTACCAGCGGTACCAGCGGAAGCGAATCGAGGGAGACAACCACAAAAATGTCGGATACAGCAACACTTTTCTTCAAGTTTAGGTACGTACGTGCACGTGGCGAACAAAACAGCAAACTTTCCGACACGTTCCGACAGCGCTTTCTCATAACTATGCTAAAATGCAAACAAATAATCGGAATTATCACTGGAATCTAGTCACTGAAATCATTATTGGAATCACCATTGGAATCAACCCTTAACTCATTCTGCCCGCGACACACCACAGCAAGATGTGGCTCGACCATGATAGTTCAAGGGTGGTGGCAGAACAGCTTGGCGCCAATAGGCGCCAAGCCAGGCTATTCTGCCACCACCCTTTAACTATCATGGTCGATCTGTCTCCTGAATTGTAATGCAATCCTCAGAGGATACCTCCAAAATTTGGGTATTTCGTACCTCGGGTACAATGAGTTAAATCGAGTCAAAGAAATCATTATTGGAATAATCATTGGAATCATCATTTGAATCATCGGAAACATTGCAAATACACCTGTCTTCTGTTTTCTCAGGGCCAGATTTGGCTTACAGTGTGACTTGTCATTTTGGGGCTTCGTACCTGTTCATAATAAACGTTGTATTTGTATGTGATATTAGTGTTTTTCATACTTCACTTGGTAGTCCTCCTGTGTATATATATATATATGTAATAATAATAATAATAATAATAATAATAATAATAATAATAATAATAATAATAATAATATTAATAATAATAATAATAATAACATTTATATAGCGCTGTAACCCGACATTTGTCACGCTGGCTCTAAGCGCTTAAAAACGTGAAAACACAACTGAGAGGGCTAAGGGGGAGCTTAATGCTGACAGTGAGTGATGATGAAGAACGATTAAAGACTAACTGCCAGTTTTGAGATAGAGGACTAAACAGATGCATGAGCTTTGGGGAAAAGGTAACATGGAGACTAACGCAAGGAGATATAACCCTTATATTTAAGAATATACACCGGTTTCATATCATCAGTTTACACCAGCACACTGTCGTTCGTCTTGTGCCATTTGTCTTCGCTACCTAATGTAAGTTTACAACCTGTGCTTTAGGCGTGTACCAGTGCGGCCCATGCCCCGTGTCAGCCATCAAGAAGGGCGAGATCCACATCGGTTACGACACGGCCTTTGTCTTTGCTGAGGTCAACGCTGATATCGTGAACTAGATTGCTGACTCCACAGGAGCCGACATTTCCACTGAACTGGAGGTACTCCGCCATCGACAAGAAACGGTGAGTTTAAAACAGCCGTATTGACCTTTCAACCCCTTCCCTGCCGGGGCATAGTGAGCAAGACCCAACTGCAAGAGGCATAGATCCTCATGAGCCCCGCATTTGCGCGGGCTCATGAGGATCTATGCCACTTGCTGATCCCATTTCGCATGCATGTTTTTTTGGATGGCTCGGGCTCTTTGGCGTTGAGTTAGCAAAGATTTTAAGAACACATTTTGTGATCACTCGGCGTGCCTTTTAAAACCACCTCAGGCATGCGGCCACCGGTATTGTTTTGTGTTGTACAGTTGGCTGCATGCCCAAGCGGGTTGACTCAGAATAACAACCTCAGGTTGAGGAACAGCTCACTAGAATCTAAGCTTCCTGCAGATGGAAGAACATGGGTGACATGAAGGCAAAATGACAGTGAGTCCATTCTTGTGAGCAGCAAGATTCATCGGTTTGTAATGAAAATCTCGCTTGTGACTGAGAAAAGACAAGGAAAGGTGAGAACAACAAGGAAGAGTTGTACATGTGTTTTGTTCACTGACTAGGACTTTATTTATTTAGCACAACTATGTAGGTCCTACACATGTCCTTAGCAAGCCCACAAAAAAGGTGAGAACAACAAGAGAGAAATCATGTAAACAAAAGAAGGTGAGAACAACAAGAGCGAAAGCATGTAGACAGAAAGAAAAACAAAGTGAGAACAACAACAGAGAGACATATGTGCTTGGTCACTGATTGAAGGCCTTTATTTTATTTATTAGATACAACTATGTTGACCCTACGTATCTATTTAATTATCATGTAGACAAAAAAGAAGGTGAGAACATCAAGGTTAGGTTCATTCCTATGTGTGGTGGCCATTTACGGTGGATATGACGACCATGGGAAGTAGAGGGAAGTGTGGGCCATCACTGCGTTTAGGTTTGTTTTTAAATTTTTGATTTTGTTAATTTAATTTATTTTTTAAAAATTACTCTGTGCTTTGTTCCACAACTTTTCTGACTTGTGTGGGCCCTCTATACGCATAACACTTGTTTTAATTTTTACTTTGTGCTTTGTTCAACATTTTGTGTGTGACTTGCGTGGGTCCTCGCTCCTTTTAAAACTTGTTTTTGTTTTTAACTTTCTGCTTTGTTCCAAAATTGAGTCAATGATTATAAAACATGCCTTTAACTCATTTAGCCTTGATACAATACAGCAGATGGCTCGATCGTGGATAATTCAAGGGCAGTGCCAGATTGGCTTGGCGCCATTAGGCGCGAAGCTAATCTGGCACTGTCCTTGAATTAGCACAAAAGTCGTTAGGGACACTTCCAAAATGTGGCAAATGCGGCCTTAGGGTTAAATGAGGCTGCTTTGTGATTTGTATACCCTATTTTCTGAACAAATATTTACAAATCCTTTAGACCGGATAAAGCAAACAATAATTTACATTCTCCACCCCGCACGTACGCAGTCTCTGAGCGTATTAGTATCTACACCTCCTGCAGACAGGAACCAATTTTGATGTCTTCAAATGAACATGCACTTGGGAGATCGCCTCACCTGTACTTTAAGATATATGCTGCTCGCGCAAAACTACACATGCCCATCCAAATGACGTAGGACACTGTCAGGTGTGACACTCACTTTTATATCCCATTTAACCCCAGGGCCGCATTTCCCACATTTCCCACATTTTTCATATTTTAGAGGCGTTACCTAACGACTGTGTACCAGTTGCGGGAGATGCATTGATCATGATAATTCAAAGGTGGTGCCAGATGAGCTTGAATTATCATGGTCAGTCCATATCATGCTGTTAGGCGTTGGAGCTCAATGGGATAATATAATAGTGGGGTGGTCAATTCAATGTGTGGGGCCCCCAGTTTCTATTAACCATAACTCAGTGACCAATTGTCTGATTTACATGTTATTAGCACCATTGAAAAGGGTTTTCTTTCTAGTTCTTGCTAATATCAATATCTCAAAATGTCCACAAAGTGACTTGAGACTCATTTTGTGGTGGCGGGTCACATATGTCTGCGAGTCTGTGAATTTAGACCTCACGGCCGTCAGGTGTAAGGTTCGAATTGAGAGCCCAATGCATATATAAGCCCATAGCAACATAGCAACAGCTCACCCAGGGAAGAAAGAAGATCTTGTTCAAAGGTATGTCCGTTGAAAAGGTCTTGGTAAATCAAAGTGACACAGCTGCAGTGCGCCTGAACTTCCACAGGGAATAGATGCACATGCAGGGGCTCACAAGGATCTATGCCTCTTGCTGGCACCACTGTGTATGCATGCTCCTTTGACGGCTGCAGATCTTTAACGTTAAATTTTCAACGATTTCCCAAATACCACTGGCAGCGAAGAGGTTAAAGAGATCTAATGGTAAAGACAGTTGGTTTATATGAGTATTGTATTGCATATGCAGGGTCACCAGAGGAACGAGAGGCTGTGAAGAGAGCTGTCCGATTTAGTTCAAGGAATCTGCTGTAAGACAGTCTGTTTACTTTTCTTTGTCGCCTTTTCCCCGTCTTTTGTAAACGCAACGAATGACCCGTTCAAATAATTCTTAAGTCATTCTATCAGTGTTTTTTTTGCGAAACATTATGGATGTAAAGATGTTAATAGAATAATAACAAGATAATGATGATGATGATGATGATGATGATGACAATAACAACAATGATGATGATGATACTGTTAACGAAATAATAACAAGATGATGATGATGATGATAATGACGATGATGATGACGACTACGACGACGATGATGATATAATACAGAAGACAAAAAGATTGTGATGAAAATAATGAAGTTGCAGATGTTAATGATTGAAAGCAGTATTTTACCCCCCAACAGAAATTGGAAGTCACCTTCCTTGAAAGCAAGGACACCATGGTCGGCCTTGACCTTATCGCAAAGGTCAAGATCAAGAACGTCATCAAAGACGACAGGCGGGTTGTCATGACGATGACCTCTCGCGCCACGCGCTACTGGGACTGCTCGGAGACTAACGACAGCATTAACAAGGAGACTTGATGAGCTCACCATCAAGCCCGGACTTTGTGGGTATAACAATTTGTTTCTTTCTTTGTTTAGATCATAGAAAGTGGAAAATATATCTTCAACATCTCTTAATCTGTTAGGTCTTAACGCACTACAATAAGGCCTAAATCGACATTGACAGTTTAAGGGTGATGCCAGAACAGCTTGGCGCCTAGAGGCGCCAAGCTGTTCTGGCACCATCCTTAAACTATCAACGTCGGCATGTGGGTCTTTAGAAGTCAACTCCCAAATGCTCAGATTGCAAGCTTACTTTCCTTTATGACACTATTTGGGATTCAGCAAGACGCTGCGATACGTCATGATTAAATTTTGACGTCGCACAGTGAAAAACACTGCGTGGCTTTAAATTGTGACGTAACGCAGCTGCATACGTCCGAGACAGTGCCATGAATGGGTAATCCTAGCCAGCAAGAGCCCATCGGACCGATGTCAGCCACAGTTGGTCTGCGCACGGCTGTGCACAGTCCGATTACCTCCGAAGTCCTAGCAATGCTTGTTTTGGTGTCAAGACGGCGCTGACCCATTCATGACATTTTTTAAAAAGAACATATTAATTGTTCAAATGTACTGATTATGACTTGAATTTTTCACCAATCAGAGGAGATCTTCACCATGACCATACCAGCGCAGCTGTATCTGAGCAAGAGTGACGTGTTCCTGATGATGTATGTTTACGCATGCGCACGAGACGTGGAGGACCAGATGCCATACAGTACGCAGAAGAAACCTCAGTACAGACTCCGCCGTCCTGATCTCCTGGTCACGGTAATCCTGTGCTTGTTGTGCGCAGACGTTCTCTTTCTGAGCTGTATACTACCCTAGTAAGCAAAGGTCCTTGGGCCCACTGCGGCCGTCGTGGGCCCGAAGACGTTTGCCACTGGGGACTCTTTCGCATCAAGAGTTAAACTGTTTTGATATTTTTACGTCTGAAAATTTCCCCCTCGACTAAATGACACTGATGACATCGTTTGCCGAAAGAAGACGCGTAGCTCAATGCCAGCTGACGCAGACTTCTGCAACCTTTGTTAATTAAACACCCAAAAGCCCTAGCTGTCCCAGAAACATGAATTCAAAGTTATGTCAGCAACAGGCATAGATCCTCATGAGCCCCCGCAACTGCGGGAGCTCATGAGGATCTATGCCTCTTGCCGTTGGGTGGTGTTCAGATTTTCTCGAAACGGCACGTGACTCAAAACTGCATGAGATGCATCAGCCGGGATAGCTCGAGTGCAGTATTATATTGGCTTGGCTTCTCTTTACACTAGTAGCGCCAGGGCAAAGCGAGCATCACGCCACTGTAAGTGACATAGATATTAATGAGCCACCACAGATGCAGCAACACATCAGGCTCTACATGCTTCTTGTTTCCTCCGCGTGTTTTGCCTTTGATTTTGCAGCCAGTCATTAGTCTTTCATAGTATTCGGGACACAAATTGTAGACGCCTGCTGTGTGTGGGAGTTCAAAGTACTGCCAAGTCTTGTCAAGGAAAAGTTAAACGTGTCGGGCTTCAAGTCTTGTGTCTACCACGAAAGTGATTTAAAAAAAACGGGGCACTGTCCATAACCAGACCTGATGCCTGCTCGAAAACCATCGATAGCATAATTGTTAGAATATTTTTTTTTTTTTTTTTGTCCAGGGCCCCGAGAAGGTGAAATCAGGCGAAGTGTTGCCCGGACACCATCTCTTTCACCAATCGTCTGGCAATGACCCTCACAAACTGCCGGCTGGAGATGAGGGGGGCGGGGTGGGGGGGGGGGGGGGTAGTCTACAGTTTGCCGACAATGACCCGCGCTTCACCCATAATCACAACAATCACAGCATGAATGTCGAGTAATTTTGTATTTTTGGGTATTCGTGTGCCGGTCTGTGATTTTAAACCTTACGGCTTGCAGCCGTAAGGTTCAAAATCACAGACCGGCACATATTTTGTTTATAGCTCGAGACATGGGTCCAGTTGTATGGGTGGGCTTAGTCCTGCGCTCGCCACTAAGTAAGGTGCTCAGCTATGACGGAGCACCTTGTTTAGTGGCTGGCGCAGGGCTATGCTCACTCGTGGAACTGGCCCTTGGGGTTTAATCTTACGACGTTGCGGTGAATTCAGCTGTGGCGATTTCAGAGTAGACGTACTGAATAAAATAAGAACAAAGAAACAAAGACACAAACGAACAAACGAACGAATGAACAAACAAACAAACAAACAAACAACAAACAAGCAAACAAACAAACAAACAAACAATAAATAAATAAATAAATAAATAAATAAATAAATAAAAACCAAATAAGCAAACGAGCGAACAAACGAACAAAACAAACAACAAACAAACAAACAAACAAAACAAATAAATAATTAATTAAATAAATAAACAATAAATTAATGAATATATAAAGAAAGAATTCAATAAATAAATAAAACAAAAAACCAAGAACAAACAAACGAATGAACAAAATATAGAACGGGGTACGAACGAACAAAGGAGGGAACAGATTGAAAGAACGAACGAATTCACAAACAAAAGAAGGAAGGTAGAAATGAAGGAACTAATTAGGAAAGAATACGACCAGGTAGACGACGAAGTGAATAAAGATGCTATCTAGTTCGTGTCAGGGACGTGCCGGCGGGACAAGTCATGACCGTAGACGTACGCCTGGTGGGCCACACGGGCGAGGACGTACAACAGAAAGGGGATGTCCATCGTCTTCACACAGTGGAGGCCGTCCTACGGCGGATATGACGTAGAAATCCTCAAAGCGCAGTGACTTTTTGCCCTAGACGCAGACCACTAGCCAGACAGCAGGAAACCCAGTAAGCAAAGGTCCTCGGGCCCAGGCCGGCCGCAGTGGGCCCGCGTACGCGGGCCCACTGCGGCCGTCGTGGGCCCGAAGACGTTTCGCTACTAGCAAATGATGTCATCAGGACGTGCCTCCGCAACAGCAACGCACAGCAAAAAGCATGTCACACAAAGTAGATTATATCGGCGACCGGGGGGGGGGGGTGCGGGGGTGGGTAGGGAGGAGGGGGGTGGGGAGGTGGGGGCTAGGGGGGCGGGGGTGGGTGGGGTGGGTAGGGAGGTGGGCGCTAGGGGGTCGGGGGGTGGGGGATGGGGAATGCTGGCGTAACTCGTTTATTATTAGACAGGTTACGTTTACGTCGAAAGACTCAAAACTAAAAAACGAGAGCGAAGTCACGCGGGTAAACCAGCTTCTACGAAATGAATAGACACCAGTCCAGACATCTCCAAGAGAGGGCATTTTTACATTAACTGTGATGAAGATTGACTTGACTTGACTTAGCAAAGTCACGCGGGTAAACCAGCTTCTACGAAATGAATAGACACCAGTCCAGACATCTCCAAGAGAGGGCATTTTTACATTAACTGTGATGAAGATTGACTTGACTTGACTTAGCAAAGTCACGGCGGGTAAACCAGTTTCTACGAAATGAATAGACACCAGTCCAGACATCTCCAAGAGAGGGCATTTTTACATTAACTGTGATGAAGATTGACTTGACTTGACTTAGCAAAGTCACGCGGGTAAACCAGTTTCTACGAAATGAATAGACACCAGTCCAGACATCTCCAAGAGAGGGCATTTCTACATTAACTGTGATGAAGATTGACTTGACTTGACTTTAAATGAATTGAGTTGAACTGAACTGAATTGAATTGACTTGACTTGACTTGACTTGAAATAAACTGAAAAGAACTGAACTGTACTGAATTGAATTGAATTGAATTAAATTGAATTTAATTGAATTGACTTCACTTGACTTCACATGACTTCACTTGACTTGATATGAAATGAAAAGAATTAAACTGAACTGAACTGAACTGAATTAAATTGAATTGAATTAAATTGAACTGACTTGACATGAAATGAAATGAATTGAACTGAACTGCATTGAATTCAACTGAACTGAACATTGTGTTTGTCCATTAAACGCCCGCTGTACACAAAGTAGGATTTTTCTTTGGTTGACATCATATAATGAACATTATAGCAAATAAAACACGTATTAAGATAGAAGCACGCAATTACTCTTATAGTCAAACATTTGACAATACATCCGCTGCGGCAAGTAGGCCTGCATTGTTCTTGTAGTACGTTTAACCCTTTTGCTGACAGTGATCACAAATCGCATGTCTCAAAAGACCGAAAAACACAAATGTAACTGATACCGAAAATAGACTCAAAGAACATAGGACTGACAAGAGACATTAAGCGACAGCGGGGGCTCATGAGGGTTTATGTCTCTTGGAGATGGGTAGCTAAGTTAAGGGGTTAAATATATGAGAAAATATGACGAAAAATCAGTTTTGTACGAATCAATTTTGAATCGCATATGCAGGCAGTAAAATTGTGTTCTGTCGGGAGATTATGAACCGAAAAAAAAAAAAAAAAATCATGCTACGCAAAACATACACTTTTCCTTTATTATCACGCGCTTTTAGCGTTACAAAATTAACTCATTCGAGACGTGTCGCCTCCGGATAGGCGGCTCGTCTCGAGTGAGTTAATCTTTCCTGAGACGCAGTATCATAATAATTATAGCGAATCTATCGCTGTAAAGCGGCATTGTATGTTTTTGCTTTGTTACCGTAAAAAATTGCTGTCGGAAGTGCTTTTTATCGAGGTGATTCCATCGCCCTCGGACGATACACATTTTATAGACGTCTGGGCAGTGGGCAGATGTTCACATCTGCACGGGACATAGACGACCCCGCCCTCCACGAGTCGCCTGCTGCCTTGCAGGCCTGGCCGCTTGGCTGCGGAAAGGCTAAGGGAGGAAACCCCTGACATCAAAGCCCCCGTGTCTCCGGGGAAGGCTTTTGAGCCAGAGACTAGGACAAGGACAGTCTGATATAAAACCTACGACCCGAGGACCTCGATGCCATCGTCCCAGCTTGCTAGGCCATGGCAGATGAACCAAGGATTTAAAGGGTGGGGCCAGTACTGCGCACACTGCACTCCACCAAAAAGCTCCACCGCGCAGGCTTTAGGAAACGTCCACGGACCATGACACTGACCATTCCAAGTCCTGTAGCGATGGGCGAGGGGCGAAACGGCAGGTGAAAGATGTCACTGGAAGCCGCAGTCTCAAACCTGCATGCAGGCGGTTCAGGATATTGGTCGCCTGATGTTGACCTGGGGATGACAACATCACTCGGCACACCCTGAACGACCAAGCAGCCTTCTCTAGGGACAGCACTGCTTGCTCCACACGGAGAGGGGCCTAGAAAAGGTGGCCTAACCAAAGCTCGTCCCCTCGCAACCCCAGTTGGCTAGCCGCGGTCAACGGGCATCTTCTCATGCGGTCAAAAAACAAGAAAGAATAACGGATCCACTCTGATGACGACCACGACCGGACTCAACGTAGCATGCTGGAACATCCGAACCATGCTCGACAAAGCAGACAGCGGACGCCCCGAACGTCGCTCCGCCCTCATTGCCCATGAATTGCGGAGGTTAAACATTGACATCGCCGCGCTCAGCGAAGTACGCCTTCCGGACGAAGGCAGCCTCCAAGAACTTGGCGCTGGGTACACCCTCTACTGGTCAGGCAGGCCTGCATCAGAAAGACGGCTCTCAGGCGTGGGTTTCATGGTCAAGACCTCCATTGCGACTAAGCTGGAAAACCTACCAACGGGTCATTCAGACCGCATCATGTCCATGCGCCTCCCACTGAGACACCAGCAACACGTCACCCTTCTCAGTGTGTACTCCCCAACCCTCTTGGCAGAGCCTGCTGAAAAGGACAAGTTTTACACTGACCTGCGCAGCCTCATACAGAGCACCCCTGCAGACGACAAAGTCATCATCCTTGGCGACTTCAACGCCAGAGTGGGCCAGGACTCTGAAGCCTGGAAAGGAGTCCTCGGCAAGCATGGCGTGGGGAACTGCAATGACAATGGCCGCCTACTGTTGGAGTTCTGTGCAGAGCAGCAACTGGTCATCACCAACACTACTTTTCAGCAAAAGGACAGTCGAAAGACCACCTGGATGCATCCTCGCTCCAAGCACTGGCACCTTATCGACTATGTCCTAGTGCGTCAGAGGGACCGCAGTGACGTCCTCCTCACCAGAGTGATGCCCAGCGCAGAGTGCCACACTGACCACCGCCTTGTCCGCTGCAAACTCAGGCTCCACTTCAAGCCAAAACCCAAGAAATGGGGGCCCCCCAAGAAAAAGCTTGATGTTGCGAGCCTTCAGCGTGACGACGTGAAAGCTGCCTTTCAGACAGATTTACAGCGCAGGCTCAAAGACACAGCGGACCCAGCAGACTCCTCCCCTGAAACACTTTGGGAAGAACTGAAAACTGCTATTGCAAAATCCTCTGCAGAAGTCTTGGGTTTCGCTAGAAAGAAGAATAAAGACTGGTTTGACGAAAACGATGTAGAGATCCAGGAACACCTAGCAAAAAAAAAGAGCCGCCCATCAGGCCCACCTAGCCCAGCCTTCCTGCCCTGTGAAGAAGTCTGCCTTCCGCCTCGTCTGCAGCAGTCTCCAGCGCAAGCTCAGAGATCTCCAGAATGAGTGGTGGACCAGACTTGCACAGAGGACCCAGCTTTGCGCAGACAATGGTGACTACAGGGGCTTCTACGAAGCATTGAAAGCAGTGTATGGCCCCAGGCACCTGGTACAAAGTCCCCTGCGAAGCGCGAATGGCCAGGCACTCCTCACAGATAATACCTCCATCTTGAACCGCTGGTCGGAATACTTTCAGAGCCTCTTCAGCGCTGAGCGCACTGTTCAAGAAGCAGTCGTCCTACAAATCCCACAGCTCCCAGTAAAAGTTGAATTGGACGAACCGCCCACCGCTGAAGAGACCCTCACAGCCATCCACCAGCTCAAGAGTGGCAAAGCAGCAGGCATTGATGGAATACCGCCAGAGATCTGGAAACATGGAGGCACAGCACTGCACAACAAGCTCCATGACCTCTTTCTCTGCTGCTGGGAGGAAGGAACACTACCAAAGGATCTCCGTGATGCAGTCGTTATCACCCTGTACAAGAACAAAGGTGAGAAGTCTGACTGTTCCAACTATCGGGGAATTACACTGCTGTCCATTGCTGGAAAAATCCTTGCAAGGCTGCTCCTGAATCGGCTGGTACCTGCCATCGCTGAAGACCAACTCCCAGAGGGCCAGTGTGGCTTCAGAGCAAACAGGAGCACCACCGATATGGTCTTTGTGCTGAGACAGCTACAGGAGAAGTGCCGCGAGCAGAACAAAGGGCTGTACGTAACGTTTGTCGACCTAACAAAAGCGTTCGACACTGTGAGCAGGCAAGGCATGTGGCAGATCCTGGAGCGACTTGGCTGTCCCCCAAAGTTCCTCAACATGATTGTCCAGCTACACGAGGACCAGCAAGGTCAGGTCAGACTCAACAATGACCTCTCAGAACCATTCCCCATTCTCAACGGCGTAAAGCAGGGCTGCGTGCTGGCACCGACCCTCTTCACCATCTTTTTTAGCATGATGTTGAAGCAGGCCACAGTGGACCTCGATGATGACGATGCAGTGTACATCAGGTATCGTCTCGATGGCAGCCTGTTCAACCTCAGACGACTGCAGGCCCACACGAAAACCCTAGACCAACTGATCCGTGAGCTGCTTTTTGCTGATGATGCTGCCCTCGTTGCACACACAGAGAGAGCCCTGCAGCGCATCACGTCCTGCTTCGCAGACGCTGCCCAGCTCTTTGGACTCGAGGTCAGTCTGAAAAAGACAGAGGTCCTCCATCAGCCGGCACCCAAGACAGTGTATCGCCCTCCTCACATCACCATCGGCGAGTCTGAACTAAAGTCAGTGCACCAGTTTACTTACCTTGGCTGCATTATCACGTCGGACGCCAAGCTGGACAAGGAGCTTGACAGCAGGCTGGCAAAAGCGAACAGCGCTTTCGGGCGACTTTTAAAGCGGGTGTGGCACAATCAACAGCTGAAAACAGGCACCAAGATCAGCGTGTACAGAGCTGTGGTCCTCACCACCCTGCTGTATGGTTCCGAGTCCTGGGCCCTCTACCGCAGCCAACTACGACTCCTCGAACGCTTCCACCAGCGCTGCCTGCGTACCATCCTGGGCATTCACTGGAGTGACTATGTCACCAATGTCGAGGTCCTTGAACAGGCTGAAACCGTGAGCATCGAGGCTTTGCTGCTGCGGACACAGCTCCGCTGGGCGGGGCATGTCTCCAGGATGGAGGATCATCGCCTACCAAAGATCACCCTGTTCGGCGAGCTTGCTACTGGACACCGTGACAGAGGGGCACCAAAGAAGAGATACAAAGACTGTCTCAAGAAGTCACTTAGTGCCTGCCAAATCGACCACCACCAGTGGTCTTCGCTTGCTGTGGACCGTGACACCTGGCGCTCCACTATTTACAAGGCAGCTGTCTCCTTTGAGGACTCTCGCAGAGCTAGCCTTAAGGACAAGCGGCTCAGGAGAAAGAACAGAGATGCCGCAACTCAGAACTCTGGCCATACCTTCCCCTGCAGCCACTGCGGTCGAACCTGCCTGTCCCGGATTGGCCTCCGCAGCCACGAACAAGCCTGCAGACGTCGTGGGCAACTCCTATAAAATCTTCGTTCGCGAAGTCCAGCCAAGAGCAAAGTAAAGGGTTGAGTACCGCTAGCACTACGTATCACGGGAACTCCATCGCTAGCTCTACGTGACGACTGCAATGCGATCGATAGCACTATACGTATCGCTAGCACTGCATGTCGCTAAAGCAATACGCAACGATTATATCGCTGCTTAGTTTCAGCGCTCGTAGGTGTAACGGCCGTAGTGCTATTGACACGCTGAGAAGAACCCAACGGAGAAAAGTAGCACGCGTAGAAAAGACAGTTACAACACAATTATGTAAATAAAATGAATAAAAAATTGTCTTGTAACTGTCTTTTCTAAGCGTGTTTCTTTCTCCGCTGGGTTTTTCTCTGCAGTTAACACGCTTGGCACCTTTTCGGTCTGGATTTTCCATTGACAGAAGTTCTAACGGCCGTGAGTCTATCGATACGTAGTGCTCGTGATACGTAGTGTTAACGGGATTCAGCCTCAAGTCGTCAGTTATGAGGTGTGAATCTATTATAGTCCACATCGAGATATATTCGTTCACTCTATATATATTTAAATTGACACACGGTTTAAGTGTGTAACAATATTTGTAAAGACATAAAAATACCGATCAGCCTTATAATATCGCGTTATCCAGGAGCCATCAAGCCATACCGCGCTATTTGGGATTTTTTTTTTTTTTTTTTTTTTTTTGCATTACGGACGTGAAAAATATACATAGACGTGTGAAGAAAAAAGACCCCACTCGATAAACAGAAGGTCTCCTTGCCGACGACAGCCTTACCAGTCTAGCGCACGTCCATGTGCGGGACACCTAAGGCTGACGCCTGGAACCACCCACAGAAACCTGTGCGCGTTAACTAACCCGAGTAGCAAAAAAGCAACCCCCCAAAAAAACAAACAAACAAAAAAAAAAAAACAAAAAAAACACCAGAACAAAAACAAACAAAACACACACACACAAAAACAACAACAAACAAACAACAAAAACCGACAAAAAAACCACATTTTTGGAATCATGGGAAACACTAAAGTGTTTCCGATGATTAAAACAATGTCGCATTTCTTTTGCTCGTTAGTATATATATATATATATATATATATATATATATATATATATATATATATATATATATATATATATATATATATATATATATATATATATATATATATATATATATATATATATATATATATATATATATATATATATATATATATATATATATATATATATATATATAAAATATATATTAGATATCGTGGTACGCTGTCTATAGTGTAGATAATCATTCTATTCATACAGTATTGCGTATTTCACTCAGTTAATTGAACGTTTCTGCTGTGTAGGCTAACACTTGCATTTATTGTGTAATTGTTTCTTTCTGACCATGAACTCTGTCGTTATGAAACTCAAAGTGTTCTTCATTTCACCTTCGCATTTCAAGTGTGGATTGCACGCCCATGAATAAAAAACATTGACACGAACTTCTTGTACTTTATTTTGCGTTTTAGGTGACGTCGTTCATTCAGATTTGTTGTTTTATAATTGAGAATCAGAATAACACAATGCGCAGCTATTATTCTGTTGTGTTTTTACAAAAGCCAGGAAAGTTAATGGGTATTTTTTTTTGTTTTCTAATCAATTTATTTTTATTTTTCAGTATATATTCTGTGTGACGAGTTCTATTTTTATTACATGTTTTGTCACATTGCAGCACAATAATAAATTATATATATATATATATATATATATATATATATATATATATATATATATATATATATATATATATATATATATAATTACGCCGTATGCCTACGCCGTTACGCCGTATGCCTACCTGATGAGACCCACCTTGGGTCGAAACCGGTCGTAGGCGGCAAAATCTTAAATCTATCCAGCAGGTCCAAGATCTGTTTGGGAATATTCATGCAGGAGCCTCCCCTCTCGGGGGGAGGACTGGATATTCTCCAGCGGGTTGCGGGGCGCCTGGGGGTAGTCCCTATTACTTTATTTAGTAGGTGTTCAGTGGAAGGCTCAAAAGATCTAATAAGCGATGCAGTCACAAAAGGACAGCTGATGTCCTGATGACACAATGCAAGCTTACCAGCCTGGATTTCCATGGCATTAGCACAGCATTCTCAGAATTTATTGAAAAATTATATATATATATATATATATATATATATATATATATATATATATATATATATATATATATATATATATATATATATATATATATATATATATATATATATATATATATATAATATATATATATATATATATATATATATATATATATATATATATATATATATGTTTGTGTGCGTGCGTGCGTGTCTGTGTGTGCGCGTGTGCTTGCGTGCAGAGTGCGGGCGTGTGTGTGTGTGTGCAGAGTGCGTGCGCGCGCGCGCGTGTGCGTGTGTGCGGGCGCGTGTTCATTCCCTCGCTCGCATCGCATTAAGAATAAACCGAGAACAGGAAACAAAAAAATATCATCTTTCGTTCATGCATCAGCTCTCAGCTACTTGATTTTCAACACCCGTTATCATGTATAGTCCATTCACTCGGTCAACCCCTCCTAACAACCTCAGTTTGAGGAACAGCTGGAGCCGAACCTTGACTACAAGAGGCATAGATCCTCATGAGCCCCTGCGAACGCAGAGGCTCATGAGGATCTATGCCTTTCGCGGAAATGAGCCAGCATGACGAGCGACTAATGTAGCCTACGGCTGTGTCTGCAGTTCCGAGTTATACGAGATTTTTGGTTTTCGATAACTTCTGTGACCTCTGCTTCTCAAATGTGTGTTGGCCTATAATTTTGGACGTTACGAGTGCATGGGCCGTAGTGTCCAGAGTCACAAACAAAGATGCTTAACTCATTCAGCCCGACGGCCGTATTTCCCAAATTTTGGAGGCGTCATCTAATGACTATGTACCAGATGCAGTAGATGGATCGACCATGATAATTCAAGGGCGGTGCCAGATTAGCTTGGCGCCGACAGGCGCCAAGCGAATCTGGCACTACCCTTGAATTATCATGGTCGACCCATCTCCTGCTGTACTGCGTCAGGGCTGAATGGGTTAATGGCAGTGAGACTGGCGCCGTGCAGCAGGAAATGGGTTGATAGAATTTGATAGCTCGTGGACAGTGTCTTTGTGTGATTGCACTTGCATTTATAACTTCACTAGGCAATCTCCTACGCCACCTCCGGCTTTCCCATCTCATGCCTCCTCCCCCTCCCTCCCCCGCTCCGTCCCCCGCTCCCTCCCCCCCCCATCAACCTCCCCCAAATCCCATCCTACTCTGCCACCCCTTAGTTTCAAACAAAACAAGTTGAAAGATTTTAGAACAGCGAAAGTCTGAATGAACAAACCGCGTATATCCAGACAAAAAAGGTGACCGCCAAGCGTGTAAAATGCAGAGAAGCGGAGAAAAAAAAACACGCTTAGAAAGGACAGTTACAACAAATTATTAACATTTTCAAAATAACCAAATAAGTGAAAAATTCAGTTGCTACTTATTTTGTCAGTATTACTATTAATAGTGTTGCAACTGTCTTTTCTAAGCGTGTTTTATTTTCTCCGTTGGGTCTTTTCTAAATGAACAGTCACTTGCATTGGCTTTCGCAACTCTGCGCACCCTGCTTTAACTCATTCGAGACGTTCCGACGTGTGTGTGTGTGTGTGTGTGTGTGTGTGTGTGTGTGTGTGTGTGTGTGTGTGTGTGTATGTGTGCGTGCGAGCGTGTGTGTACTCATGTGTGTGAGTGTGTCATCACACAGACACTGACATAATACTCTAAATATGACGTCATTCTTTCTCGCGCGCGCGGCACTCTCTCTCTCTCTCTCTCTCTCTCTCTCTCTCTCTCTCTCACACACACACACACACACACACACACGCGCACACAAACGCACACAAACATGCGCGCATTTCCACGAGGAATAGATCCTCATGCGCCCTCTAGGCGCTAGGGATCTATGCCTCTTGGAGATGTTTGGAGCGCGCGAAGACGCACGCACTAACACGCACATCGACGCGCTTTCAGGAGAGCATGCAGGTGACCCGTGTACTTAGTATATCATGTAGCTAGGTAAAGTCAACCTGCTTTCACACATATTATAGCAAGAGTGAAACTGTATCGTGAAGTTCTAGTTTTGTCATCATTTTCTCAAGCCTATGAAGCGAAAGTGAAACTCATATCAGGTAAAATATAAAATTAAGTAAAAACTAAAACTTACGTCATGACAAATGACGTTTGACAAATCAATGACGCGTGTGTCCTGCACCCCTTCTAGAACTCACTGACACACTGGCAGATCTGCGAGACTTTTTCAATAGGAGATAATTTAACATCGGAATCAGGTCAAAGACAAAAGGTAGAGACCATTGATAAGCGAGGACAGCTCTCATATAGAAGGGACTTTGTGGGTTATGGTTCATTCAATCTTGATCTTGTTTAGTTTCATTTCATTTCACTCTGAGTGCTGCGCATATACACTGCTGAGCTTTGACAACAGATTCAAGGTTAAATTGTTCCAGTGCGAAGCTGTTATTTTAATGTGGGTTTTGACAATAGAAAAAACAAATCACGAAAATAAAGTGTACGAAGCAGGTGGACTTGCTGTAACAATAGTGGCTGAAGCCCTGATATTCACCTCCTTTTCAGAAACAGATGTAAATGGACACCCTCACATGACAAGAGGCAAAGATCTTCATACGCACCTGCAGTTGCAGGGGCGTATGAAGATCTATGCCTCTTGCAGAAAAAATAATTGGTGCAAATGTGAACAAGACATTAATTTCAAATTTCTCTACTCAAGACCATCAACAGATATGAAACTATTTCTTCAGAATTAACTCACTGCGCCCCAGGTACGAGATACTCACATTTTTTTAGTTGACCGTTGAGAACTGCATTACAATGCAGGAGACAGATCGACCATGATAGTTCAAGGGTGGTTCCAGAATAGCTTGGCGCCTCTAGGCGCCAAGCTATTCTGACACCACCCTTGAACTATCACTAGCCATATCTTGCCTTGGTGTGTCGGGGCTGATGAGTTAAGAACTTTAATATCTTCTTGGAATTTCAAAATAGATTTCAGCACAGAGGACAAGAGGACACAACCACGAATCCGGATTTAAAGAGATAATATACTTACATTTTACAATATTTTTTTTCTGCGATTAAAAAAAAAACATTCAAAAATAATATATAAATTCTACAGATTAAAATAATATCGTGTTGGAATTTAACTCATTCTACCCCAGACACACCACAGCAAGATAAGGATCGACCATGATAGTTCAAGGGTGATGCCAGAATAGCTTGGCAGCTATTCTGGCATCACCCTTGAACTATCATGGTCGATCTGTGTCCTGCACTGCAATGCAGTCTTCAGAGAACAACGGCAAAATTTTTGGGTTTCGGTTTTGGGGTAGAATGAGTTAAGTGTGTAACGCATAGAATAAGGGAATACAACCATGAATGACATATTGTAAGGGATACACTGACATTTTCACATTTATATACTTTCGCCCAGTGTAAAACATCAGCATACCAACAACCACACAGTTTGACATAATTTAGGGGGGAAAAAAGTAAACTGCATGCGCACCGCAGGTGTAAAAAAACGAAAATCCAACTGAACAAAACAAATTCAATTGATAATCATCAACTCAGGTGGAATGCAGATGGCCTGATACAAATAGTCTACCGAAATAGCTTACCCATCCTCTTTCAAAATAATCCCAATGCGCTGAAGGTCATCGGGCTCACGTCTGCCGCAGTTGGCCCGCGCACGGCCGTGCGCGGGCCGACCGCAGCTGACATTGGCCATATGGTTTTCTGTTCACTGGTACGGTCGTCTCACACCTTGTAGTTCAAAATGGCCAACTAATCTTGATACTATAATTATTAGGGATGTTGGAAACGTACAGACAATAACATTTAATCAGCAGTTATTTTTTATGCTCAATAAGCTAAGGAACACCGGGCCGCCGTCGTGCGCGGGCCCACTGAGACCGACGGCGGCCTGAGGGTCCATTTGCTTACTGGTAGACTGGGGGTGATATCACGTTACCTGGCACGTGAGTGTGAAAAAGAGACCCAAAACGGTGACTGCCAATTATAAAATGGTAAAGAAAACAAGATGAGGATTTCATCCCAAAGTCTACCGTATTGTTTGGAGCTCAGATGCGTTTATCTTTTAGGAACATTCAGAGTTGTTCATATTTTTAGGCTTATTATGCTGATCCATTTCCCTCCTCTGTAAGCCAACCTCTGATCAACACACACGTCGACGCACACAAATAAGGACGGACACACGGCACTTTCCGCCATTAGTACGCTCTGTTGGCTCGTGTAGCGACAGGAATCCATCTCCTTCTACTCTAACCCACCCTCTGATCTACACACACTGGCACACAGAAATAAAGACGGACACACGGCGATTCCCCCCATTCGTAAACTCTGTGGTCTGGCGTAGCATAGCTATTTTGAAGAAGAATAATAGCACGAGCAGCGAAATGACGTTATTCAAGCTCCACGTCATGGCATCATTAGTCCCACGACGCCGTGTTGATATTGACGATGTTATACGTCACTCATCGCAGTATGAACATTTGACGTATCAGAGGATCAACTTTACAATTTCAAGTTCTTGCTTATTTTCATGCCTAGGGCTTACAGGTCACAAATTTGACCTAATCCTACCCTAGGGCCGGGACAAACAGCAGGCTTATGCAAAATCATGCGGGTATTAATGAGAAGATAGTTTTTGTTCGTAAAAGAAAAATTAAAGTTATGTTAGTTGTTTTACAAATGACTTCTAAAAAGTGGTGCAAAATTGTCTGATTTTCACACCTAGGGCATACAGGTCACAATTGACCTAATCGTACCCGACAGCCGAGACAAACTGTAGGCTTATGTAAGTACCGTATACAAAAAATCATGCGATTATTAATGAGATTTTTTTTTCGTAAAAAAGATTCAATTATTTAAAAAATAACCTATATAATTCGTGAAATTAATCCCCAAAACGTGAAAATATATATTTAAAAATGTAATTATCACTCAAAAAGTTCTAAAGGTACAATGCTGGTTAACGAACTCGTTCAATATCTCCCCTTTATCTAGCTATATGCAAAATATCTAGTAAAAGTAAGAAAAATTACGGACTTCAGTGTGGATCAACCGTTTTGTTGTTGTTGTTGTTGTTGTGTGAAACGGCCATTTTCTCGCCAATGAGCATCTTAATAAAATAATAATAATAATAAAAAAATCGAAAAAAAAAAGTCTCGAGATAATTCTTTTAGGGACAATATCCTAACATTTCAAGATTGTCCGTCCTCAAACGCGGGCTCTAGTTGCTGTCATGCACACACACACACACACACACACACACACACACACACACACACACACACACACACACACACACACACACACACACACACACACACACACACACACCACACACACACACACACACACCACACACACACACACACACACACACACACACACACACACACACACACACACACACACACACAGGGCGCTTTGGCGCCAAAAAAGAAGTTCTTTAGCAAGGTTTGCGTAGCTAGACGTGACGTCATTTTTATCTTGTTCTTTGCCATAATTTCTGCCCCGCACGCAAAGAAAAACGTCATGTGCATGCTCCGGGAATGCGCTCTGACCAGCCCCATTTGAAAGTCTACCGTATTTTCAATGCGGTAGACAATTAACCAAACGGGAAAAGAAACACGCGTTTGAAAGGACAAGCGCAGAACCGTTATGCGCCTGTCTTTCCAACACGCGTTTCGTTCTTTGATGCCTGTTTCTTAGTGTTAACCCTTGCCGAGAAAAAGTGAACTCAACCCAGCGGCAAGAGACATATATTCCCTAGGACCCTCGCAGCTGCGGAGGCTCCTAAGGATATATGCACCTTGCTGACACCACTTTGTATTCATGTTTCTTAGGCGGCTAGAGCTATATGTCTTCGGCGTTGAATTAAATGGGATTTCAGAAACAACTGCATCCAGTGGCGGTGAACGGGTTAATATAGTCTAGTATCTGAGATGAAGAATTGCTTTCTCTTCGGCACTGACTATACGTGTGTCAGTATGTGAATTTAATTGGAACTTGCCCGATGCGCAAAAGACCATCGGGCCGACGTCGGCCGCCGTTTGCCCGCGCACAGACGTGCGCGGGCAAACGGCGGCCGGCGTCGGCCCGATGGCCTTTGCGCATTGGGTACAGACCAACAACCCGATGGTCCCGAAGGAAAGTGAATATGGATCACTCGCGGAATGGGCCCAACGTGGAAGACAGACCTCCTCAGATGGTGAGTTTATCGCGAGTTTGGCGATAATCAGTCAACAGCCTCAAACCGGGCGAGCAAATGGTCGTCGGGCCCATGTTGATATCACTGGCTGCAAAACGAACAAGCGTGCGCGGGCCAGCCAAGGTCGACGTCAGGCCAGGGACCTATTGTTTTGGTGAAAGGTATCGCTGTAAATGTTGAAAATGCCGCAGGTGGCCTGTTAGAATTAAAACAACAACAAAACACACAAAAAAAAAACCCCACCACATCAACGAACAAACAATTTTAAAAAAGCAAACTCATTTTTGTTTTCTTTAAATCTTTCGTTGTCAATGTTGGACATGCCGCAGTTGGTCGGTTAGAATTTAAAAAAAAAATTGTTTTGCACAAAGCGATCGTTGTCTACGTTGGAGATGCCGCAGTTGGCCGGTTAGAAATTTTAAAAAGCCATAAAAAAACAACACCTCTTGAATATTACTCGTATTAATCTTTTCCATACTCAAACCGTCGTCTGACTACATGATGCGTAATCTCGTGTGTCTTCTTGTCAGTCGAATTTTGACAAGCCATAATTTTGTTCCCCTGCCCCCGCCTATCAGGCACCCAATCGCCAGCCCACAGAGAAATACGCAGGTATAGAATAAGACAATCTAACTGTTGTCTGTCCAGCGCTGTGATTCCCCTTGGTTTGAGTACTGACAATTCTGCCAGCGCTAGCCTCACCTATCTGGTTTGTGAGTATCATAATTTTGTTGTAGATCTTAACAATAATCACGTCTCGATTATCGAGTTTAACCGCTTCACTGCCAGTGATCGCACAATTTAATTGCGCGTCTGGAACGGCCACGTTCGCGTGAACAGCGACTGCGGGGGCTCATGAGGGTCTATGTCTCTTGCAGCTTGATATAGTTCGCCATGCCTCGGCAGTTAGGCGGTGAAACAATTCATGATCAGCTCTGATAAACCTGAACAGTAGAACGACCGTTATAATATAAGTGTGGTACCGGGATATGATGGCACCGTGCTTGACCTATTAGTGCCGATCTGTCTCCTGATCTATCAAGCAATTTTCATTAGGACAATTTTAGATTTTGGGGATTTCAGCCGTGACAATTTCACTAACAGTTGCGTTAACTCATTCTACCCCATCACCGAAATCCCCAAATTTTGCCGTTGTCCTCTGAAGACTGCATTGCAGTGCAGGACACAGATTGACCATGATAGTTCAAGGGTGATGCCAGAATAGCTTGGCGCCCATAGGCGCCAAGCTATTCTGGCATCACCCTTGAACTATCCTGGTCGAACCTTATCTTGCTGTGGTGTGTCTGGGGTAGAATGAGTTAAAAAAATGTATTAATTCGACGCCAAATAGCTCCAGCTGCCCAACAAACACGGATGCAAAGTTGTTTTAAAGGCATATATCAACATGAGCCCCCGCAGTCGCGGGGGCTCATGAGGATATCTCTTGCCGCTGGATCGTATGTATGTTTTCTCGGCATCGAAGGGGTTAATGACTCGACATGCCATATGCAAATCGTATGTTGGCGAAGTACAGACAGGCTTGAACTTAAGTTTGGGATTCCATGACGTGAAGTCTAATGTGCACGTGGACATTTCAATCTCGTCTGCACGTGATAGAAACTATGTGAGGGACAAACCTTTTGGCATATCTCCGGCAGCAAAACGGGAAATCTTACATTTCAGTTTGAAATTACACTTGAATCATTGGGTGGTTCAAGCATAATTTTATATTGAAAAGGCAATATTTCTCACATTCAAAGCCTTTAGGAATGTCTATTTTTCTTTTAAAGAAGTACCCAACGGAGAAAGAAACACGCTTAGAAAAGACGGGTACAACACAATTTATTAATATTTCGGGTAAATACCCTTTGTCAAAAAAGACAAACAAACAAACAGAGAGATTTGCCGCTACTTATCTTCATTGGCAGAAGGAATGTGGCAACTCCTTTTTTTTTTCCCTTTTTCTTTTGCTACATTTATACCCGGAAGGGGTCAAAGTCAACACAAAAAAGAAGAGAGAGAGAGATGATGATGATGATGATGAAACGTTTTTATTCAGGAAAAAAGAGAGTGAGAGCGAGAGAGAGAGAGAGAGAGAGAGAGAGAGAGAGAGAGAGAGAGAGAGAGAGAGAGAGAGATACTGAGAGAGAGAGAGAGAGAGAGAGAGAGAGAGAGAGAGAGAGAGAGAGAGAGAGAGAGAGAGAGAGAGAGAATCAGACTCAGACTCAGACAGTTTATTGTTCAGACAAAATGTCCATACAATGGAGTGAGACATTACATAATTTATAATTCAGGTGTACATAAAAGCCATATGGCGATGTTTAAATCAACACACACACACACACACACACACACACACACACACACACACACACACACACACACACACACACACACACACACACACACACACACACACACACACACATTTCCATTCGATCTACGCCAGCACATAATAGCCACTTT
Source organism: Semisulcospira habei (assembly GCA_036245525.1). Classification (NCBI taxonomy): domain Eukaryota; kingdom Metazoa; phylum Mollusca; class Gastropoda; family Semisulcospiridae; genus Semisulcospira; species Semisulcospira habei. The sequence goes on along the minus strand of BTPG01000002.1, from coordinate 100,686,798 downwards.
TGACCTACATGTAAAATGCGGTATCCAAATCCAGGCCACAGCCGTGTACCACATAGACCAGGTCGGAGTAAGAACCACAGTTTGCACGTGGGATCATACAAGCATGCTGCTACGGAGTTTAAATGCATGGAATACAAATCTTGCTAAATCGGCGAGAGAGAGAGAGAGAGAGAGAGAGAGAGAGAGAGAGAGAGAGAGAGAGAGAGAGAGAGAGAGAGAGAGAGAGAGAGAGAGAAGGTTAACCCAAGTCCCAAAAGTGCGTCGAAAAAAAAAAAAAATACAGAGTAAGCAGTAAACTGAATCTTGGGTTTCACCTTTGTATCTCGGCTTTAATTACCCTGAGCTTTGTGTGAGGTTCTAATCACGGGTTGGTTTTGCCTGTAGCAAAGGGCAGACGCGTGTCTCATCTAGGTCAAATTGGACAGGTGTTTGACATGAAAGAATGTTGCACGTGCCCTAACTCCTACGCTGCCTGTGACCACGGGTTGTATTTTAAAAGTCGCTGCAAATTCAGCACCAGAGAATTCCAGCCACCCAGTGAATAAGGTAAGGTCAGCAAGAGGCATAGAACCTCATAAACCCTGCAGCAG
>BTPG01000002.1:100644702-100682202 GCA_036245525.1 Semisulcospira habei | reverse complement strand
CCGAGAAGGTTAACCCAAGTCCCAAAATGCGTAAAAAAAAAAAAAAATAAATAAATAAAAAAAACAAACAAAAAAAAAAAATACAAAGTGAGCAGTAAATTGAATCTTGGGTTTCACCTTTGTAACTCGGCTTTTTGGTTGGTCTTGCCTGTAGCAAAGTGCAGACGCGTGTCTCATCTAGGTCAGGTGTTTGACATGAAAAAACGTTGCACGTGCCCTAACTCCTACACTGCCTGTGGCCACGGGTTGTATTTTTAAAGTCGCTGCAAATTCAGCACCAGAGAATTCCAGCCACCCAGTGAATAATATAAGGTCAGCAAGAAGCATAGAACCTCATAAGATCCCGCAGCCGCGGGGGCTTATGAGGTTCTGTGCCACTTGAAGCTGGGCGTTGTTGTCTATGTCCCGTCAGTCAAGGGTTTAATGAATCTAGCTAGGTGTTGCGGAAATGCGGAAAACACTCGCTAATTTTCTAATTTGTAATTTATTGATGAACTGAAATATGGAATATGGCTCTAAGAATGTCACTGCATTCCTGCATTCATTTTGCGTTCCTTTGCGTACTGGTAAAATGGGGGTCAGGGCAGCAAATTTAGCCACTGTGGCCCCTAAATGCATCACAACATCATAAAATCAGTTTGGGAGTAACTGTGGTACTCTATCCTAAAAATTAAAACCTAAAAAAGACCTATCAGTTGTATAGAAAATTTCTGAGGGCATCGGAAACAACGTACATTTCCTAATTCGGCAATTTTAATTGGGAAAAAGCTATCATTTACCACGAACATACCGTATAGGATGCCGACTTACCTTATTTTCTTGCACTTTATGCTCACATTATTGAAACTTAATAGGTAAAGAGAGGTCAAAATGAAATGGAATAACTTAAGAAATTTTTAAAACTTAATTTGTGTATTTTTAAAACTTGGGGGCAAGGATACAAAATCAACCACTGTGGCTCTCACAGTTATGACAGCATCACCTAGTTAAGTTTATAATAATTGTGACATCCTGTTTCAATGATGTAAGCCTTAAAATGGACTGTCAGTGCTATAGAAAATGTCTGAAAGCTTCTGACACATTATTTTTGTCTTTTTTAGTTGCGATTTTGCGGAAATGGCCTTTCACTGGGTGAACAAATACCTTCACTGTGAGCCAGAGATTCAATATTTGTTCATTCTGTTTTTGCAGAGGATGCAGAAGTGATTTGGGCTTCTGGAATGAATTCTGTTTTATTTAGAGGAAAATGTTTCTCAACGTCATTTTAGCATGTGCGAAGAGCGTGAATGGAGGTACCCTTGCGCCATCGGCTATATCTCTGGTGTGTTCCTAGGATTCGGGAACATGGCTTAAACATCTCAGGACATACCAAGGTACATTTAGAAACCCATCTTATTGAGTACTTGGGGGGTGGGGTGGGGGGGGGGGGTGGAGGGGGGGGGGGTGCACGGTAGACCCGGCAAGCTTATGGACTACTGCACTCAGTCTGTGAACGTCCCAGATTCAGAAGGCTAAATAATACGAGAACAATGCACTTACAATGCATCTTGGCTTATAGTACCCGCTCAGCTATTGGCTAAATCGGCTGAGCTTCGGTTGTCATCTTCGAATGAATTGGCCGATACGAAGAGAGCAGCGTGTATAGATCAATCGAGGGAGACTCGGAGAAATGAAATCAAATGAAACTTTATTTTCCAATCATAAAAGAATAGGTGCGCAGACCTTTTTCCTAGATGCGTAGTCAATGTGAGGTTTTATGTAGGAGTTGAAAAATAGCTTACGTGTCTTAGTATCAATGATAGATTTTAATCTTGACAATAAAAATAGCTTGTTTGATAAGATGTTTTCACCTAGTTGTGTTCGATGAGAGAGAGAGAGAGAGAGAGAGAGAGAGAGAGAGAGAGAGAGAGAGAGAGAGAGAGAGAGAGAGAGAGAGAGAGAGAGAGAGAGAGAGAGAGAGAGAGAGAGAGAGAGAGAGAGAGAGAGAGAGAGATATCAGAGTTTACTTCATAACAATGATTTTAGGTTTTCTTCACGTGTAATAGAACGAGATATTGCACCTTTTTTCCGCAAGAAAAGATGGTCGGAACACACTCTGCCGGGAGTAACACAGGCAACATGTCCACTTAAGTTCAACCATGGGTTAAGTGTGACGTCATTTCAAACAATAGTGAGGTTGCGTTTACGCCGAACGACTCCCAGCTACGAAAGAGAGTGACGTCACATGCGATATCCAGCTTCTGCATTTTACGCATAGAGAACACTCCGAACATCTCCAAGAGGCTTAGATCCTCAGAGCTCACGCGGATCTATGCCTCTTGGAGATGTTCGGAGTGTTGTCTACGCTTGTGGTGCTCATCAGGTCATCTGCCGTGTCTTCACACTCGTTTGTTGTTGGGGAGTCGTTCACGGTACACGTACCCGCACTATTACAGCACGAGAGGGCCATTTGACCGCCAGGCTAGGAAACCTTTTATATAATTGTGCAGCACTGAACGGTTTCATGCAATGACTAACTCGCTGTAAACAGGTTTCTCAGAAAACAGACTCCATCGATTAAAAACCCCTTGATTGCGGAGAAAAGGAAACACCAAGCATCTGCAAGAGGTATATATCCTCATGAGCCCCCCGCAGTTGCGGGGGGCTCATGAGGATCTATGCCTCTTGCTGAAATTCCATTATACCTATGTTCCTTTGGCCGCTGTAGATTTTTGAGATTGAATTTACAAGGATTCCAAGATCACAGTGTGCGTCGACTGGAGGTGGAGTTAAATTCTTCCCAGTTCCAGCCGCGACAGCAAAAGATTGTTGACCATGCTGGCTGAAGGGTTGTGCTGAACTATCAGTCTTGGCGCCTATAGGCGCCAAGCTAATCTGGCACAACCCTTCAGCCAGCACGGTTAATACTTGATACAATTCAATCAATCCAGCAAGACCCTTGAGCCATCACTGTCATTACTTGATACACTTCAGCCAATCCGGCACGACCCTTCAGCCAGCACGGTCAACACTTGATACACTTCAACCTACTCGGTCAATGCCATGCACTTCAGCCAGCAAGGTCAAAACCATCAGCACTTGGTGAGTAGCCTACCATACACTTCAGCTGGCACGGTCAACCAGCACGCCATACACTTCGGCGGTCAGGATCTATGCGTTTATATCCAACGACTGTTTTAACCGTCCTGTCGCTCGTGACTCATGACTAATGCTTAGCGAGTGACCCTGACGCATGAAACTAATTTGGACGATTATTTGAAAAGCCTGCGTCTAAATACGGAACTGCGGCTGGCAAACAGTGGCTCTAGAAATTTCGGGTTCTAAGTACGCCCTTTTGTCACATGAAGGTTCACGTGTTCAATGAACAATGAACCTTTATTTTCCAACGGTAGAAGTTATTGGTAACAGGACCAGTTTTCAAACTTGCCGTTGCTACATAATAATAATAATAATAATACCGTTATTATATAGGCGCTTTTTCTTAATTTTGGGGAAATCGACTCAAAGCGCCGCGCCTGAAACCCAACACACACACTCACGAAACGACACGGATTTACGCCATTTAGACAACACAGTACAGACAAACGAAGGGCCAGTCAGCTACTGAAGTTACAGAGAATTTTTGATCGCTCGTATTTGAAATTTGTAAGTGGCCTGAGACCGGTACCAAGTGGGTGGGGGGGGGGGGGTGGAAGAACGGAGTACCGGAGAAAGAACCCCGACGGTCCGCCCGAATTAACGGTGACACTTACCAGAGGAGAAAAGTCCAACGCCGGAACCCGGTATCGAACCGCGCACCTTTGGCATTGGTGGCAGGCGCCTTAACCACTGCGCCACGGACCGCTCCTTACTACATAAGTGACATAGACAAGTAAACATACACTTAGCACACACTGCCGCATGCATGCATTCGCTCACGCACGCACGCACACGCACGCTCGTACACACACACACACACATACCCACACACACACGCACTCAGGTACGCACGCATGCACACCACAACTCGAGCATGCACGCACACACACATGCACACACACACACACACACACACACCACACACACACACACACACACACACACACACACACACACACTTACACACGCACGCGCTCAGGCACACACGCACAAAAACAAACACACGCTCTCGGACACGCACTCCAGACATGCATACGCGCACACGCGTACGCACAAAATATAAAATGAGTAAAAATGCAAAGTAAAGCAATAATCAAAAACTCATTAAGTACATTAGAGTTCATACAGCAAGGGCAAATATGTATGTAGGTGCTATCTCTCTCTCTCTCTCTCTCTCTCTCTCTCTCTCTCTCTCTCTCTCTCTCTCTCTCTCTCTCTCTCTCTCTCTCTCTCTCTCTCTCTCACACACACACACACACACACACATACACATAAACTCACACACACGCATATGCACACACATGAACACACGTGCAAGTTATCTCAGTACTGTAATGATTAAATTACGTCAGAGATTCTAGGTGTTTGAAGAGGCTATCCTTAATATGAGGTGAGCGTCTTTGCGTTTCTGATTTCTGCAGGAATTGAATTCCAGAATGAACTTCCCGAGAATGACAAAATGCTTTTGAATAAATCAATACGCGGCATGAGTACTTTGAATTGTTGTCTATGTTTAGAAGCTACAGATGTCTGTTCTGAGAAAAAAGGACTCAAGTACAGTGGACATGATTGCTTGTACAGCTTGTACATCAATACACCTTTATTGAACTGAAAGTGATGGAATAGAGTTAGCATTTTTAAAGTTTTAAGCTTTTCGTAAGTTGAGAGTTCCGGATCGGGAAATATAAGCTTAGCAGCTCTCCTATGTATACTTCAGCCTCTTCAAATGTACATCACTAGAACCATACCACACTGTTGACGCATAGTCTATGTGCGACTTGACAAGAGCATTGTAGAAAAGAAGACGCGTATCTGTGTCAGTAATTGTTTTCAATTTTGACAACATATACAGACTTCTGGAAACCCTTTTGCACACATTGTTAATATGCAGTTGCCATTTAAGTTGATCATCTACTAGTGTTCTGGTGAGTAAGGCAGTTGTGCTGCGTGAGAGCTTAGCTACTGTACTATTTCTGGCACCAAGCAGGGTCAGATGCAGGGGGGGGGGGGGCAGGGGGTCCATGGCCCCCCTACCCCAAATTTGTTAAAATGCTATAACAAAGTCCCTTTTTGGGGGTGTCTGGAGCCCCCCCCCTGCCCCCCTGTTTGTTTATATTTTGGCGAAGGACAGAGCGCCCCCCCCCCACCACCCCCCACTGTTTGATTTTTCGGTCCCTGGAATGGAAGCAAGGTCTGTCCCCCTTCCCCCCCCCCAATGTTTGATTTTTTGGCCTCTGGAATGGAAGCAGGACAGAGCGCCTCCCCCCCCCCCCACACCCACTGATTTTTCGGCCTCTGGAATGGAAGCAAGTTCTGTCGCCTACCCCCCTCCTCACTGTTTGATTTTTCGGCCCCCACGGAAGCAAGGTCTAGCGTCGTGGAGGCCTTTTGTATCAGGTTCAAGGTCCCAAACAAGAAGTTGGGCCCCCCCCCCCCCTTGGAGCTAAGTGATCCGGCCCTGCCAAGGATACCGTTGCATGCAAGAATGAGCAAGAATCAGTTTTATGCGTGCCAGTCTATCACGAAATTAGTTGGCACGCGAAATGGTCTACCCTATGAAACCTTTTTATAAAAAAAATTGTGCAGCACTGTACGATTTCATGCAATCGCTAACTCGATGTAAACAGAAAAGAAATACCCAACGGAGAGGAAAAAAAAACACGCTTAGAAAAGACAGTTACAACACAATTTATTAATATTTCGGGTAAATACCCTTTTTCAAAATAGACAAACAAACAAATAAAGAGATCAGTCGCTACTTATCGTCATTGAAATCGCAGAAGGTATGTGGCAACTGAAGGATGTGACGTAAAATAAAATAAACATGTACATGTATGCGAATACATGTACTGGCTTGTCGAGTTTCTTGCCACTGGCCGCAGGCTCCCAAGTGGATATACTCAATGAGCAAAAGGGTCTGGCCTCTCGAGATGAACTTAGTCCTGCACAAGCCACTAAGCAGGGTGCTTCGCTATGTAGCGGAGCACCTTGCTTAATGGCTTGCGCAGGACTAAGCTCATTCATGCAACTGAGCCCAAGATATAATTGAAATAAGGTGGAACGTCGTAGACGTAGCAAATCATTGTTTCTCTAAATATCCACAGGTCTAACAAAGGTTGCAATTATTATCGGCTAGAAAAACCCGGGCTTAACACCCCCTCATCTCATGGCGAAAATTGTACAGATGCGATACAGTACTTACTCTTATATATATACAGATTAATTGTATACATATTACTTGTATTACGCGCTAGAGTATACCGCATAATCTGCAATATACGAGTAACGCGCACATGTCCTCGCGCCGACGTCAGACATATAACTAGGCTAGCCTGCGCAGATCTTTGCTCCTTTGCGTGCCCAGTACTTGGCAGGTGGTTTTTCTACACAAGCCCTTGCAAATCATTTGCATTTTACACTCTTGGCAGTCACATCTTTGGTCTTTATTAAAATGTAAATTCAGAACTACAATATGGCGATCGCCAAAAACGCGGTTTGACTATGGGGCCCGGGTACCGCAGTATGCTGTCAAAGCTGGTTGGTTGGTTAGTTCGGTGTTTAACTCTTTCAGCCCCGACAGACCACAGCAAGACATGGATCGAGCATGATAGTTCAAAGGTGGTGCCAGAATAGTTTCGCGTCCATAGGCGCCAAGCTATTCTGACACCACGCTTGAACTATTATACTCGATCTGTCTCTAAAATCGTAATACAGTCCTTCAGAGGGCAACTTCAAAATGTGCTGATTTCGGTCTTGGGGCAGGATGTGTTAACGTCCGCGGCACCGAAGTGATAATGGACGGCCCTGAGGAGCGGGTTATGGGGAACAGTGTAATATTTTGCCTACGGAGTACGACCTGAACACTGATCAATTCAGGGGCACTGCAACTGTGCTACTTTGATTTACCAGGACCTTTCAACGGACATACTATGGAACAAGACCGTCTTTTTTGGCTCACGTGCGAAGCAAAAGTGAGTCTATGTTTTGGGCCAGTGGTCGTCCGTCCGGCGTCCGTCGTAAACTTTAACGTTGGCATTTTCTCGGAGACTATTCAAGCCACATTCTTCAAACTTGGCCCAAGGATACGTTGTGTTATGTCCTTTCTAAACATACCAAGTTGAGTGACCTCTCATAAAGGTCAAGGTCACATGGAATCAGGAAATAGGTCAAAATAACTATATTTTGACATAACGTATATTTTCTCAAATACTGTTCACAACTTCAAACCCAAACTTGGTACAAAGATACCTGAGGGTAAAACCTTTCTATACGTACTAATTTGGTGGATCCGTCAGAAAGGTCAAGGGTCACAAGAGCTCAGGAAATAGGTGAAAAATAGCCATATTTTGACAAAAGATGTTTTTCTCAAATATTATTCACAACTTCAAACCCAAACTTGGTACAGAGATACCTGATGGTAAGACCTATCTACACATACTAATTTGGATGACCCCTCAGAAAGGTCAAGGGTCACAAGGGCCCAGGAAATAGGTCCGAAATAGCCATATTTTGACACAAGATGTTTTTTTCTCAAATACTATTTACAACTTTAAACCCAAACTTGCTACAGAGATGCCTGATGGGAAGCCCTTTTTATGCACACTAATTTGGTTGATCCCTCGGAAGGGTCAAGGGTCGCGAGAGCTCAGAAAATAGGTCGAAAACAGAGATATTTTGACAAAAGTTTTTTTTCTCAAATACTATTCACAACTTAAAACCCAAATTTGGTACAGAGATACATGATGGTAAGACCTATCTATGCATACTAATTTGGATGACTCCTTGGAAAGGTCAAGGGTCACAAGAGGCTGGCAAATGTGTGTAAAATGCTGATTTTTGATAAAACTGTAGATATTCCCAAATGTTCGCAAATTTTTCAACCAAATTTGGTACAAAGATAGCTGATGATAAGACCTTCCTATGCATACTAATTTAGTCGACTCATCACAAAGGTCAAGGGTCACGGGGGGTTGACAAATGTGTGAAAAATGCTTAAATTTTCAGAAAACATGGATTTTGCTTCTGCAGAAGCCAGCCCTTGTCACAAAGGTCACACATATGTAAATCGGTCATACACGTGAGCCATAATGGCTGTGCCTTTCTTGTTTCCCTTGGACTGCGAGTCTAGCTAGGTGAATCGAACTCGAACCGTCGATTCCCTTCGCTCTCTTGCTCTGACGCTCAACGCTGTCGAGGCTGGCTTGCATGATCATTTATTAGGGCCGTGTTGGGTCTGTCTTTTGTTTCGACTGTTAACCCTTTGCCTGTCGATAAGCCTTTCGCGATGATTCCTTCCGCAATGATCGCGACAAAAAAAAATGCTACCGACAGCCAAAGGGTTAAATCATTCAAGGCACCCACATCAATAGCTGCGCAAGTGTCGTATAGCGTTGCCTCCGGAGTGCAAGTGATAAACGGCATTGTTGTTAGCATAGTACAGTAAACTTTGGGTATAATAAAGTGACAGGAGAACCAGACTTTTTGTTGTTGTTATAACCAAAGTGTCTTATAGAGCAAAGTAAAAGAAAAAAGGTGGTGGGGACCTTATATATATTCTTTACTTTGAAACAAAGGCGTCGCCCAAAGCTCAAAAATGCACTCAATCAGATTAGCTCCAGGAATGCGGAATTATAATTAGCTATATGAATATATATATATATATTATATATATATATATTATATATATATATATATATATATATATATATATATATATATATATATATATATATATATATATATATATATATATATATATGTTGTTGTTTGAATGATGTCTAATACCCCTTTGGCTGTCGCTAGCGCTTCACTCCCCTGCTCAAGCTCCTTCACTGGCTCCCCATCCCCCAACGCTTCCAATACAAGATTCTGTCTCTCTGCTACAGATCCCTGAACAACTACGCTCCTACCTATCTCTCCAACTTACTTCACCCCTACACTCCTTCCCGCTCCCTCCGCTTCGCCTCCGACCCTCTCCGCCTCCTCATCCCCCGCACCAAACTCAGCACTTTCGGCCCCCGCTCCTTCTCAGTATACGGTCCATCCACCCACTCTCTCTCCGTCAGAAACACTCTCTCTCCTCCTTCCAGTCCGCCCTCAAAACTCACCTCTTTCAACAGTTCTAGCACTATATCACTACACTCCCCACCCCAAGCTGACCGTCGTAATGTATTTTCACTATTTGTGGTACGTGAGTCATTGTCTAAAGCGTGCGCATGCGTGTGCGATTTGTGAGTGCGCGCTTAGAGTTATAATTATTAAAAGATAAGCGCATTATAAATACCGTAATTATTAATTATTATTATTATGTCGCTATGATTCTGTCAGGAATCATCGCGACACGAAGCGCTGTCGACAACCAAACGGTTAGCAGATGTTTTTCTTTTAGTGCCAATATTTTTTTCTGTTGCGTACTTTCCTTGATGCATTCACTGACCTCAGATTTATTTATTTTTTTTATTTTTATTATTATTGTTATTATTTTTTGTTTTACAGCAGTCAACATTTGCTCGCGGCTTTGGTGATATATGTTGATTTAGAACTCTGTTTTAAGATCTCTATCTGTCGACTTGATTTATAGAAAGCTTTCGATTTTTGGCGCCAAGTTCACTCGGTCAACAAAAAGTTTATAACAAAACAGATGTCATAAACTATGTTTGACGCTGCAAAATCGACTACGCACTGTAGTATAAATACATGTAAAAAGTAATAATCTCCTTTGTGTTTGTTCATCGAATGACCTGAACTGATTTTATCGCAGAGGCTCAAGAACCGACAATGCTGTATAACTCCAAAAAATATTGTCAGATTTGATATCCCAGTTTAGCCCTGACGCCCTACAGCAGGAGATAGGTCGACCATGATAATTCATGGGTAGTGCCAGATTAGCTTGGCACCTGTCGGCGCCAAGCTAATCTGGCACTGCCCTTGAATTACCATGGTCGATCCATCTCTGCAACTAGTGCATAGTCATTAGATGACGCCTCCCCCCAAAATTGGGAAATACGGCCTGAATGAGATATTAGCATCGCATCTTGTTCTTCGCCTTCATCTAATTTGATGTTGCACATTTTAAGCCTTTTAAACCCCATGGCTGCATTTCCCACATTTCAGAGGTGCCACTTAACAACTCTGTAACGGTTCCAGAAGATGGGTCGACCATGATAATTCAAGGGTAGTGCTAGTAAATTAACTTGGCGCTTGAAGGCGCCAAGCTAATCTGGCACTACCCTTTCATTATCATGGTCGAACAATCCCCTGCGATGGGGAAGAATGGGTTAAACAAGCGTATCATATCCCTTTGTGAGATGACCTTAGACGCCTGCACGCGACAGACCCTAATAACCAACCAAACGACTAACAAGCCAGACAATGAAGCAACTCGTGAACCAACGAACAATGAGCCAGTTGTTTCCTATCAACCAACCAACTGGTTCATATCATATCATATCATATCATATCATATCATATCATATATCATATCATATCATCTCATATCATATCATCTCATATCATATCATCTCATCTCATATCATCTCATATCATATCATATCATATCATATAATTATATCTAGGAACCAGCCTTGAAAAATCACAGCTTTTAAGAGTATTACCACTGAAGGCGCCAACCTATCCGGGTACATATGAAGGTTGGTTTTAAGGCCCCACCACACATGCCCGATTTTGAGGCCGATTCTCGAGCAGTTTCGAATCAGAGTGTGATCGGGCCGGACTATAAAAACGTGTGCACTGCCACACATTTCCCGACATTTTTTTAGCTGACCGGTTTGAACCGAAGATCAAAGTCGTACCTGTTCTGCAAAATGGCTGCTAGTTTTGACAGTGATGATGACGTGCTTGCATTATCAGCAGTTTTGCATCATATTCGGGAAGAGGCGGGCGAAACATCGGCAACGAAGGTGGTACTGATCTTCCGCCATTTTCAAACTAAACGACCTGCTTTGCGAGACGCGCTCTGATTGGTTGAAGCTTACAATCGGGGCCGATTCGGAAAAATAGAGCAGGTTCTTAACACCCAATTCCCAGCCGATTGGGATCGGATCGGATATATGACGTCATCCGATCGCAATCGGATCGGAATCGGCTTCGAAATCGGGGCACAATCGGCATGTGTGGCGGGGCCTTTAGTTCAGTTGTATTACCTGATCAGCCTTGCACCTCTGTAGGTACCAAGCTGATCACGCGCAATCCTTGAAGTAAAACTTTTAAATTTCCTTCAAAGATAAGCATACAGAGTGATTAAAAGGACAGTCCCAAAGAAAGACACACGCTTATAAAAGAAGATTACAACATACTTTATTCAAGAATATCAAGGTAGACCAACAAACTAGGAAATTCTTTACTTATGTTTACCAGTTTGACCAGTAAAGTATGCTCTTACTAATTACATAATACCTCTTTGTGCTGTGGTGTAATTTAGTTACCCCTTCAGAAACCAAACACAAAAAAAATGATAGGGGCATAGATCATGAGCCTCAAAGTAGACGAACAAAAACAAGTACGCAATGTTCTACTTATAACTACGTGTTTGACCTGTAAAGCATGCTCTTACTCATTACATATTACCTCATCGCGTGCAAGAGGCATAGATCCTCATAAGCCCCCGCTTTGCGGCGGCTCATGAGGATCTATACCTCTTGCTGGCCTCATTCAAACCCGCATGCATATGCTGAAAAATCATACGTTATGGAATTTCTGATGGTGGTGTCAGAGGACATATGTTTAGACTGGCTATCAAGAGGTTGATGCCACTGCCACTTGCGACAAGAGGGGTAATTTAAGGCTGATCAAATCATTAATCCAGGGCATTTCGTTTCCCAGAGACACATGTATAGATTTACGTATAATACCAGCTTAATGTCATTTTACTTTATTAACAGCATTTCCATCACTGACAATATCTTTTCCTTGAAATTTCAAACTTATACAATGGTCCAATTTCAAACTTAAACAAGAGTCCAAATTCAACCCTGTCGCTGCTGGGAAAATGCCCAACGCTACCCACCGCAAGAGGTAAAGATCATTATGAGCTCCCGCATTTGCGGGGGCTCATGAGGTTCTTTGCCTCTTGCTAAACCCTTTTATATCTATGCTTCTTCAACGTATGGATTATTTTTCGTTGACTTTTGTTATGCTTTCAGAAACACGCTTTGTGTCCCCGGGCAACAAAGGCCGGGATCATTAGGTCGTTGCTTTAGCAGACAAGGGATGTGTGACCTGAGATGCACGTGACAAGGGGTTTGCAATAGGTTTATTCTATAATATAATTTGAGCGTATAGATCTTGCGGCTACCATTACTGTATTAGCAGAGGTAAGGTGAGTCATTGCCATTTCTTTCACAAAATCTCTTGCGTAAAGTATTATTTTATGGTTCTTTTGTTGTAGTTGTCTTTTGTAATCTAAGGTACAGAAACTGTATTCCTAAATTGTCTTTATGTGTCCTTATTGTCCTTACAAATATTTCTAAATTGTCCTTATTATGGTTATGGGAAAAAAACACGTTTCTCGACATATGACTACCGTTATTTAAAGCAAACCCTGGTTATAACCATTTTTATCCTGATACACCCATCGCTTGAAATAAATTTGATGACAGGTCAAGGGTGGTCAGGCGCCAAGCTATTCTTGCGCCATCCTTGAACTAAAATGATTGATCTATCTCCTAATCTGTAATGTAGCCTTATAGGACAATAAGCAATTACAAAAAAAAAGTCAGCCTGAGGATGTAATGGGTCAAACCATACACAATTGTTTTAGCTGACTTCTTCATTATCAAAGGTTCACAGAGTTTAGCGGGTCTTAGTGCTTTTTCCCCTATCTGGGTGATCAGGAAAGACATAGGAATAAAAGAAATGATATCCTGGAATCTTTGAACCTTTTGTAAACCGCGAGGTGTAAAAGGGATTTTGCTAATTACTTTCATATTATTAGCTTCCTGGTTCATTTGTAGGTGAAGGGTGGACAAAATCATCAGTATGGCAGAGGGAGTGACGGGCAGGGAGGAGGACAGTCTACCACCGACGACTGACAGACAAGACAACAACCACACTGACTGACATCACATCGCATTGCGAGAGGAGTTTGACAGCAGACGATTGACAAGAGTGATAGACTGACACTTCCCATAATGCGTACCGAAAGGTACCGAAAATCTTTCATCCCCAGGTCTGTCAACCTATACAATGACTCTCTCACTAGAGACACGTGAGTTGACGTGCGCGGGTGTATGTGTGTGTGTGTCTTTTATTATTATTATTATGTGTATTTATAAACTTTTAATTTTCTTAAGTTCCTTTGTTTTCTTTGTTAATTCGATGGAGCAGACAGTGTAATTTCACGTTTTATTTATAATAATAAAGTTATCTTGTATAGTATCTTGTATTATTATTCATGTGCGCACAATTAATTCTGTGGTCGAAACGATAGGCGCCAAGCTATTCTGGCACCACCCTTGAACTATGATGCTCGATCTGACTCTAGAACTGCACTACAGTCCTTCAGAGGGCAACTTAATATTTGGGGATCATAGTTTCGGTCCTGGGGTTGAAAGTGTTAAAGCATTTTTCGTATATCATTTCCCTGTACATATTGTGTAATTGTAATAAATTTCGACCCTTTTCTTCGTAAAGTAAGTAAGATAAGTTAGCATGAAGGTGCAGCGTCCATAGCATGCCTTAGGTTTATTAGCATATCAGGCAGGCTGGCGACATACATTCAATAGACAGTTTTTGTTTGTTCACAAGCAGCGCAGGCACGTCCCTAGAAAGCCTTGTTGCTGTCGAGATGTTAACTAATTCGAGACGTGCCGCCTCCGGATACGCGGCTTATGCCGCGTATCCGGAGGCGGCACGGGCGTCACGAATGAGTTAAGCAATGTACAATCAACCCAACTATTATCTGTATGTTACACAGTTTGCTCGTTTGTGTTCGTCCTTTCAAAGCGCGTTTCTTTCTCGGTTGCTCACTTCGTTGAATGTTAGACTATTTACTAGTTTGTACTCGTCCGCTCAAAAACATGTTTCTTTCTTTGTTGCTCATTTCGTTGAACTTTAACAGTTTACTGTGTTGTATTCGTTCTTTCTTTCTTTTTTGCTCATTTTCTGCATTTTCGTGTTCGACATTTTAAAGCGTGTTTCTTTCTTCGTATTTTAAACGGTTGGCATGCAGACACCTATTTTCTTAGTCTGGATTCCTCTCTAGCCCCGACGCACTACAACAGGAGATGGACCGAGCATGATCATTCAAAGGTAGTGCCAGATTAGCTTGGCGACGTCAGGCGCCAAGCTGATCAGGCACTACCCTTGAATGATCATATCTAATCAGGCACTACCCATGAACTATCATGGCCGATCCATCCCCTGCAACTGGTACATAGTCGTTAAATTTGGGAAATGCGGCCATGGTGCTAAATGAGTTGAAATACATTTTCTGCGGCCATCACAAGGCATTATAAGTTATTGGTCGCTGGGGTTTGCTACACGGACCCTTCTAGGCCTGAGAGAGGTCAAAGGAACCGAAGGCCTGAGGGGTACAATGGTTCCTTTGGCCTCACAAAGGCCTACAAGCCCCTGCTACCAATAACATATTTGTTTTCGTTCTTGCACTATTTTCGTAAAGGAAATCAAGAAGACATCTTCTGACCTGGATCACGCCAGACATGACTGTCACAGGAATATACATTTATACATAATAGACTTATGACGTAATTTAAAATATTTCACGACGTTGCCGTCTCCAGTACTGAGTGTGGTTGTTGATTCGAACAACACTAAGTAACTTTTTACTTTAGAACGTTTTGGTGATCTTTTATAGAAAAAAAAAACTCCTATCCAAGATGCGTCACAAAGAGGGCTACAGAAAGTCCGCCAATTGTCGCTACGGGTTTTTTGTATTCGTACACGCTGCACACATTTTTTTGACGGGTTATGCAGCTAAACGCGGACTGGCCGTGCTTGTGTAACGTATATTGATGAAAAACAAAACACCCTTATGAGCTAAGCACGACGTGTTTTCAGACATGGAAGGGAACATGAGATGAGATATAACGAATTATAGGAATTATGTATAATACATTATATGTCAAAACTCGTAGCGCTAAGAGTCATGCATTGCAAGACTAATGAGCTGATAAATTTACACGTACCCGCTTTCATAACAGCATATGCCTTCACACGCTGAAGGGTGGACAATTGTAACCCCTTTGCGGCGGAAAAAAACAGCAGTGATCGCCCATCTGCAAGAGGCATAGAGCCTGATGAGGAGGATCTACGCCTCTAGCTGACCTCATTCGACATTCGCATCTGTGTTTTTGAATGCAGAACAGTTATCGAGCTTTCACGGAGAATTTCAGAAAATGCATCACGTCCACAGGAAGCAAAGGGTTAAGGTACAGCTTCCTCAGCACTAGCTGTTAACCTTTTTTTTTTTTTGCTCGTGTATGCAGCACATTTTTTTGTGTGGCGGTGTCTAATTTCTTCGTTCGTTTGACAGACCGGATATTACGCATGCATAATGACACGTGCTTTTGCGTATACTTCTATCGTCTTGCATTATTTTGCGTGGGAGGAATTTGTTCTTGGGCTAGCAGTGAAGCTTTTTGCTGTCGGTAGCGCATTTTTGTGGCAGAGGTGTCCGTCTAATCTCTTCGTTGTGACAGACTAGATTATTACGCGTGAGCTTGCATAATGACACGTGCTGTGGCTTATAGTTCTTGCACCCAGTTTAACACATTCCGCCCCAGGACCGAATCCCCAAAATTTTGAAGTTGCCCTCTGACTGAAGGGACTGGTATTATGCAATTCCTAGAGTCAGATTAGGAGCATTATTTCAAGGGTGTGGTGCCACGAATAGCCTTGATGCCCAAGCTATTCTCTGGCACCACACCTTGATAACTATAATGATTGTGGCCAATGTTTGTTGCCAGTAGTAGTGTGTCGAGGCTAAATGAGTTAATATTCTGTTGAATCATTTTCCGATGGCGGAATTTTTTTTTCCGCTCACAGATAGATAACACGTTATTTTGCGTGGGTTTCGGTTTACATAGATTGTGAAGAGGTGACTGGCGTCCCCTTCCGTGCCACTCTGGACACAAATTATGCTTCTGAAATCGTTGTAATTCAACGCCAAAGAGTCCAATAACCATCTAAGGAACATGGATACAACTACATACGGTTTCAGCAAGAGGCCCTCTTCATGAGTCTCCGCAACTGCGGGTGTTTTTGAGGATCGGTGTCTCCAGCAGTTGGATCGTGTTGACGTTTTCTCTGCAGCCAGTGGGTTAATGTTATATTTATGTGTCTTTACCATACAAAACAACGAAACAACAAAACAAAACGAAACGAAAAGAAACGAATTGAAACGAAACGAAAAGAAAGCGAAACGAAAACGAAAACCAAAACGAAACAAAACTAAAAAAGAAAAAGAATCGAAACGAAACAAATACAAACAAGATGGGATGAACCATAACCCACAAAGTCCCTTCTATATGAGAGCTGTCCTCGCTGTCAATGGTCTCTACCTTCTGTCTTTGACCTGATTCTGATGTTGAATTATCTCCTATTGAAAAAGTCTCGCAGATCTGCCAATGCGTCAGTGAGTTCTATAAGGAGCGCAGGACATATGCGTCATTGGTTTGTCAAACGTCATTTGTCATGACGTAAGTTTTAGTTTTTACGTAATTTTATATTTTACGTGATATGAGTTTCACTTTCGCTTCATAGGCTTGGGAAAATGGTGACAAAACTAGAACTTCACGGTACAGTCTTGCTATAATTTGTGTGAAAGAAGGTTGATTCTACCTAGCTACATGTTATATACTAAGTACACAGGTCACCTGCATGCTCTTTTGAAAGCGCGTCGATGTAGGTGTGGGTGTTATTTTTAGTGCGTGCGTGCGCGCGCACTCCAAACATCTCCAAGAGGGTTAGCGGGATCTATTCTTCTGAGAGGATGCGCGCATGTTTGTGTAAGAGAGAGAGAGAGAGAGAGAGAGAGAGAGAGAGAGAGAGAGAGAGAGAGAGAGAGAGAGAGAGAGAGAGAGAGAGAGAGAGAGAGAGAGAGAGAGAGAGAGAGAGAGAGAGAGAAAGAGAGAGCCGCGCGCGCGAGAGAGATTGACGTCATATTTAGAGTATTATGTCAGTGTCTG
The DNA here is from genome assembly GCA_036245525.1 of Semisulcospira habei. NCBI lineage: Eukaryota > Metazoa > Mollusca > Gastropoda > Semisulcospiridae > Semisulcospira > Semisulcospira habei. The sequence goes on along the minus strand of BTPG01000002.1, from coordinate 100,664,899 downwards.
CGTGGTGACGGAGTTGCCTCTTTTACGTCACCGCCAGTGTTTGACTTTCTCTAGAAGTGAAGTTTTTTTTTAGTGTTTTAATTCTTTTCTGAAAAGAATAAATTTTTACTACTGAAATCGTAAGGATACAAAGCTGGTTAAGGAACTCATCTAATGTCTTTCTCCAAACTACCTATATGCAAAAGTTCAAGTAAATATGACAAAAATTACGGACTCTAATGTGGGTCAACCGACTTCCTATAAACGGTTGTTTATGTCTTCAATGAGACATTCAATTACAATATGCTCGGAGTCTCTCTAGGCCACCCACTTAAGAAAGTATTTCGTCAAGTTTCAAGCTTGTGTGTACAGAAATGTCGGAAATTCTCTTATTTACATATATACACACACACACATACATACATACATACGCACATACATACAGACATACATACGCATATACGGCGCTTCGCGAAAAATGTACGTTCAGCAGCGAAGTTAGCGTAAATAGACATGACGTAATTTTTATCTTGTTACTTCAAATTGTTAGGGGTTTAGCCTTCCCGCCTTTGACATCATGGACATGCTATTAAATTCGCCCCACCGCGACCGTCCTAAAAATAGAAGGGACTTAAAAAAAAAAAAAAAAAAAAAAAAAAAAAAACACAACACAACACAACACAACTCAACACAACAAAACAAAACAAAATTAAAAGACAACACTACCCTAGGAGCGCAATGCTAAACAACACGGGTCCATCTGCCGCCGTCGGGGACAGTTCAGTGGGAGGTAGGTGAGTGGCTGGTCTGGTGAATTCTTCAACCCGTTCAGCCGTAAAATGCAACAGCAAGGATGGATCGACAGTGATAGTTCAAGGGCAGTGCCAGACTAGCTTGGCGCATGAGTGCACCAAGCTATTCTGGCACCACCCTTGAACTGGCATGGCCTTGTCAGCACTACTTTTTGCCAAACCATCAGGATTGTGTTTTGTAAATTGTTACTGCTGATAAATGGAATCGAACTATTTTAACTCATTCAGCACGGCGCACGTATTTCCCAAATATTGGAGGCGTCATCTATCGACTATGCACCTGTTGCAGGAAATGGATCGACAGGCGCCAAGCTAATCTGGGACTACCCTTGAATTATCATGGTCGATCCATCTCCTGCTGTAGTGCGTCAGGGCTGAATGGGTTAACCCCGTTGACTACCAAGAAAAACGTGAACACGATTCAACTGCAAGAGACATAGATCCTCACGTGACTCCGCAGTTGCGGGGAGCATGAGGATCTATGCCTCTTGTTGACACCACTTTGTATGGATTCATGAACATTCCTTGGACTGAATAAGACTGATTCCAGGAACACAGTCTGCGATCACTAGCAGTGAAGTGGTTCAATCAACTGTCTCCTGAACTTTAATCTAGTCTTCAGAGGTCAACACCCAGATCTGGGTGAATTTCAGAGTTATAGGTCTCAATGTGTTAACCCCTTCACTGCCAGTGGCCACATAGTAAGCCCTGCTCTGCCGGTGGTCGCGGGTACATTTTCTGAGATATTTCTCAGTTCAGTGCTAAGGAACCAACTCCGTCCAACGAACGTAGGTGCAAAGTGGGGCCAGCAAGAGGCACAGATCCACATGAGGCCCCCGCAACTGCTGGGTCTCATGAGGAACAGTGCCTCTTGCGTTTGGTATTGCGTGTTTGTTCCTACAGGTAAGGAACACTAACGACACAATCCGTTCAAGGAACATGTTATACAAATTGCAATGAAGAGGAATAGCTCTTCAGTCCCCGCGACTGCAGGGACTCATGAAGATCTGTGCCACTTACAGTTGGGTGGTACTAAATTTTCCTCAGCAGTGAATGTGTTAATGGGCTCCAGACGTAGTTTCCGGCATTCCCTGGCCTACATAAAGTAGTAGGGACTACCCTACGCGACGCCTTTGTTAAAAGTAAATATATATACCCTACTAATTTATGTAGTAGGTGTTCAGTGGAAGGCTTAAAATGATAGGTTTGTCATTCCTTCTCTCCCACTAACCCTCTCCTTTCTAGAACTAGTAGGCGATGCAGTCACAAAAAGGACAGCTGATTTCCTGATGACACAATGCAAGCTTACCAGCCTGGAATTCCATGGCATTAGCGTAGCAAGAGCATTCTCAGAATTTAATGAAAAATTATATATATATATATATATATATATATATATATATATATATATATATATATATATATATATATATATATATATATATATATATATATATATATATATATATATATATATATATATATATATATATATATATATATATATATATATATATATTAATGTATTAAAAAAAACACCTACACGAACGTAGTTTTCATGCTGGCAAGGACCACAGGAAGAACATTGACACACATTTTGTTGACTTGGTCATAGACAAAACAGAAATCATCCGATATGTTGTTGTAATGTGTCCTTCGAACGACCTACTCCAGGCAGTAAAGAGTTAACCCATTCAGCCCTGACGCACTACAGCAGGAGATGGGTCGACCATGATAATTCAAGGGTAGTTAATCTGACACTACCCTTGAATTATCATGGTCGATCCATCTCCTGCAACTGGTGCATATTCATTAGATGACGCCTACAAAATTTGGAAATTACGGCCGTAGGGATGAATAAGTTAAATTGTATGTGCAGTTAAGTAACTGTTTGATTGACGGGAAAACATCACGCACAGATATGAAGAAAAACAAGTACAATAAATTCTGCAAGAACACCTTCAGTAATCTCCAAAACAGACATAAACAAGACCACACAAGTACAAAAGCAGTGAGACACAAATAGAAACAGTCGTAATGCACAAACATTTTACGTCCACAAAGTGTAGCCTAATAATTGTATTTGTCCTGTGCATTGGTATCAGACAAAAAGCTGTTAAGACGCAAATTTGCATGCTTGCATAAAGGAAACCAATGCAAACACGAACATACAACTCGCATACATACATATACATCGCACGCACGCGCGCACGCACGCACGCACGCACGCGCGCACGCACACACACACACACACACACACACACACACACACACACTAACCCTAAGACTTTATACACACACATACACACACACACACGCACGCACACAGGTACGAACTCACACACACACACACACACACACACACACACACACACACACACACACACACACACACACACACACACACACACACACACACACACACACGCACGCCAGAAACACCCACACACTCCAAGAGTGGTTGAACCGTTGCAATAATTGTCATTTCGAAAGAAGCCCCGCTGGAAGTTCGTCTGTGTCCCCTGTTTTGAACCACTGACGGGCAGGAATTCCACGTGCTCTGAAAACAATAAAGCAGCGACCACTCCTACGCCAAAAAGAACCCCAAAATAAAAAAAACAAAAACAAAGCAACACACACATATTTGCATCTTCGCAAGCAAAAGGCACAGATCCTCATGAACCCCGCAATTGCCGGGGTTCATGAGGTTCTAGGCCTTTTCGCAATTGGCTGTCTGTGTTCAACGACTGTAGAACTAGAATTTTCACTTTCATTGTAAACGAACGCGCTTTGACCCTTTCTACTTCGGAATAACACAGATTCAAACTTCGTCAGACAAGGCATAAGTCTTCATGAACCTCCGCCATTTGAGGAAGCTTATGATAATATATGTCTTTGGCAAGCAGTCTGTGTTGACCTGTGTAGAACTGAAATTCCACATCCATTTTGAACGAGCATGCGGCGACCTTCCACCCTTTGAAATAACAGAGATTTAAATGTCGTGCGCAAAAGGCGTATAAATTATTCTCATGAGGATATATGTCTTTTGCAAATGGTAGGCAAATGATTGGTGTTTGTGGGACAGTTCGTAAACGTGATTTTGTTTTTTACGTCTCCATCCGCTTTACTGCCGGGAAGATGCGAAGACTACTAAACTGCGAGCCCCCCCCCCCCCGCCCTCCCCTTCACACACACCCTCCTCCCTCCCCCCCCCTTTACCCCGTCCCCCTCCCCACCCCTCCCTCCCACTCACTGCTTCCCTCCCCCCCCCCCAAACAAAACCAACAACAACAAAAAATAACTAAAAGAACAACAACAACAAAAAAAACAATAACAAAAAACAATACAAAAGAAAACAAAACAACAAACAAAAAAATCAAACAAACAAACAAACAACAATGCAAAAAGCAACAACACAACAACAAAACAAACAAACAAAAAGACAAAACAAAAGCAAAACCCAAACACGCAAAACAAACAACCACCACAATAAAACAAAAGAAAACACAAACAATACCAAACAAGATGGGATGAACCATAACCCACAAAGTCCCTTCTATATAAGAGCTGTCTTCGCTGTCAAGGGTCTCTACCTTTTGTCTTTGACTTGATTCTGATGTTGAAATATCTCCTTCTAAAAAAGCCTCGAAGATGTGCCGATGCGTCATAGTGAACTCTAGAAGGGGCGCGCTCAGTGCATACGCGTCATTGGTTTGTCAAACGTCATTTGTCATGACGTTTTTTTGTTTTTTGTTTTTACGTAATTTTATATTTAAAGTGATATGAGATTCGCTTTCGCTTCAAGACTTGGGAAAATGGTGACAAACTAGAATTTCACGGTACAATTTCAGTCTTGCTATAATTTGTGTGAAATCAGGTTGACTTTACCTAGCTACATAGTACATGCTATACTAAGTACACCTGCATGCTCTTCTGAAAGCGCGTCGATGTGTGTGTATGCGTGTGCGTGAGAGCATGCGCGCGCTGCAAACATCCTCAAGAGGCATAGATGTTCATGCGCCCTCCGGGCACTTGAGGATCTATGCCTTTTGGAGATGCGCGCATATGTGTCATTGGTTTGTGAAACGTCATTTGTCATGACGTATTTTGTTTTTAAAAGAAGTATCCAACGGAGAAAGAAACACGCTTAGAAAAGACGGGTACAACACAATTTATTAATTTATTAATATTTCGAGTAAATACCCTTTGTCAAAATAGACAAACAAACAAACAGAGAGATTAGCCGCTACTTTTCTTCATTCGCAGAAAGAATGTGGCAACTTTTTTTTTTTTTTTTTTTTTACGTAATTTCATATTTTAACTTGTTATGAGTTTTGCTTTCGCTTCAAGACTTGGGAAAATGGTGACAAAACTAGAATTTCACGGTACAATTTCAGTCTTGCTATAATTTGTGTGAAAATTTAATCAGGTTGACTTTACCTAGCTACATGCTATACTAAGTACACCTGCATGCTCTTCTGAAAGCGCGTCGATGTGTGTGTATGCGTGCATGTGCGTGTGCGTGAGTGCATTCGCGCGCTGCAAACATCCTCGATAGGCATAGATGTTCATGTGCCCTCAGGGAACATGAGGATCTATGCCTCTTGGAGATGCGCGCATATGTGTGAGAAAGAGCGAGCGAGCGAGCGAGAGAGAGAGAGAGAGAGAGAGAGAGAGAGAGAGAGAGAGAGAGAGAGAGAGAGAGAGAGAGAGAGAGAGAGAGAGAGAGAAAAAAATTACGTCATATTTAGAGTATCAGTGTCTGCGTGGTGACGGAGTTGCTTCTTTTACGTCACCGGCACTCTCTGACTTTCTATAGAAGTGAAGGTTTTTACTGTTTTAATTATTTTCTGAAAAAAAATAATTTTTACTAAAGAAGTTGAAAGGATACAAAGCTGGCTAACAAACTCATCCAATGTCTTTCTCCAAACTAGCCATATGCAAAAGTTCAAGAAAATATGACAAGAATAGGGAAAGTATTTCGCCAAGTTTCAAGCTTGTGTGTACAGAAATATCGGATATTCTCTTGTTTACATACATACGCACACACATACATAGGCTACATACGCACATACGGCGCTTCGCGCCAAATGTACGTTCAGCAGCGAGGTTAGCGTAACTAGACATGACTTAATTTTTATCTTGTTACTTCAATTGTTAGAGGTTTAGCCTGCCCGCCTATGACATCATGGACATGCTATTAAATTCGCTCCACCGCGAACCGTCCTAATAAGTTCCTTCTATAAACAGAAGGGACTTAAAAACAAAATAAAAACAAAAACCAACCAACCAAACAACCAACCAGCCAACCTATAAAACAAACAAACACCACTACAACCACGACGACGACGACCACCACCACCACCATAAAACCCCTCATGAGCCAGCGCCCCCCCCCCCCCACACACACACAAACACACTCACATCTGCAGATCCAAGGTCTCAGGAGAATCTGCGCCCCCTGCTAACTCCGTCCATGCATTCGTTCCTCGTGCAGAACAGTTATCAGGCTTTGCGTCCACTCAGCGCTGTTTTTAGAAATGTAATTACTGTCCACTGGCACTGAGGGGGTAACACTGAGACCACGCGTCCTCGCATCACGTGAAAAGAACATGATCAACGAGTGGCTTGTCTGTGCGTGACGTCGTGACCGGTCTAACGGGCGACCAGCGTTAACCCATATAACCCCACGGCCGCATTTCCCAAATGAAGGAGTCGTCACTTATAACGAATATGTCAGGTTACAAAGTAAAGTAGTACTCAAACCAAGGGGAATCACAGCGCTGGACAGACAACAGTTAGATCCCCTGCCCCCGCCTATCAGGCACCCAATCGCCAGCCCACAGAGAAATACGCAGGTATAGAATAAGACAATCATTTCCATTCCTAAATAAGAATGGATCAGGTCTCTTATATAACCCATGTCTTTCTCCGGAACTTAGGAAGTAGGCAGGAGAAACATACATACACAAACATGAAGGTGCGCTACTATATGTGGTCGGGTAAATACCCTGATTTCCCACAGTAGATGCACAGAACATTACACAACAATGTAACGATACAAATTTTGCCTCGAGTTATACATGATACTCACAAACCAGATAGGTGAGGCTAGCGCTGGCAGAATTGTCAGTACTCAAACCAAGGGGAATCACAGCGCTGGACAGACAACAGTTAGATCCCCTGCCCCCGCCTATCAGGCACCCAATCGCCAGCCCACAGAGAAATACGCAGGTATAGAATAAGACAATCATTTCCATTCCTAAATAAGAATGGATCAGGTCTCTTATATAACCCATGTCTTTCTCCGGAACTTAGGAAGTAGGCAGGAGAAACATACATACACAAACATGAAGGTGCGCTACTATATGTGGTCGGGTAAATACCCTGATTTCCCACAGTAGATGCACAGAACATTACACAACAATGTAACGATACAAATTTTGCCTCGAGTTATACATGATACTCACAAACCAGATAGGTGAGGCTAGCGCTGGCAGAATTGTCAGTACTCAAACCAAGGGGAATCACAGCGCTGGACAGACAACAGTTAGATCCCCTGCCCCCGCCTATCAGGCACCCAATCGCCAGCCCACAGAGAAATACGCAGGTATAGAATAAGACAATCATTTCCATTCCTAAATAAGAATGGATCAGGTCTCTTATATAACCCATGTCTTTCTCCGGAACTTAGGAAGTAGGCAGGAGAAACATACATACACAAACATGAAGGTGCGCTACTATATGTGGTCGGGTAAATACCCTGATTTCCCACAGTAGATGCACAGAACATTACACAACAATGTAACGATACAAATTTTGCCTCGAGTTATACATGATACTCACAAACCAGATAGGTGAGGCTAGCGCTGGCAGAATTGTCAGTACTCAAACCAAGGGGAATCACAGCGCTGGACAGACAACAGTTAGATCCCCTGCCCCCGCCTATCAGGCACCCAATCGCCAGCCCACAGAGAAATACGCAGGTATAGAATAAGACAATCATTTCCATTCCTAAATAAGAATGGATCAGGTCTCTTATATAACCCATGTCTTTCTCCGGAACTTAGGAAGTAGGCAGGAGAAACATACATACACAAACATGAAGGTGCGCTACTATATGTGGTCGGGTAAATACCCTGATTTCCCACAGTAGATGCACAGAACATTACACAACAATGTAACGATACAAATTTTGCCTCGAGTTATACATGATACTCACAAACCAGATAGGTGAGGCTAGCGCTGGCAGAATATTCTGCCAGCGCTAGCCTCACCTATCTGGTTTGTGAGTATCATGTATAACTCGAGGCAAAATTTGTATCGTTACATTGTTGTGTAATGTTCTGTGCATCTACTGTGGGAAATCAGGGTATTTACCCGACCACATATAGTAGCGCACCTTCATGTTTGTGTATGTATGTTTCTCCTGCCTACTTCCTAAGTTCCGGAGAAAGACATGGGTTATATAAGAGACCTGATCCATTCTTATTTAGGAATGGAAATGATTGTCTTATTCTATACCTGCGTATTTCTCTGTGGGCTGGCGATTGGGTGCCTGATAGGCGGGGGCAGGGGATCTAACTGTTGTCTGTCCAGCGCTGTGATTCCCCTTGGTTTGAGTACTGACAATTCTGCCAGCGCTAGCCTCACCTATCTGGTTTGTGAGTATCATGTATAACTCGAGGCAAAATTTGTATCGTTACATTGTTGTGTAATGTTCTGTGCATCTACTGTGGGAAATCAGGGTATTTACCCGACCACATATAGTAGCGCACCTTCATGTTTGTGTATGTATGTTTCTCCTGCCTACTTCCTAAGTTCCGGAGAAAGACATGGGTTATATAAGAGACCTGATCCATTCTTATTTAGGAATGGAAATGATTGTCTTATTCTATACCTGCGTATTTCTCTGTGGGCTGGCGATTGGGTGCCTGATAGGCGGGGGCAGGGGATCTAACTGTTGTCTGTCCAGCGCTGTGATTCCCCTTGGTTTGAGTACTGACAATTCTGCCAGCGCTAGCCTCACCTATCTGGTTTGTGAGTATCATGTATAACTCGAGGCAAAATTTGTATCGTTACATTGTTGTGTAATGTTCTGTGCATCTACTGTGGGAAATCAGGGTATTTACCCGACCACATATAGTAGCGCACCTTCATGTTTGTGTATGTATGTTTCTCCTGCCTACTTCCTAAGTTCCGGAGAAAGACATGGGTTATATAAGAGACCTGATCCATTCTTATTTAGGAATGGAAATGATTGTCTTATTCTATACCTGCGTATTTCTCTGTGGGCTGGCGATTGGGTGCCTGATAGGCGGGGGCAGGGGATCTAACTGTTGTCTGTCCAGCGCTGTGATTCCCCTTGGTTTGAGTACTGACAATTCTGCCAGCGCTAGCCTCAAAGTAAAGTAGGTTATAGCACTGTCAAACGAATATGTCAGTTGGACGAGATGTATTGACGGTGATGATTGAAGGGTAGTGCCAGATTAGCTTGGCGCCTTCAGGCGCCAAGCTAATCTGGCACTACCCTTCAATTATCATGGTCAGTCCATTTCCCACTGTAGGGCGTTCGGGCTAAATAGGTTTAAAAGACATTTAAAAAATAAAATAAAAGCTGATGCAGTAGGAATGTGAACAAGTTAGAGTTGCAGAGAAGAACCCAACGAAAAAGAAACAAGCTTAGAAAGACAGTTACAAGAAAGTTTATTAATCCCTTCCCTGCCACTGTACGTACATTGTTATTTCTTAAATCTTTGTGCATTAATTCAACGACCAAAACGTCACAACCGCCCAAGAAGCGTGGATGGAAATTCAGTCATGGTCTCAGCAAGAGGCACAGCTTCTCATGAGCCCTCGCAGTGGCGCGGGCTCATGAGGATCTATGTCTCTTGCATTTAGATAGCGTTCACTTTTTATGCCAGTGAAGGGGTTAATATTTCGGGGTTTTAAGCCGATATATTAATAAAGTGTGTTGTAAAATGTGTGCTCTTGTTGTATATTTTAAAGAATCGTTTTAACCGTTCTTCAAAACAGACATACACACAAGAATACACAATTTGGAACGTTATCTTTTCACGAAGAGAAAATTGAAGAGACCACTTTAAAGATAAGTTCCAAATAATAACATCAGGTAACAATGCTGAAAAGGCCATTGGGTCGACTGATATCTGTGTGTGTGTGTGTGTGTGTGTGTGTGTGTGTGTGTGTGTGTGTGTGTGTGTGTGTGTGTGTTTGTGTGTGTGTGTTTGGATGTGTTTTCGTTCTCGTTCATGCACGTATATTAATTTGTGTCTTAACAGTTGTGTTCTTGTGTTACAATGCACAGGACAGATATAATTTTCGCCGTTTGTGTATGTGCATTAGCGGTCTTGCTGAAAATAAGTTTTCCTTATGAAAAAGACAAGTTTCAAATCGTGTACTTGTTCGCATGTATACTCTTTTAACCCGAACTATTAATAAATTTTGTTGTAACTGTCTTTTAAAAAAGTGTTTCTTTCTCTATTGGGTTCTTCTCGGCATTTTACACGCATGACGAGATTTTTTTTTCGTTTTGGTCTGGATTTCGTTAGAATCACAGGTTCCATTTTCGAAATCGCCAAATCTGAGAGTTTGTCCTCTGATGACTGTATTATAGTTCAGGAGATGGATCGACTAATGGACCATGATAACTCAAAAGTGGTGCCAAAATAGTTTGGCGCATGGCGAGCAAGAGACGTATATTCCTTTAAGCTACTGCAGGGTTTCATGAGAATACACGCCTCTTGCAGATGACTAAATCCACTGGATATATGAAGTTTCGTGCAATAATTATTTGACCTTCTTTTTGAGGGGGGATAACTCTTATTCAAACCCTGACACAAGACGAGATACGGTCGATCCGGCCACGTGCAAGAGTGGGCCCAAAGTAGCGTATCTCATTAAGCTCTTAGGACGATATTATCAAATTTGGGAGACTGATATTCCTCAAGGTCTGGTTCAAAGTTCCGGATGCAGATCGACCATGATATTTCAAGGGTGGTGTCGGAATAGCTTGGCGCCTTTAGGCGCCAAGCTATACCGACACCACCCTTGAAATAACATGGTCAAACCGCCACATCCTGTCAGAGCATATCAGGTCTTTATGGGTTATTAGCCTCTCAAAGCCGTTGATCTATCTCCTGAAATGCTCTGTAGTCCTAGAGGGCCACTCACAAAGTGATGGAATGTCAGCCTCACAGTAGTCTATATGATGGTTCTGCGTTTTGTAACCGCACCGGCCGGTGGCTGTGGTCTGTATCCAGTTTCACTCAAACTGACCTTCCTCGTGAATGACGTTAGTGCTCAGACAACAGCTCTTGTACAAGTTTCATTTCTTGAATCGTAGGACTAAATGACGTCCATTCTATAGAATGGAAGACAACTGTCGAGAAATATTCAAAGCGACTCAAATGCAAGAGGTTTTGCGGGGGCTCATGAAGATCTATGCCTCTTGCTCAAACCAGTTTGTATCCATGTTCCTTTAACGGTTGAGGCTGTTTAACGTCAATATCACAATGTGCGTCCACTGGCAGTAAAGGAGTTTAATTAAAGCCATCTTCATCATCTTCTTCATTTTTATGTCCCATTGGCACTAAAAGTGATCAGGGACTAGCCATTGTAACTTTAATTTGAGCGCTATATAGAGATTAATTAGAGTTAAAAATTACGAGATAAAAATATAAGATTCATATACATAGCTGAAGTTTTGGTCTCTGACCCAGAACAGAGACAACGGTCATTTATACATTAATTTATTTCAAAGAAAATTTCTAAAATTAGGTTAAAATTCAGGACCATCCGTTAAGAATTATAGAATAAAATCTACAAAATAAATCTATATACTTTACACTTAATTTGACGGTCAGAAAAAAATTCAAGACAGACCTGGGATAGGGCCGCCGATGTACCCACTAACTTATATGGTAAATGTACTATATTAAATTAACTCAGAGAAGACAGGAAGTTTCAATATATCTGTAATTAAAGCAATAGTATGCTTATTAGCGTTTTCTAAAATTGTATGGAGAGACGAGGCTACCGGATAAGCTGTTCTCAGCTCAGCACACTCTGCGTCGAAAGCCACACACTCCAAGACCGCATGGTCTGGGGTGAAGTCCTCGCCGCAGAGACAGGCAGGGCGAGTCAATCTGGCACGCCAACCACCAGTGCAAATCCTATTGATTGCCCCGTCTACCATAGGCAGTTTATAAATCGAATGATTTTTCATAATTCTGTAGGCAAGGATGCTTGGATACTCCCTAGCCAATATTAGATTATTTTCATTACTAATTTCAACTATAACTTTATTAATTTTATTTTTAACATCTTGAAAAGAATGAGTGAGCCGCACGGGCTGGGCTCCCGGCGAACCGGTCGCACCAGCCCGAGCGGCCCGATCAGCAGCCTCGTTACCTAGGATTCCGACATGAGAAGGGACCCACTGGAGAGCGACACTGACCCCCCTAAGACTGAGTTGATTAATAAGTAAATTTATTTCTAGAACTATATCAGATCTGCCAGAATATTCAATACATTTTAGACTCTGCAAAGCAGATTTAGAATCTGTACAAATAAGAAACTGATACATCTGCAGGGGCAGGGTCAGCACGTGATCAAGGGCCATAAGTATGGCCACAAGTTCTACCGTACAAATAGCCCAGCCCCTACCCAAACTATAGCTAATAGTTTTATTTAGAGATGGGATAAACACCCCGCTCCCCGCATCTCCGGCATCATTAATCGATCCATCGGTATATGCAGTGAGCGAGTGTGGATACCGAGTCTCCAAATAATCCAAAGTTGCTATTCTTTGTAAATTTAAATCACTTTTTTTAGTAATATTTGGTATATCCGTACTTATTGAGGCCGCCAGGAGGGTCCAAGGCGGATAAGGAGAAAGCGGAATCGGATTTATAGTCTGGGGAACCACCTCAGCCCTAACTTGGACCTCGTGAACCAGAGCGGTTAAGGATGGTTGAATCCTACGTTTTTGGATCGCATGGATGGCTAATTCCATACGATCCATGTTGACTTCACTATGAAATATATCCTGGGCGTTATTAGAAGTTTTAAACATACGATTTAAATAGTTTGCACAAAATTTTAGGCGGAACTGTTCCAGGGGAAGTATCTTAGTGAGGGCATATACTGCTTTGTTTGAGGTGAACTCTGGCACCCCCAAAATGCACTTCAGCGATCTCATCTCAGCGGCTTCTAGCATTTTAAGAACTCGCTTAGATGCTGAGAGAAAACATTCCGCTCCATAATTGAGATTAGAACGCACAAGCGCATGATGGAGGTGCAACAATAGCTTAGTATTTCTGCCCCACACTTCATATTTTAAAAGTCTAATTATGTTAACCGCTTTATTCGCCCTACAAATAAGGCTGTTTATATGGGGTGTCCAGTTTAATGTGGACGTAAAAATCACGCCCAGGAATTTGATTTGAGTTAGCAAAGTCAGCGAATATTTCATATCAAAATTACTGACAGTTAATGGAATACTAAATTTAGCTTTCATAGTACTGAAAATAATTAGCTGCGTTTTTTCAGGTGCCAACTCAAATCCATTATTTTCCAAGTACTTTTGTACGAGGTCAATAACCTTTTGAAATTTCATAGCTTTTTCTCTAGTTATCTCCCTTTCACGGGAATTAGTTTTAACTGGTTTCCATATGGCTATGTCATCGGCATACTGTGATATTTGTACAGTATTATTAGTGTATTTGTCTAGCTTAGTTTTTAGGTACACCGGGAGATCCGCCATCATAATATTAAATAGAGTAGGAGCAAGACAGGTACCTTGCGGTACTCCACAATCAGTGCTATGTGTTTTGGAGAGGGCCTGTCCATGTTTGACCTGGAAAGTTCGTTTTAAAGAATTTTCAAAGTATTTGAAAATATTTCCAGTTAAGCCAAGTGCATAAATCTTATATAACAGTTTTTTTATGCCATACGACGTCAAACGCTCGTTTGACGTCGAAGAAGCAGGCCATAACTTTTTGATTCTTTTTAAAAGCTTGCTTAATTGAAGATGATAAGGCATACAGCTGGTCGGAAACAGATCTAAATTTCCGAAAACCAGCCTGAACTTTAGGAATAATATTGTTTTTTTCCAAAAAATATTCTAATCTGTTCTTAACCAACCGCTCAAATACTTTACTAATATGCGGTGTTAGGGTTATAGGTCTATATGAAGAAACAAGGTTTCGAGGTTTTTTCGCTTTAGGAATCGGAATCACTAGACCATGCTGCCAGGCCAAAGGAAAATGACCCTCTTCAAAACATTTATTATATAGATCTAATAACAGTTTACTTCCTTCAATTGGAAGATTTTTCAGCATAATATAAGTTATTTGATCATGTCCCGGAGAAATTTTTCTAGATTTAAGTTGGGACAAAACAGAATTAAGTTCCTCCATAGTATATGGAAGGTTAATCAAAGCAGTATCTCCCGGTTCCGGAATTAGCAAACCTTCAAGTACCAACTTATCTTCTTCAGCAACACGAAAATTTTTAGCAACAGGGTTAAATTTATCAGTGGTACTAACATTAGCGAAGGTTTCTGCCAGGATATCTGCTTTATCCTGGTCAGTAGAATACATTAAGTTATTTATAACTATTGGAACAGGAGAAGGATTTTTAATATTTTTAAACTTTTTAACTATTTTCCATGCCTTTGTCAAATCTGTCGGATCATTAATTTCATTAGTTAACACATTGTCTAGACATTTAAGTTTAGCCAATGCAATAGTTTTATTACACTGAATATTAGCCGATTTCATAGCCACATGGTCATCAGGGTTCCTAGTTTTTTTCCATTTATTATAGAATTTCTTTTTTTCCTTCACAGCCCTATCACATTCCTCATTCCACCAAGCATTGGAAGGTTTATCCGGTGGAATTCCCTTGCTCCGTGGAATAGCTACTTCAGCTGCATTAAAAATCACTCTACTTAGAGAATCATTAAATGTATCCACATTAGTAGTATCTATAGTGTTTTTGTGTTGATTAAAATTTTCCTGAAATAAAGACCAATTAGCTTTATCATATTGAAATTTTCTATTAGATTCGGGGAGATTATTAACCAACTGAGTTTTAAGTATTAGTTCCAAGGATATCGGTAGATGATCACTCCCCATCGGATCATCGCCCAACACCCAAGAAACATCCAAGAAGATATTATTGGAGGCTAAGGTCAAGTCAACCGCCGATGGGTGTTGTTGTATACTATCAGGGATTCTGGTAAGTTCACCACTATTTAAAATAAGAAAGTTAGATTTAGATATATCATCAGCCTGTTTATGTGCTATATTACGAGAGTCAGGAATCTCTGCGTACCAGAGCGGATGGTGGATGTTAAGGTCACCCATGACCAACCATCCACCACCCGGAAGGGCACACAACCATTCCAGACCTGTTGGAGAAACCGACTTAGGTGCATATAGGTTAAGTATATTAATAACCTTATGCGTACTAGTTCTAATTTGAATATAACTACTATAAATAGGTTGTGTTTCATGTATAGGGACCGGTGACTGCATTACTACATGATCAATCCCTGTTCTAACATATATTGCTGTATAAATTTTATCAGTAATTTTAGTAGGAGATTCAACTATCGGTGGATAATGATATCCCCTAATAATAGGTAATTTAACTTTAGTCCTAGCCAGGGATTGCAAACAAATTACATGGAAATCATTTTTATCCAAGTAATTAATTAAATAGTGGATAGTAGACCCTATCGCCCGACAGTTCCACTGCAGGACTTTTAATTTGTCACTATTCAGTACTCCCATGACGGTGGAAAAAACCTATCACCACTGTCTTGAATTTTACTATTATCTATTTTAATCAGTCAGCTAATGTTGGGATTTGTAAGCATGGGGACCAGGATGGACATGATGAGCTGATTGAACTGCAACATGGCCATCACAATCCCCTGCACATTTCCCCCAGTAACTGCTGAAATCAACATTTGAGTTTGCTGGGCGATGTCCCTGAGCATGAACTCTTTCAACCCAGGGCCATCGTCAGTTTGTCGGACCTCTCCGAATCTCAAAGTTCTTCGAGGAGGTAATTCCTGTCTCTGTTCCTCCATCCCTTCCATCAACGATGGAGGGGGGAGGGGGCAGAGGAGGAGATTTATCATTCTCCTCCCTATCTACTGCTTTAACCTGTGAAGTACTTTGGACTAATATATCTCTGTACGTCATTGACTGTTTACTTTTTTGTTGCGAAGCGGGCTGTTTGCGAACGGGCTGTGAACGAATTGCAGGAGGTCTGGTCCACGCTGTGGTATCCAGACCTACCGGTAATGGAGCTTTATTAACATTCTCATCCTTCTTTTTAGTAGTGTTGATTTGGGCCCTCCTTACAGCCTCCTTGTACGGAATATAATTTTCATTTCTGATTTTATTGGCTTCTCTGTGGAGAATTATCTGGGGACATTTATGGTAGGCCGCACTATGTGCGCCACCACAATTAACACATTTAGGTGCTGTGGTGTCAGGGCAGGCATCCCGGACATGGTCACGGCCGCCGCATCTGACACACACTGCCTGTTTAGCCCTACACACTCGAGCCGTATGTCCCAACTTGCAGCATCTAGAACAACGCAGCACAGGAGGGGCATACGTCTCAATCGAGAGATAGTGAACTCCTATTTTGATTCTAGGAGGAAGCTTTGTCAGTTCATAAAAGTCGATCTTTATCGCTCTCGAGGGGACCCCCTCCCTATTGGTGAGCCTAGTCACTTCTGTCCGGTATCCCTGTTTGGCGAGTGAATCTTTAATATATTTAATGTCCTCAGCGAGGGGGATTCCGTGGGCCACCCCCACAACCCTAGGTGTGGGGATGGTACACTCAACCTCAGCCCCGCCGAGGTTCTTTTTAGCAGCTAACAGTTTTTGAGATCTGGTGTTAGGACAAGAGACTATCCAAACATCCCTACCTATCTGTCTTAAGGTGATCTCAGATGGGGCGACCCCAGCACCACCGCAGAGGTGGGGCTGAAGCGTGCCATGATCCCGGAGTCTGGAAGATCCAGTCCCAAGATCATGAACCCTAACTGGATAGGTGCACCACACCTCAGCAGCGGGACCAGGGCAGCCACCATCCGAGTCCACTATTTTTTGTTTAGATCGAAGCTTGTTTACTTTCTTATTGACAACTGTCCTGAAAGGGGTTCTAGATGAGGGATCACCGTCTCCACTCCCACCGGCGGCAGGCAAACCACCGTCAGCAGAGGGGGGCGGGTCACCCTCAACATTGCCAGATGTTAGTGTGGAATTCACCGCAACACTCTCACCGTCTTCGATATCTTCGTTGACAATGAGAGGGAGCGGGAGTCCATCCATACTGTAACTTTCGGGTGAATTTTGACGGACAAGAGGGGCCAGCCGGTGCTGTGTAGAGTCTTCCACAACAGCTCCGCCAGGTCCACCCTCTCCAATATCCAAAGAAGTTTGTGGATGGGAGATGCTAGCCCTAAGCTCTCCCGGGACTGTGTCAGAGACACGTGCAATGTCCGGGGAGTGGGGAGGGGAAGAGAATACCCTAAGCTCTCCCCCGACCGAGCCTCCTAATGAGGCCCGGCCAGGGGATAACACAGGCAGACTACCTCCGCCTTCAAAGCTAGCAGCAGGCGTCGGTGCATGCAGATTGGTGACACCGCTGGCCCTAGCCCTAGTCCGTCTTCGTTTATCTTTATCTTTCTTTTTTCTCTTACCCCCAACGGGGGTTTTCTGACCGTCATCTAAGACCGACGAGGAGCCAGATCCATCGTCGGTCTCAGCAGAAGAAGACATAGACCCGAACAGAAAGTCCTCATAGGTGTACCTCTGTCGGGCCAGCTTCCACTAAAAATTACCAGTCTAAAATCAGTTTTAAGAATCGCTATCAGAATCACAATAAAAATTATTTATAAAAAAGATTAAACCAAGTTTTCTTGACCGAAGAGACAACCACAGCCACCTAGGTGAGACCTCAACAAGGCGGTCCTTAAAAGGACTTAGTAAAGTAATATGTCAGCTGTCTAAGTGTGCGTAGTGGCAGCGACAAGCGTAGATCGGTGAAGCGACGTTGAAGAAAGCAGGGAGAAAGCGTAGCGTAGCCCAACGGCAAAGCGGCGCAGCAGGTAGGCAGGTAGGAGCAAGGCACAAGCAGCGTGTCTGAAGTGGCTGTGTGAAGAAGTGATGAAAAGCCATCTGCTCCAAGACGGGTTTATATATCTAAGATTTGGTGCCAATACAATACAATGCAATACAATACAATACAATGCAATACAATACAATACAATACAATACAATACAATACAATACAATACAATACAATACAATACAATACAATACAATGCAATACAACTTTATTAATCCCTCATGGGGAAATTCACTGTCTGCCCATACAACACATGGCATCATCATTCTCTCGTTAATATAATTAAATAACCCGTAACTCTCAGTGAAAGAGATGAACTGTAACAGACGTATTGCTACCGTTGTAACACTCTTGGCATCAGAAACACTTATAGTGTATACCCCTTGTGTTGCAGTGAACTACTGAAAGGGCTAGTACTAAAGAACTAAAGAATGTTGACAGACACTATCTACTGATACAACGTATTACGAACGCAGAGCAACGAAGAAAGAAGCACGCTCAGAAAAAGACATTACAAAACAACGTGTTAACTCATTCAGCCCGACGGCCGCATTTCCCAAATTTTGGAGGCGTCATCTAATGACTATGCATTAGTTGCAGGAGATGGATCAACCATGATAATTTAAGGGCAGTGCCAGATTAGCTTGGCGCCGACAGGCGCCAAGCTAATCTGGCACTACCCTTGAATTATCCTGGTCGACCCATCTCCTGCTGTGCTGCGTCAGGGCTGAATGGGTTAATATGTTTTCAAAACAGTCAATCAAACAAGTACGTAATTCGCTACTTATCTTGGCAGTGCGTGGAGGAAGTAAGTGACAACTTATTTTAATGTAGTCACTTACTTTCTCCATGCAATGACGAGATAAGTAGGGAAATGTTTACTCATTCGAGAAGTGCCGCCTCCGGATACGCGGCTTAAGCCGCGTATCCGGAGGCGGCATGTTTCGAATGAGTTAACATGTTGTGCTATAACTGTCTTTACTAAGCCTGCTTCTTTCATCGTTGGGTTATTATCTGCATTTTACGCGCTTGACAATCACCTTTTTTGTCTATATATTTCCGATTCTCCATGGTGTCGCGTCGCAACTAAGAGTTTCTTCCCTTCTTTTCACAGTCAGTCTGAATGTGAGCTGTATAAACACACGTAACAGAGCTTGTCTACTGCCCCTGATAGGCGTCGGGGCACACACCCCCCCTCCCCCCCCCCCCCCCCCGCGAACAAACGAGAGAAAGATTCGAAAAGTCTTCAGTTTTAAGGCATTTAAGCCTCATAAATTAAGCTAGTCGTTTCTTGCAGCGGCATTATTGTAAAACATACAAAATATTATTCATTAAGTCGATAATGCGAGCTACTATCCGTTTAACTCATTGGAGACGTGCGTATACGGATACGCGGTGAGTTGCCGCGTATCCGTATACGGCGCGTCTCCAATAAGTTAACGCAGAGAGCAGGTCTCTATTACAGTTTTTAGATTTATTTTTGGGTGCCATTTTCGCACTAACTAAAATATCAAATGACCACAAAATGGGCGCACGAATTAGGAACATTTCAAATAAACGGTGCTCGGGCCGACGTCAGGGTCATTGGCCCTGGCATAGGAGTGCACTGCAGCCGAAAACCTTTTGCTTTATTGGCAGCTTGGCTTCAACTCTAATCATTGGCTATTTTCGATCGTGGCCTTCGGATTTTAACCACATGATTGCTACTGGCGACACCACTCGGCGGAAAAAAAACCGCGTAGTTACGCGTCTTTTCCGCCGAACGGTATCGTCAGCATCAGTACAAGGGTCAAAGATAATGTGAATCCTTTTTTTGTACACAGACATTTTATTTTTAAATACTAAAGCAACTGGATGGCTTCATCGGTAACACAGGTGGTCTAAAAAATCTGTTTGTTCTTTGTGTGCTCCAGTTAGAAGTTTAACCTTTTGCATGTCGATTGCGGTCTTTGTCGCGATGATTCATGTAGGAGTCATCGAGACAAAAACCGCTACCGACACGCAAAGGGCTACCATTAAAAACTAGCTTTAGTACCAACACATTACAGGGGTTTGAAGTCACCACAACTTGTTTACAGACCATATTTTGATATTTTTTATTGTCTACTTTATATATAAAAAAAAAAAACATAGTCTACTATTTTGTATTGTTTGTTATTTTTGACCTTTTACAAATTAAATATCTTTCATGTTGAAGAAGATTTGCCTTCAGTCACACAACATAC
>BTPG01000002.1:100527202-100637202 GCA_036245525.1 Semisulcospira habei | reverse complement strand
TCACCTGTCGTCATGCACTAATGGTAAACTGAGGGGCAGATTGCGTGCTATGTCAGTCGCACGTGTTCACACACACCGCACACATACACACACACACACACACACACACACACACACCACACACACACACACACACACACACACACACACACATGCAATCAAAACGTGAAAGACTGGTTCCCCAGTAGGCAAAAAGACTAGTATCAGAAGGAAAGTCGGCCGCAGTGGGAAAGCGCACGCGTGTCAGCGTAATCCACAGTGGTGCGCGGGCCGGCCAAGGCTACCGACTTGAGCCCGATGGTCTTTTGCATACTGTGTCACTGACTGACTGTGTGAACCAACTGATGGTATCACTTGACTCGACTAAAGTAATTCAGTTTCCCGCGTAGACAATGAGGCGTGTAACGGATAGATTAGGTAATGCAATGGAACAAGTCATAATGAATAGACAGCTCTACAGACATATCAGGGGCGGGTCAGTTGGCTGCCGGGGAAAGGGGTGGGGGAGAAAGGGGGTGGTACAAACTTTTGACTTGAGGTCATTTAACTCTTTGGGTGTCGGTAGCGATTTTGGTAGACCAAACTTCCTACCGACACCCAAAGGGTTAACTTGAGACAGAAGGTGTCCATAGACCAGACCTTGCTTTTCACTGACCAAAATATCAAAACGACGACGAGCGGTGGCAAAGGGGGGTGGGGGAGGGGGGTACGGATGGGGGTACATCATTTCCCCTTTTTGGGAGACGAGCGGTGGCAAAGGGGGATGGGGGAGGGGGGTACGGAGGAGGGTACATCATTTCCCCTTTTTGGGAGAAGCCCCCCCCCCCACCCCGTTTTCTTACGGGCGTTTTATTTATCGTCTCGAATCCGTCATGTCCAAAATCACAGACCAGCAAACAATACAGGTCAGCCTCAGTATATCGCGGTACCCGGGAGCTCTTTATAAAGTCAGATCGCTTTATTTGCACGGATCGCGTTATTGTACTTGGTAAATTCACATATATCTATATAGACTTGTGAGAGAAAAAAAATCGTAAGCAACACGTCCTCGGATCGACGTAAGCCTTAGCTATTCCTCGCAAGGTAATGAGCGAACCTGCTAAAGCTGACGTCGGCCTGAGGATCTTTGGCTCACCCTGCACCTCGCCCCCCCCCCGCCCCCCTCTCTACGTGGGAGAGGCACCCGCGCAATGCGTTATATTCGATACATACCGCAGTATGGTAGAGCGCATAGGACTGGAACTGACCTGTATATCATTTGTTAAATAATAATAATAATAATAATAATAATAATAATAATAATAATAATAATAATAATAATAATAATAATAATAATAATAATAATAAATTGCAGATGCAAACAAATATGCTGTCCTTGCCATGCGCATTTATTCGATATTTTCAGCTTGATGTCAGAGACACGTTGCTGGCTAATCGAGAGACAGGTCAGTTGCTGGCTAATCGTTTGTTCCTGGTTTCTTGACCCTTACCGGTTCTCGTCACACTGGACGAAGGCGGTATTTCTCACGTTTCGTGCAATACATGCATTAACTCTTTCTGCCCGCGACACACCACAGAAAGATATGGCTCGACCATGATAGTTCAAGGGTGGTGGCAGAATAGCTTGGCGCCTATAGGCGCCAAGCTATTCTGCCACCACCCTTGAACTTGAACTATCATGGTCTATCTGTCTCCTGAATTTTAATGTAGTCCTCAGAGGAAAACCCCACAATGTGGGTATTTCGTTTCTCGGGCACAAAGAGTTCAACAAGATTATTAGTGGGGGCTTAGGCCACTTTTATAATTGCGGTTTGTGTGTGTGTGTGTGTGTGTGTGTGTGTGTGTGTGTGTGTGTGTGTGTGTGTGTGTGTGTGTGTGTGTGTGCGCGTGTGTGTGTTTGTCTGTGTGTGTTTAATTTTTACGCTTAATCCTTTCGATCACCGGGCATGCATCTACTCTTAGGCTTTCACGATCGACATATCTCCCATTATTTGTACTACCTGACGATATGACGTTTTCGAGAAAAAACAATTAGTCATAGCCAGCCTCTGCTGAAAACTTACCTAACAGAATAATGTGTGTGTTTTACATGTCACTCATTTCCGAAACTTTCCGAAATGGAATCATTGTCTGTCCTGGACACGTGTGTATAATTATTATAAGTTATTGGTCGGAGGGGTTCGCTACACGGACCTTTGTAGGCCTGAGGGAGGTCAAAGGAATCGTTGTACCCCGAAGGCCTCAGGGGTACAATGATTCCTTTGACCTCCCGAAGGCCTACAAAGGCCCGTGTAGCGAACCCTTCCGACTAATAACGTATTTGTTTTCCTTCCTCCGTTTATTGTTTAGAAAAAAAATCCAGTTTATGAAGACGGCCGCTTCTGTGGCGGATAGGTGACACCATTGAGTATACATGTTCTGCCGGGCGGGATTCCCAGTCTTTACGAGACAGAGTGTGACGTATCATGATTCCGTGCGAAGCGCAAGTTTCGCGAGTAAAAAGCTAATCTTGGCTTGTGTACAGAATGATTCAAGCTGCAATGTCTACAAAAGGTCGTCAAAGTATGACAGTGACAGTGCTTCTTGACTGCTGTGTGGTTCAGAAAAATTAAGAACTTTTTGATGAAGCGATCGGCATTTGACCATGTGACAGCTTGTGCACGTTAGCATGGTGCCTTGTGCTTTTGAAGGGGATGCTTCGAGTGTGCAGCAGATTGTCGTTGTTTTATTCTAAATTGTCATGTGTGTTTGGATATCTGGAAAAAGGAATACCATAAAACGCTCGTTGTTAACAGCAGGACTAGTGCTGAGATGGATTTTAAGGTAAGTTTTATTTTACAGCGTTGACATGATGTCAGATAGTCTTCGAAAATTCAGTCGTGAGATGTTTTCCTTCAGATAGTCCGGTATTGAGTGACGTGAAGAGATAACTTTGGCAATTTTGTGTATAGTGTTGCTGGGTGTGTATTTTCGTTTTAGTTCTTGAATTTGTTGCTCTGTGCTTTGGTGAAATTGTGGCATGTTGGTGGCTGAGCAGACGACAGTGTGTTGTTTGCAAGGATTGTTGTCTCTGATTGGTTAAAAAAAACCTCGGAAGCTATTTTTGTTCCGTGGTTTCCCGAACTTTAAAAATGCTCGGTACATGGCGATGAGATGGATTTGGCGAAGGCTTTTGCTATTTGCTCTGTGTAATTAGTGGTGAAATATTGTTTACGTTGGCTCCTCACATCGTAAAAAATAAGGCAGAGGATGAGTATTACGTCAAATATGACTACTTTAGTGCGTTTTTTTCTGCTATTTTGTCGAACCGAGTTGCTATCAAGACTCGAAAACGAGGTCCTAACGCGTCATCGAGAGGGCTATAAAACGTCCGCCATTTTTCGCTACAGGGGTTTTTATATCACGGTCACATGGTACAGCTTGCGCTAAAGTGACTGGTCGTGTGACGTAGGGAGTTAAACAAATGTGTACATGTATCAATTATGGCTGATGAGCTATTGTAGGCTATTCTGTGTGTCTGCCCGCGATTTTGGATCAGGGAGATTTGTCCTGCGCCAGCCACTAAGCATGGTGCTCCGCTATAGCGGAGCACCTTGCTTAGTGGCTGGCGGAGCACATTGCTTAGTGGCTGGCGCAGGACTAGGCTCAC
Source organism: Semisulcospira habei (assembly GCA_036245525.1). Classification (NCBI taxonomy): domain Eukaryota; kingdom Metazoa; phylum Mollusca; class Gastropoda; family Semisulcospiridae; genus Semisulcospira; species Semisulcospira habei. The sequence goes on along the minus strand of BTPG01000002.1, from coordinate 100,633,553 downwards.
CCGTGCTGGGGCAAGGCGAACGCTACCCAGCTTACCCGGCGCCGGCGCAACTGGATCCAGGTCAAGAATTCGATCCTTACTGCCAGATGCCGAACATGGAAGCCCTCGGCTCTTTTCTAAGGGTGCTTCTTTCTTCGTTTGGATGTTATCTGCATTTTGATTGGCAGTCACCCTTTTGGTCGGGATTTTTTTAAATCATGAAACTAATGAAAGTTTCATCCCCTTCACTTACAGCGGATTCAGGCTGTGTTTCTGAAGTCTTTCTTAATTCCACGTCAAACTGCCGCAGCTGAACCAGGATTCAAAGTGGTGTCAGCAAGAGGCATAGATGCTCATGAGTCTCCGCGAAGGCGGGGACTCATGAGGATCTATGTCTCTTGCAGCTGAATGGTGGTTATGTTTTCTGGACAGTTAATAGCTTACATAACGATGCTACACAAAGTTCAAACTCGCACACACACACACACACACACACACACACACACACACACACAAACACACACACACAAACACACACACACACATACACACACATACACACATACATACACCAACATACACATACACAGAGACATACACACGCACGCACATACGCATCCACGCAAGCACTATCTCTCTCTCTCTCTCTCTCTCACACACACACACACACACACACACACACACACACACACACACACACACACACACACACACACACAATGAATGGAGACAAAAAAAGAATAAAAGTAGATAACCCCATCCAAGTCTCCAGGGCAGACCCGGGTGGGGAAAAGTACAAAGTAATAATTCTTTTACAAGATAAAATTGTAAACAGAAATCAATTTTTGCATGTATACGTATGTTCATTGGGCATTTACAAGAAATTACATGGTAAAAAAAATGACTAAAAAGAGAATACATTGATATAGCTGTGGGGGGAAAATAGGCGTTTACAAAAATAGCTTCAACAAATCCACGTATTGAAGGTTTTACTACACCAACTTCAGAAACGAAAAGCCATAGTCACGTGCGAAACGAAAAGCCATAGTCACGTGGTTTACTCTTTACAGCATTTCAAGTATTTCTGAGATACTTCAGCAGCTGGGTTTTAAATGTTCTAACCAATGGCGCTGCTCTAATATCTGCCGGAACAGAATTCCATAATTTGGCCCCAGAATAGGACAAAGATGATTTGTAAATATCCAAGCGGGGCATTGGTACTAGCATATTGTTTCCTGGTGTTCGGCTGGACCTATGGGCAAAACGGAATAAATTTGTGAGACAGGTAGGAAATTCTGAGAGGGTGATTTTGCGCATGAATGCCATTTTATTATATGCAAACCAAGGGGAATCACAGCGCTGGACAGACAACAGTTAGATCCCCTGCCCCCGCCTATCAGGCACCCAATCGCCAGCCCACAGAGAAATACGCAGGTATAGAATAAGACGATCATTTCCATCCTCAAACGAATGGATCAGGTCTCTTATATAACCCATGTCTTTCTCCGGAACTTAGGAAGTGGTCAGGAGAAACATACATACACAAACATGAAGGTGCGCTACTATGTGTGGTCGGGTAAATACCCTGATTTCCCACAGTAGATGCACAGAACATTACACAACAATGTAACGATACAAATTTGCCTCGAGTTATAGATACTCACAAACCAGATAGGTGAGGCTAGTGCTGGCAGAATTGTATGCAAACCAAGGGGAATCACAGCGCTGGACAGACAACAGTTAGATCCCCTGCCCCCGCATGAAATGAATGAATGAATGAATGAATGAATGAATGAATGAATTCCAATTTTTATCTGTATGATTATAGCAGTTGCCTAGTTAAGACAGAACAAACACCTAGACGCTATGTAGTAATAATTAAAAAAATCCCGCGATGGCAGTAGAGGATCTATGGACACAGAGGAGCCAAACAAAAATTTTCAGCAGCTTCCCACACGCACACTTCCATTGAAGTGCATGGATATTGTGCTTCTAAAATTAATACATTCTGAGGCTGATTTTTTTGGTTCAAATTCGCTTTTTGTCTCATGAAGGTTGCATTACAGCTTATGAGACAGGTCACCCATTTCAGTTCAAAGGATATACCGGAATAGCTTGGCGCCTCCAGCGCCAAGCTATTCCAGCACTACTCTTGAACTGTCACAGCCAAATTGATTTCAAGCGATATTGTATTAGGATTAAAAGGGTTAAATTGAACGTCGGCAAGCGCGTTCAGCCACGTTCATTTTCGTATCCATCCCCCCCCCCCTCCATACCCTCCGCCACCCCGGGCCCCCCACTTTTATGGGGCTACATTTATCCGGCTTTCAGCCGTCCAACGCACAGATCTCTGTTTGTGCATGACATTTGGCGTTCACACTGACACTGAAGGAAGAAAACGAGAAGCTTAACACATTCCACCCCAGGACCGAAATCCCCAAATTTGGAAGTTGCCCTCTGAATGACTGTATCACAATTCTGGAGACAGATCGAGCATGATAGTTCAAGGTGGTGCCAGAATAGCTTATACAGATCGAGCATGATAGTTCAAGGGTGGTGCCAGAATAGCTTATACTGGCACCACCCTTGAACTATCATGCTCGATCAATGTCTTGCTGTGGTGTGTCTGGGCGGGGTCGTGACAGTCGGGCAGAAGACAGTCGGTCCACTTTGTCGTCAGTGGCATGCTGTAGTGTCTCCATGCCGGTTAACCTCTCCTCCAGGCCACCCAACATGCTGCACAGGCACTGCTATGACGCCTTCAGGTCGGGTGCCCTTTTCACGGTCTCATCACGCAGCAGGCTGTCAAGCTGGTTGATTCTGGCCATGGCTGCTGACAGACCTGCAGAAAGTGCGGTGATGTCCTGGCGAAGGCGCGTGACGAGGTCATGGGACTGGACTAGAGCCGCGCTGAAGTCCGCAGTGCTGGCCGCAAGGCCGCCAACTGGCTGAGAGGCAGGACGGTGTTAGCGCTGGGATGATTCTTGGCTCCGGGTCTGGGGTGATACCTATCTCCTGTTCATCGTCTGGATTAGTAGCGTTGCTGCTGGTGACCTTAGGCGAACACGCAGCCAAAGGAGATTTGGCCACGTTAGACTGAGGACGCGTGGTGGGCGTGGCCTGCTGGTGGAGGGGAGAGGGTGGGAGACTAGGCGGGTTATTGGTGGGGGAAGGGTGGACGGTAGGGTTGGGAATTTGTCATGTCGCGGGTGGATGGAGGGTGGACGGGAGAGAATGAGGGGTAAGCCGTATCACGTATGGAGGGAGGGTGGACGGAAGATCAAGGGTTCCGTTGGTCACTTCATCACACGATGTAACACTAATCTCAGTCGAGTGGTCAGTCCTGGGGATGAATGGTGAGGAGGCTGGTTGGCGGAGAACAGGGGTGGCCGGAGCCTCGCCCATACACCACGAGGCAGGATCAGTAGCTTGGGATGTGCGGGGCTCGCGGGCTGGAAGAAGGGCCAGGCGAGGACGTATGGGCGTGGTCTGGCCGCTAGTCGCCTGGGCAGCATCACATTCGTCGCTGGGCAGGTCAGAGGACAAGGGGTGTTGAGAGAGAGAGAGAGAGAGAGAGAGAGAGAGAGAGAGAGAGAGAGAGAGAGAGAGAGAGAGAGAGAGAGAGAGAGAGAGAGAGAGAGAGAGAGAGAGAGAGAGAGAGAGAGAGAGAGAGAGAGAGAGAGAGAGAGAGAGAGAGAAAGAGAGAGACAATGACAATGACAATGACAATGATCCTTTATTTGACAACGGTAAAAGTTTTGGTAGTAACAACCATTTTTCGAACTTGCCGTTGCTAATCTACTGATTACAGAGTTACTATCGTACTAATTGTTTTCTACTACTAAGAAGGAAAAAAAAAATGACATGACACAGCACAAGCCAAGAATTTAAAAAAAAAAAAAAAATTAAAAAAGTAAAAATAATGTTGGGGGGAAGTGACATAGGAATTACCAACTTTACTGGTCGGGCATAATGACATGTTGTGAGGTTTAATTAAAATAATATAATAGGAATACACACAACCTAATACGCATACATAACGCATGCACATTTGAGCACGCCACTCTCTATCTCTAATATACACGTGCGCACACGCACACACGCACACCGCACACACGTGCACACACACGCTTACGCGGCTTAAGCTAGTCAGTCATATGAGTAGCTGGCTACATACAAGCTGTACCGAATAAATATGAGTCATCAGTCGAAACCTGTGATACACGCAATTAATGATCTAATGAGAAATAGTATTTTTCAATATGTGCACAGTCACGGGGATGCTGCTGACAAAAATAAGTACTTGATGAGACTGACTTTAAACGAGGAGAAAGTAGCTGATGTCGTGACGTTTCTAGGCAAGGCATTCCAAAGACTAGAGCCAGAGAACGTCAAACTCGTTTTATAGAAATCAATTCTAGGTCGCGGCACAATAAGGGATTTTCTTGATCTGGAGTATGTTGATGACTGGACGGTAAATAGCGATGTGATATATCGGGGTAGCTTATCGTTTAATGCCTTGAACATAACCATTCCCTTATTGTAAATTAGATGATCTTTCAGGGGCAGAATTTTTAAGGCTGCCAATTTTTGGTCAGTAGTTAAGCTGGGATCAGGGAGTATTAGTTTGGCAGCTCTCCGATGTAGAGAGTTCAATCTTTTCAAATTGACATCTCTCGAACCATCCCACACAGTAGAAGCATAGTCTATATGCGATCTAATATGGGCATTGAAGAACAGTTGACGTGTCTCCATATCAGTAATGTGTTTAAGTTTTGCTAAGATGTACAGATTTCTGGAGACAATTTTACAAACGTTACTGATGTGTAGCTGCCACCTAAGCTGGTTGTCCACCGTGACTCCTAGCAGGCGATGGTTAGTAACTTGGCTGATGGGTTTGCCTTGGAGGGACAGACTGAGTGAGAGAGAGCCAAGCTGGTGTTTTTGGCGAGTGCTAATTACCATGCTCTCCGTTTTTACCGGGTTTAAAATCATAATATTATGACTGCACCATTCATCAATATGTTGCAGTGTGTTTTGCAGTCGTGAATTGATGTTTGATATATCCTTATCTGGCGTGTGTACAGCAGCATCATCTGCAAACATATCACATGTAACGCTTTCATTTTTTATCGCAAGAGGAAGATCATTTATGAACAAGCAGAATAGAAGGGGACCAAGAATAGAGCCCTGTGGTACGCCATGCTTCACTAAACCTTGATTCGAGTATGAGCCATTTAGTAATACCTTTTGTTTTCTACCTTCGAGGTAGGATTTGAGAAACGACGCCGAGTTGTTGGTGTACATGGATACTTTCTTGATCAGTATTTCGTGGTTTACTAGATCAAAGGCTTTACGAAAATCCAGAAACATGACTCCTGTAAGTTTTGAGTCGTTGATGGAAGATAACCAGAGAAAGAGAGAGAGAGAGAGAGAGAGAGAGAGAGAGAGAGAGAGAGAGAGAGAGAGAGAGAGAGAGAGAGAGAGAGAGAGAGAGAGAGAGAGAGAGAGAGAGAGAGAGAGAGAGAGAGAGAGAGAACACATGGTCCACACACCTTGACATGGCAACTTCTGCTTAAAAAGATGTAGGAAAATGGCTGTCGTATTAGGCATTATAAGGGTAGTAATCCGCTGTGTATTGTTTTGGAAATAAATACTCTTGGTATGTGTTCTTCTATCCTGCTGCACAAAAAGACAAACATAACATATGTGAACGTCTGAACACCACGTAACTGCAAGAGGTATAGATCCTCATGAGCCCCCGCATTTGCGGTGGCTCATGAGGGGTCGATGCCTCTTGCTGATACGATTTTGAATCCATGTTCCTAGGACATCTATTGTTTTTGGGTGTTGAGTTAACAAAGATTTCATAACACCGTCTGGCGCTGAACCGGTTAACTTACTGTGAGCGAGGTACGAAATACCCACATTGTAGAGTTATCCTCTGAGGACTGCATTATAATTCAGGAGACAGATCGACCATGATAGTTCAAGGGTGGTGGCAGAATATCTTGGCGCCTATAGGCGACAAGCTATTCTGCCACCACCCTTGAACTATCATGGTTGAACCGTATCTTGCTGTGGTGTGTCGCGGGCAGAATGAGTTACTCAGTAATTTGGAATGTCATAACATGGTGTTTTTTTCATACGTAGGAGGGCGAAAGGACATGGAGAAAACCTCTCTTATGTTTGTCTAATCGCATGGCTAGCGAAAAAGATGGGTAAAACAAAAGCTTAGACGAGAGAAGACAACCTTGAGAAACCGTCATTCGACGAATTTTAGCACTCAAACCCCTGAAGCAGAGCGCTGGAACTATATATCTAAAGCCAAGATAAAGTGCCATGTGAATTGCAAAAAACAGGAAGATAACTTTTGTGAAAAGCGAGATTTTCATTGTATTACAATGAAAATCTCGCTTTTCGCAAAAAATGGAGTCAATAGTATCTTCTTTTTTTTTTCGTCCCACAGCAGAAAAAAATACTTGGACATGGCCAAATAAATACTTGGACCATAAATTGATGGGGGATATCCGACTAGCAGGTGGCTGGTGAGTAATGCGCACATAGACCTACCTACAAAATTAGTGCTCAGCCCGCCTCGCTTTGTAGGCGTATAATTGAGATCGAGTCCGGCGAGCAAAAGATCTTCCGACCGATGTCGGGCTTTAGCATTTTGCCGGAGGATCTTTTATTTAACTCGGGCTGAATACGTTAACCATGAACTTGGTGCGCTAATTCGTTTTCGAGACGTATTGTTGAGATTGTTTTCGGATTTTTTGGTCCTCCTTGCGCGAGCTAAACCTAAGTACGCGGATTTTTTGGTCCTCCGTGCGCGAGCTAAACCTAAGTACGCGGATTTTTTGGTCCTCCGTGCGCGAGCTAAACCTAAGTACGCGGATTTTTTGGTCCTCCGTGCGCGAGCTAAACCTAAGTACGCGGATTTTTTGGTCCTCCGTGCGCGAGCTAAACCTAAGTACGCGGATTTTTTGGTCCTCCGTGCGCGAGCTAAACCTAAGTACGCGGATTTTTTGGTCCTCCGTGCGCGAGCTAAACCTAAGTACGCGGATTTTTTGGTCCTCCGTGCGCGAGCTAAACCTAAGTACGCGGATTTTTTGGTCCTCCGTGCGCGAGCTAAACCTAAGTACGCGGATTTTTTGGTCCTCCGTGCGCGAGCTAAACCTAAGTACGCGGATTTTTTGGTCCTCCGTGCGCGAGCTAAACCTAAGTACGCGGATTTTTTGGTCCTCCGAGCGCGAGCTAAACCTAAGTACGCGGATTTTTTGGTCCTCCGTGCGCGAGCTAAACCTAAGTACGCAGATTTTATTTTGCTTAACCCCTTGACTTCCGAGAAAAATGTGCACAACACCCATCTGCAAGAGGTATAGATCCTCATAAGCCCCCGCATTCGCGGGGGCTCATGAGGATCTATACCTCTTGCTGTAATCACTTTGTATCCACCTTCCTTTGACGGCTGGAGATCTTGACGTTTAATTTACAATAATATCGAAAACACAGTCTGCGTATACTGGCAGGAAGGATGTTAACCTATTCAGGCCCGACGCACTCCAGCAGCAGATGGATCCGCGACCATGGTGTCTTCAAAAGTAATAATAATAATAATACATGGTATTTATATGGCGCATTTCTCATATTTATAATATAACTCAATGCGCAGGCGAAAACCACACACACACACACACACACACACACACACACACACACACACACACACACACACACACACACACACAACACACACACACACACACACACACACACACACACACACACACACACACACACACACACACACACACACACACACACACGCACACTCGCAAGCACGAACGCGCGCGCGCACACACACACACACACACACACACACACACACACACACACACACACACACACACACACACACACACACACACAGAGTCTGCAGAGGGTGTGTACAGAAAACCGTAGAGATTACACGAAAGTCTGCGAGAAAAAGTAAGTTTTTAACTTTGCTTTGAACTGCGTAGGGGGAGGCATTTCTCAGCTCAGTCGGTAAGAAATTCCAAATTAAAGGAGCAGTACATCTGAAAGAGCGTTCACCGGCAGATTTGAGATGGTACTTTGGAACTTTGAGAAATTTCTCTCCCGATGAACGCAGTGAGCGAGAGGGCTGGTAAGTGATCAGACTGGAGGAAAGGTATGACGGAAGACTGCCATCAAAATGGCGGTATGCAAGGGTCGCAATCTTAAACTGTATGCGGGATTGGATTGGAAGCCAGTGAAGGTCTTTCAGTATAAGGGTTACGTGGTCTCGTTTTCGCCTGCGCTTCACAAGCCTTGCGCATTATTTTGAACTCGCTGAAGGCGGTTAATCTGCTCAGGTGGAAGACAAGCTAATCTGGCGCTACCCTTGAAATATCACAGGCAATCTCCTGCAACTGACACATAATCGTTAGGTGACATCTCCAAAGCCTTGAGATTGAACTGGTTAATGCTACCGACAGTTTAGATCTTTCAAAACCCTTGAACTTGACACACTGACCTTAACAAAATTCATTTTTCAAGACGTTCGTTTTAATTTCTTCACGTGGGCGACATGACTACGTGCGGAAATGAGTCTGTCATTGAAATTTGCGACGCATTTCCCCAACTTTTGTGGCTTTGTATAAACAGGAAACCTCATCATCCGTCTAGTTTCTGGCGTCAGGAATTGTTTGCGCCGCCCATAAATATACAGAAGTTTAATTGCGTCTATATCAAACATGTTCGATGAAATAAAAGAATTGGGGAAATATTTCGATGCATTCAAACTAATGCTTTAGCTGTGAAGTAGTTGTTGCAAGTATGTATTTATATTATGCGAGTATATTTTCGTATTGTGTTATTTGCTATCTTTGACGCTTGAAGAGAGACAAAATAATACAAATGAACGAGCAAACAACAAAAAACAAAACAATATTTTAAAAAAAACCCAGCAAAACAACGAACCAATCTAAGCCATGCCAAGCCAACACAACTCCAACCTCCCTGCCCCCTCCAATCAACCAACGAACCAATCAACTAGTTAATCAACCAACCAACCAACCAACCAACCAACCAACCAACCAACCAACCAACCAACCAACCAACCAACCAACCAACCAACCAACCAACCAACCAACTAACCAACCAACCAAGCAACCAACCAACGATCAATTAATCAATCCAGACCAAAAAGGTGACTGCCAAGCGTGTAAAATGCAAAGAGGTACCCAACGGAGAAAGAAACACCCTTAGAAAAGACAGTTATAACAGAGTTTATTAATATTTCGCACTCCGGAAGTTGAGTTAACGAAGATTTCATAACACCCACTCAATCAATCAATCAATCAATCAACCAACCAACCAACCAACCAACCAACCAACCAACCAACCAACCAACCAACCAACCAACCAACCAACCAACCAAACCAAACCAACCAACCAACCAACCAACCAACCAACCAACCCAAACCAAACCAAACCAAACCAAACCAACCAACCAACCAACCAACCAACCAACCAACCAATCAGCCATTCAACCAACCAACCATTCAAACATTCAACCAATCAATCAATCAATCAATCAACTGGTTGGTTGACTAGACAGCCAGCCAACCAACCAAGTAACCATCCAACTAACCGATCAAGCAGTGTATTAATTGTAAATGAGATATCAGCACACATTTATTGCACCGCTGTTTGCGGCATATTTTGCGTGGTTCTCACACTGATGGCCCTGGCGGGTCCACAGTCACCTTCAATCCAAATCCTTCCAACGTGAACTGAAAATAGGCGTCGAGGTCGACGACGCTGGCGTGGCAAGCACCTTCGGCAAGGCATTGATTTTCATGAGCTTCCGCAGAATGCGGGAGCTCACGACGATGTATGCCTCTTATCGTTCTCATTTTACGTCCATTTTCAATAGGAAAAGATGGAGCCTAAAATATAAGCGAGATCTTCTCGGATGTGGCTTGATTTCTTTCGAATACTCAATCATTAATAACGTATCACGTTTGCTCTGGCACTCCACTCCTACCCGCCTTGAACAATCGTGACTCCCACCCACACAGTGACACCCACACACCCACATATACTTTTCTAATAAACATTATTATTTTTTTTAATTAAACATGATCGTGAACGTTAACTCATTCGAGACTTGCCGCCTCCAGATACGCGGCAGAAGCAACAACGAGACTACATAACTCCTGTACTGAAAGACCTTCAGTGGCTTCCAATCCAATCCCGCATAAAGTTTAAGATTGCGACCCTTGCATACCGCCACTTTGATGGCAGTCTTCCGCCATACCTTTCCTCCAATCTAAATACTTACTAGCCCTCTCGCTCACTGCATTCATCGAGAGAGAAACTTCTCAAAGTTCCAAAGTTCCATCTCAAAACTGCCGATGAACGCTCTTTCAGATATACTGCTCCATTAATTTGGAATTCCTTACCGACTGAGCTCAGAAATGCCTCCACCCGTACGCAGTTCAAAGCAAAGTTAAAAACTTACTTTGTCTCGCAGACTTTCGTGTAATTTCTACGGTATTTCTGTACACACCCCTTGAAGACTCTCTCTCTCTCTCTCTCTCTGTCTCTCTCTCTCTCTCTCTCTCTCTCTCTGTGTGTGTGTGTGTGTGTGTGTGTGTGTGTGTGTGTGTTTCGCTTGCGTATTGAGTTATATTATACATATGAGAAATGCACTACATAAATACCATGCAGGCCTATTATTATTATTATTATTATTATTATTATTATTATTATTATTATTATTATTATTATTAGTAGTAGTAGTAGTAGTAGTAGTAGTAGTAGTAGTATGCGTTAATCCCTTTCATTGTCAATCTCAGCAGTCTTCGTAAGTTCAACGTAAAAAAAAAAATTGATACCAACAAGTGGTGTCCGCAAGAGGCATAGATCCTCATGAGCCCCCGCAACTGTTGGGGCTCATAAAGATCTATGTCTCTTGCAGTTGGATCGTAGTCACTGAAGGGGTTAACTAAGCAGGAGGAAATTTGCAGCTCATGTCGTTGTCATTACCATCTAATGCTCCGTCATTTTTTATGACGTTAGGTCTGGCAAAACATTTCACCTTGAATCCCTCATGACACCCAGGCGCCCGCGCACACTTTTAACTCATTCTGCCCGCGACACCCCACTGCAAGATATGGCTCGACCATGATAGTTCAAGGGTGGTGGCAGAATAGCTTGGCGCCTAGAGGCGCCAAGCTATTCTGCTACCACCCTTGAACTATCACGGTCGATCTGTCTTCTGAATTGTAATGCAGTGCTCGAAGGAAAACTCCAAAATGTGGGTATTTCGTACCTCGGGCTCAATGACTTAATCATATTTCTGATAAACCTGACCGAGAACATAAATGCGTTCAACGCTATCAACAAAAGTCACCGACATCCGTTAATTAGTACGTTTATGTACTCATCCACATCACGTGTCTAGATGTTGAGAAAATTGAGCGTAATTACCCGTATTTGTGGTGTGATTTACCTTAAAAAGTTGACATACAGGGGAGCTGGGTGGTTCGGATGGTAAAACAGAATGTAAATAATAATAATAATAATAATAATCATAACAACAACAACAAAACCAATAATAATAATAATAATAATAATAATAATAATAATAATAATAATAATCACAATAATAATAATAATAATAATAATAAAAAATGCTGCTGCTGCTGCTGATGATGATGATAATGATGATGATAATAATAATAATAATTATACTAAACATTTATATCGCGCTTAACCTGCAAATCAATGATGTTTCTTACATAACATAACAAAACGTAACATAGCATAACATAACATAATAATAATAATAATAATAATACCGTTATTATATAGGCGCTTTTTCTCAATTTTGGGCGAATCGACTCAAAGCGCCGCGAACTGAAACCCAACACGCACACTCACGTAACAGACACGGATTTGCGCCATTTAAGACAAACAGTACAAGACAGACGAAGGGCCAGTTCAGCTACTGAAGTTACAGAGATTTTTGATCGCTTGTATTTGAAATTTGTAAAGTGGCCTGAAACCGGTACCAAAGTGTGGGGGGTGGGGGGTTGGGTGGGGGGTGGAAGAACCGGAGTACCCGGAGAAAGAACCCCCGACATAACATAACATAACATAACATAACATAACATAACATAACGTGACGTGACGTGACGTGACGTGACGTGACGTGACGTGACGTGACAGAGCAGAGCAGAGCAGAGCAGAGCAGAGCAGAGCAGAGCGGAGCAGAGCAGAACAGAACTTAACAGAACATTAATGATCGAATGGTCCATGGGGAAACGTACTATCAAGTGGTAAATCATTCCACTCTTGTCTGAAAAGCCTCGGGGTTCAAAACCAGCTGGGGTCTAATATTTGTTCAAACCCGTTTTTAGTGCCCGGTCTTTGAGTTTGCATTCATGGTTAACGTCCCAAACATTTAACCCATTCGGTATACAATTCAGGCGGCCAACAAGCCAACGGCAACAACAGCAATCAACGAAACGACAGCCGCCACACCAAAACAGCAGCAACAGCTACAACATTAAGCTTATTTTAAAGCATCAACTGTGAGATATGCACCACGGCAACACTGCGTACCACCTACACAGAGGACAATACTAGAAACACTAGTCTGTCGTATGGAAGGCAACACAGCCACACAAACAACCGGCATCGTCTACAAACACGAATACACGGAGAATCAACAACAACAACGACACTAAGTCTGGGATTGATCTGTCAAAACGGACGGATTAATAAACAAAGAATATGACTCCCACGTCTATACACGCAAACTCCGCCCAACGGTTCCTCAGTTGTGTCTTATCGCGGCTAAGCCCCGCTGAGCAGGAAATGACCTTGGAACTGACAGGCACAAGCGCCGAGGGAACAGAAGACGCGGCGATACAATTGGATCCCGACACAAGACTGGACCCTGCAAGGATTTGAAGCGATCATACTTGACATCAATAACACCGCATCAGGAATACTGCAAGGATTTGAAAGCGTTCATACTAGACATCAATAACACCGCGTCAGGAATACTGCAAGGGTTTATTTGAAAGCGACCATACTGGACATCAATAATGCCGCGTCAGGACTACAGTTACATGCATGGACTACACGGATAACATGTCCTTATGTAAGGAATTAAATGCGACACACTTAGAGGAAGACACCAAGAAATGGACTGAGAATGGTAGGCCGGTTCCCTGATGAGTAAATCGGAGCCTGTAGTTACTAACTACGAATACCGATCGAAACGCCCCCGAGTGCTTCACATTCTTCTGCTCGGACATTTTGAGGCGTCGGGACCAGAGTGACCGGATGCATACCTGGGTGGGACCGGTCTTGCTTTTTTACAACTGATCTGAAGGTGCGTAGCACCGACCTGACTATGACCCGTGAATAGCCACCCGATTTTTTTAGGGTCGTTTGCTATCCTCAGCAATGTGCAAAACCAGTCACTTTGGTTTCACCTACGCCTCGCTTTCAAATCCTGGCATAATATGCCCATCTCATTCTCCTTTCACTCGGACTGTGCGAACAGGAAAAATATCGCATCTTTATTGCTCTACTGGACCATCAAGATTGAATCGACAAACACACGAAGGAACTAAGCGTAATACAGCGGCCCACCATCACTCATCTTCACTTCGCCAGAGTGATGATGCAATCAGGATGACGCCACCTCTACTGATCGGCCCCACGCGCGCACCGTTAGGAGTGGCCACGCTTCAATGCACACAACCCCCAACCTCAGTCTCACCGTCCTGAGGGGATCGGAACACTGATTCAACGAAGCAGAGAGCGCCTCTTAAATAAGAGGAGATAGCTCATATCAGTGCCGGTAGAAGAGCAATCCAGCTAGCTCACTTTCTAGCAAACACTTACGGAAGACGGACGTGTCATGACAGATGTTTACTCTAAGCATCCAGCTAAAACACCGTGAACAGACAACTACCTCTCATCCCCACGTCTATTCGGCTGACAGAGATATAGCATACCACAAAAATTGACCGGCCGACATAGAAGTTAGACTCCACCTGCAACCAAGGTCACAAGACGCTATCTCACTTTGGTTTCACCTACGCCTCGCTTTCAAATCCTGGCATAATATGCCCATCTCAAGGAAAGTCTCCAGGTGTAGACAACGTACCTGCTGAACTGTTGAAACATGGAGGAGAAGTAACAACGAAGGTACTCACTACACTCTGTCAAAAGATCTGGGAGCAAAAGAAATGGCCAGTAGAATGGACACAGTCTCTAGTGATCCCGCTCCCCAAGAAAGGAAACCTGAAACAGTGCCAGAACTACAGAACTATCAGTCTGATAAGTCACCCTAGCAAAGTAATGCTTAGAATCATTCTCAACCGCCTCAAAACTTTCGCCGAGGAACTGCTGGCAGAAGAACAGGCTGGCTTCAGAGTTGGAAGAAGCACTGTAGAGCAGATTTTCAACTGCCGCGTCCTGATCGAGAAACATCTGCAGCATCAGCGCGAACTCTACCACAACTTCATTGATTTCAGGAAAGCATTTGATCGCGTCTGGCACGACGGACTCTGGCAAGTCATGAGATCGTTCAACATAGAGGAGGGGCTGATCCAAATGATAGAAGCGCTTTACAAGAACGCCTGCAGCGCAGTTCTACTTAACAATCAGTCAGGCGAGTTCTTCAGGACGACGATCGGTGTCCGTCAAGGATGCCTGCTCTCTCCTGTCCTTTTCAACATATTCCTGGAGAAGATCATGCAGGAAACCCTCCACGACCACCATACTTCAATCTCTATTGGTGGCAGATCCCTGTGCAATCTTCGATTCGCAGACGACATTGACCTCATGGCAGGCAGCAATAGTGAGCTGCAAAACCTGACAGACAAACTTTCAAGTAGCGCAGGGTCTTATGGCATGGAGATCAGTATGGATAAAAGCAAAGTGATGATCAACACCACAAGCGACAGCAGCAGCAACATTCACATGAACGGCCAGAAGCTAGAAGAGGTCAATAGCTTCAAGTACTTGGGAGCCACCCTGTCCAAAGACGGTAGTTGCATAGCAGAGATCCGTATCAGGATAGGTACAGCAACATCCGCAGTGGCCAGGCTGGACAGGATATGGCGAAGTAACTCCATCAGCTTCACCATCAAGTACAGGCTTTACAAGTCCCTCGTAGTGTCTATTCTACTCTACGGCTGTGAGACTTGGACGCTGCTTGCAGACTCAGAAAAGAAAATCCAGGCCTTTGAGAACAAGTGCCTGAGGAAGTTGCTCCACATCTCGTACCGCGAGCACAAGACCAACGAATATGTACGTAGCATCGTCACTTCCCTGGTGGGCCCACATGAACCCCTTCTGGCAACCGTGAAACGGCGCAAGCTTGCTTGGTTTGGCCACGTGACTCGACACAACACCTTGTCCAAGACTATCCTCCAAGGCACTCTCGAAGGAAGTCGTCGGCGAGGTCGTCAGAGAAAGAGTTGGGTCGCAAACATAAAAGAATGGACCGAACTCGAGATGCCAGACTTGCTTGCCACCGCCCAAAATAGAACTCAGTGGAGAGCACTGTCTGTTGCTGCTGCCTTTCAGTCCCCCCAACGCCCAGTTCGGGCAAGGGACTGATGATGATGATGATGATCTCACACGGACAGCGGGCGACCACTGAGTCCGACCGCGACAGCCGACCAATGAGATTCGACCATACGTCATCGGCACGCGCGCTGCACTAAGCCGCTCTGCCCGGCTCACACCCAGCAAAGCCTCATTCGAAGCGAGACGACGAAGGAAACAACAGCTGCCAGCCCTAACTCCGCTAGAAACGGCGATCAAGACCCAAGACATCTATGTCAACGGAGAACTACAAGCAAGAAGAAAGTCATCGATGGTTTCCCACACCTGAAACAGGGTGGTTGAGACCCATTCCCCACACCTGATAAAGGGTGGATGGAACGAATACAACCAAGAAAACCACAAGCAAGAAGGAGCTCTTCGACCACTCATTCTCCCACACCTATAATAGGGTGGTTGAGACCCACTCCCACACCTATAATAGGGTGGTTGAGACCCCACTCCCACACCTATAATAGGGTGGTTGAGACCCACTCTCCCACACCTATAATAGGGTGGTTGAAACGCATTTCCCACACCTGAGAAAGGGTGGATGGAACGAAAACCACCAAGTAACTCGTCCCCCACGGCTGAAAAAGGCTGGAAATCCAGGTGGACAAATGTAACACCACACGATCGACAAGCGACAAACTACACTGCGATCCTATTTTTCTGCTGCTTTAACAAGACACGTGTGAGCCAGCTACTCAACCGAGTCCAACAATCGGTCCTGCAGCCCCCCACGGCAAAACCCTCTACTGAAGTGACATCTGTCATGAATCGCTACACGCTATGACGTCATACTGTTTGATAAAAGACTTACCTCCCGCCAACACGGATTAAGAATAGAGGAAACGGACATTGCCTACTTCGCATCGACCACAAAACAACGCAGCACCAACTTTAATCTACAACACCAGGCAACACTGGTCACAAAGAACTCGTTCTAAAGCGCACAAAAGTGAAAGGAGGACTGAAACGCTCGCAACAAGCGAGGCCAACTATTCTGTGAAGCACTCGAAGAATTGAAGGCCCTTCTACAACGACAAAACCCGGCACCTACCACCAATTCAGGCGGCCAACAAGCCAACGGCAACAACAGCAATCAACGAAACGACAGCCGCCACACCAAAACAGCTACAACATTAAGCTGATTTTAAAGCATCAACTGTGAGATATGCACCACGGCAACACTGCGTACCACCTACACAGAGGACAATACTAGAAACACTAGTCTGTCGTATGGAAGGCAACACAGCCACACAAACAACCGGCATCGATTGAATCTTGCTTACTGTCCCTATAAACTATTACTAGTATCAGGGACTATCAAGTTTTACATTTTATAAGGAAAAATGGGGAGGAGGGGCCAATAAAAAGGTTAGCCAAAAAGGTCGGCAGACAAGGCTGTACGACCATTAAAAAAAGACTTTATCTCACTAATTCTGCCCACCGCCAGATTGGCTCGGGAGCATAAATTTCCGGTTATACAACGGTCCTTTTCAGTTATCTAAAATAGATTTTAATTTCAAGAAAAATTAAAACTATATACAACCGGGGTTACTATCCGGTAGAGAGTTATATTATGTTTAAGAACGAGTTTAAAACATTAAAAACAGTATTTAAAAGACTAATTTAAGTTGCCAGCTTATCAATTTGATGGCGCATCAAAGTGCGCACATATCATAATCATATTATGTCACGGCTCATGGCATTGGTGACCTGCTGACGAAAAGTTGTCAGCAGGAGACTGAAATCTTTACTATTACCTCCGGCCATAATCTGTTCAATAGAGTTCAGAAAAGATTTAATGTTCTCAATGATTTTGTCTACTCGTGGAGCGACACTATTATTTGACCTATCCATGCCGCAGTTGAGCCCCTCCCCGCAGCGAGAAATAGGTCTCGGAGCAGGGGAGGGCCCAGTGCGATGCATGGTCTGAGGAGGAAGAGAACTGTTTGATTGAGAATTAGTGGTTCTATTCAGGCTGAGTCTAGGCTTTGGTTTTGGAGCAATCCTAATCGGAGGCTTTTGCGTCCGTTTGCGTGGAACAGGTGGAATGACAGGTTTAACCCAAGCTGTTTTATCTAGGTTAGGAGAGGCAGTTCTGTGAATTTTATTCTGAACTGTCCCTCGCTCAGTGATTATAAGTTGTGCTCTACGAAGAACTTCTTGATAAGGGATATAGGTTTTATTCCTGATTTTATTGGCCTCACGATGAAGAAGTATCGTAGGGCATTTCTGATATGCAGCGCTGTGTGGCCCGCCACAGTTCACGCATTTTGCCAGTGACATGTCGGAACAGTCCGCACGGCAGTGATTTTTGCTACCACAGCGGATGCAGATTGCACTTTTGGATTTACATACTCTTGCCACATGCCCCAGTCGACCGCATTTGGCGCAAGGTGCATAGGGCTCAAGCGGGCAGAGTAAAGTGCCAATTTTAATTTTAACAGGCAGGTTAGTGAGTCCAAAAAACTCAAATTTTAAAGCTCTGGAGGCCGTGCCATCACGATTTGAAAGTCGGATGGCAGTTGCTTTATATCCTTGTGACTCCAAGGAGTGTGCGATCTCCACGGGGTCCTCAACATGGACAACGCCAACCACCTTAGGAGTAGGGATGGAGCAGTCTACGTGCGCACCACCAATGTCTGTCCTTTGACTTAATCTATGCTGCGCTCTTTGACTTGGACATGAGATAATCCATGTATTATATCCTATGGATCTCATGGAAATCTCTGACGGAGACACACCAGCCGCCTGACAAATGTGCGGCTGCTGTGTTCCATGTCTGTGAATAAGAGTGGTGCCTGTCCCCAAATCCCTCAATCGGACTGGGAACCTGCACCACTCCTCAACGATGGGATCAACAGTGTCCCCACCGGGTCTTCTTCTAAACTGATTAGTTTTTCGAGATCTTCGATTCTTGTGTCGATAGACCTCGAATTTTTCTTCAATTTCTTCCTCATCTTCTAACGAGTCTTTCTCCACCAGGGGATCAAAAGACCCAACAGAAGCGTTATTTGAGGAGAGTACCTGATTTAAATTTTCTACAGATTGAGTTTCCATAGTAATACCTTCAGAGGTATTATTTCCATTTGTCTCTGCCCAAAGGAGTCAGAGGCAGTGTCACTAAAGGAATAGAGTCACTAGCCAAAATTTGATGAACTGATACATTGGCACTTGTTTCGCTATCTGAAACAAGTAAGGTTTGTTTCAGCGGGCCAAGTTCTTTGGATTCTGCTTTGTTATCTGTACTAGAGGCAAGAGGCAGAGCAAAAGAATTTTGTCTTGTGTCATTTGGCTCGTAAGTCAAATCAACAGATTTTTTTCTTTCTGAGCCAGGAGGCGTATGTGAAAGTCTACGCTTCCTGTTACGCTGTTTCTTAGTTTTAGGAGTTTTCTTAATTTTAAGAGGCTTCGCTCTCAAAGGAGATCGGCCCTGTTTTGAGGGTTTTTCATCTAAGAGCTTCTCTGATGATGAATTAGATAGGTTAAATCCAGTTGATTCCATGAAATAAATTTGATACTATTGTAGTATAACCACCAGACTAGGAGGCTATGCAAGCCTGTACTGCGCCAAACTAAGGCGCGCCACAAAACGTGGCTGGTCTAGGAGGCTAGGCTGTCTTATGCTGCACCGGCTGGGTGAGCGACTCTGACCCAGTTCGGTGCTAGTAACTACCGCGCGGCACGAAAAGTGACTGCGGCAGATTCTTATTTTAAAGTCTGAGCTATCTGCGATATTTATTTATGGGATGGGAGAACTAGACTGCCCTAAGCTGCGCTGTCCAAGCGGGTAAAACCAGCTCAGACAGACGCTATCTTTTGGTTTAGAGAAAGATATCCACACAGCACAAAAGGTGACTGTGGGACACTACGTTTATCTGCTTTTTAAGGAAAAAGATAATGCTAGCAACTATACGTTTAGCCTATAGTAAGCAAGATTCGGGGCAGCGTATACCTTCTCACGAGCGAAATCTCAGAGGCCGACCGAAAGGAGTTCGTGTAGACGTAGTTGTAGTAGGCAATGGCAATGGTGAAGTTTGCTGGCTACAGGCGTGGTATGGCTTGAGGACGCAAGCGGCTGAGGGTGGCGATGGAAGATGGTAGTGTCGTGCTGACAGGCTATTGCAGGTGGAAGGCAGGCAGGTAGTAGGTAGCAGTAGGCGATACTCGACAAGCAGTAGTGGCGAGGCTGTGACCAAAACAACCAAAGCAGTGAGGCTGAAGGAGTGAGATCCAACCGGCATCGTCTACAAACACGAATACACGGAGAATCAACAACAACAACGACACTAAGTCTGGGATTGATCCGTCAAAACGGACGGATTAATAAACAAAGAATATGACTCCCACGTCTATACACGCAAACTCCGCCCAACGGTTCCTTGTGTCTCAATCGCGGCTAAGCCCCGCTGAGCAGGAAATGACCTTGGAACTGACAGGCACAAGCGCCGAGGGAACAGAAGACGCGGCGATACAATTGGATCCCGACACAAGACTGGACCCTGCCGCGCAAGGATTTGAAGCGATCATACTTGACATCAATAACACCGCATCAGGAATACTGCAAGGATTTGAAAGCGTTCATACTAGACATCAATAACACCGCGTCAGGAATACTGCAAGGGTTTGAAAGCGACCATACTGGACATCAATAATGCCGCGTCAGGACTACAGTTACATGCATGGACTACACGGATAACATGTCCTTATGTAAGGAATTAAATGCGACACACTTAGAGGAAGACACCAAGAAATGGACTGAGAATGGTAGGCCGGTTCCCTGATGAGTAAATCGGAGCCTGTAGTTACTAACTACGAATACCGATCGAAACGCCCCCGAGTGCTTCACATTCTTCTGCTCGGACGGCATTTTGAGGCGTCGGGACCAGAGTGACCGGATGCATACCTGGGTGGGACCGGTCTTGCTTTTTTTTACAACGAGTTTGCATTCATGGTTAACGTCCCAAACATTTAACCCATTCAGCCCTGACGCACTACAGCAAGAGATGGATCGACCATGATAATTCAAGGGTAGTGCCCTGAGATTAGCTTGGCGCCAAGCTAATCTGGCACTACCCTTCAATTATCATGGTAGATACATCTCCCATTGCAACAGGTGCATAGTCATCAGATAACGCCTCCAAAATTTGAGAAATGCGTGCGGCGGGCTGAATGAGTTAACTTTTTTGAAACTCTACCATCAGCGACAAAGACAAAGAAATCATGAAGGCTTCCTTACTCTATGTATCTACTCAAAGCCACCCAACACCCACGCGCCTCCCAATTATGAGCCTGCAGTAGACGCACTTGATCTTTTATCGTATATTACAACCCTCGACTAAGAATGTGAACCGAATCCATCTGCAAGAGGCGTATGCCCTCATGAGCCCCCGCATGTGCAGGGGCTCATGAGGACCTATGCTTATTGCTGACCACACTTTGTGGTCCATACCCCTTGGATGGGTTGCGTTCTTTTGGGGCACACTTAACAAAGACTTCAGAAACACGATCTGTGACGATCTGAGACATATGGAAAGGAAGCAGATACATTAATACGCTTGGCAGTGACACTGAAAAATCAATGATGTGCGCTGGTCTGTATTTGTGGACCTTACGGCCGTAGGTCTTGCGGCCGGAAATGAACACACATGCGCTGATCTTTGAAGGAAAGTGGCCCTATATCAACAAAACTGATCGTTCACGTGCGTACGAACACGTGCATTCGCACCAAGGGCAGATTAGAAACCTTGAGATGGACGGGGTGTGGGTGGGGGCTGGAAGGAAGGGGAGGGGTGGGAGGAAAGGGGGGTGGGGGGGGGGGGAATCATGCATGTCGCGGCCTAAGACGGAAAAAAGAAAGATCGACACCACTGGATTTCCATTTTGTGTGTGAAACGTTTGGCAAGGAATAAGTACGTGGGTAAATAGATAAATAAATTAATACATAATAAAAATAAATAATATAAATAGAGAAATAGATAAATAAATAAATAATAAATAAATAAATAATACACTAAATAAATAAATAAATAAATAAAAAAATTCAAATGTATGAATGAATAAATAAATAACAAACAAACAAATGAATGAATGAATGAATGAATTCCAATTTTTATCTGTCTGATTATAGCAGTTGCCTAGTTAAGACAGAACAAACACCTATACGCTATGTAGTAATAATTAGAAAATCCCTCGACGGCAGTAGAGGATCTATGGACACAGAGGAGCCAAACAAAAATTTCCAGCAGCTTCCCACACGCACACTTCCATTGAAGTGCATGGATATTGTGCTTCTAAAATTAATACATTCTGAGGCTGATTTTTTTTGGTTCAAATTCGCTTTTTGTCTCATGAAGGTTGCATTACAGCTTATGAGACAGGTCACCCATTTCAGTTCAAAGGATATACCGGAATAGCTTGGCGCCTCCAGCGCCAAGCTATTCCAGCACTACTCTTGAACTGTCACAGCCAAATTGATTTCAAGCGATATTGTATTAGGATTAAAAGGGTTAAATTCAACGTCGGCAAGCGCGTTCAGCCACGTTCATTTTCGTATCCATCTCCCCCCCCCTCCATACCCTCCCCCACCCCGGGCCCCCACTTTTATGGGGCTACATTTATCCGGCTTTCAGCCGTCCAACGCACAGATCTCTGTTTGTGCATGACATTTGGCATTCACACTGACACTGAAGGAAGAAAACGAGAAGCTTAACACATTCTACCCCAGGACCGAAATCCCCAAATTTTGAAGGTGCCCTCTGAAGGACTGTATCACAATTCTAGAGACAGATCGAGCATGATAGTTCAAGGGTGGTGCCAGAATAGCTTGGCGCCTATGGGCGCCAATCTGGCACCACCCTTGAACTATCATGCTCGATCAATGTCTTGCTGTGGTGTGTCTGGGCTGAATGAGTTAAGATGTAGCGTGGGAGAGATAATTGCACGTACTTGTTCGAGAAATATTCTCTCTGAGAATGAATCACTGAAGCTGCATAAAAGCGGAATAATAGCTAGTTTTATTAAAAGTTTCAAATATAGATTCGGAAGTGTCCTCGATCCCTGGGAAGAAATAATGGAAACAAATCAATCATGCGTTCCTTAATCCGCAGAGTGTCTCAGAGGAAAGTTAAACACCACCCAACTGCAAGAGGCACAGATCCTCATGAGCCACCGCAGTTGCGGTCGGCTTATGAGGATCTATGTCTCTTGCTGACACCACTTTGAATCCATGGGACTGTAGGGATTTTTTGGTTTTGAATAACGAAGATTGTAGAAACACAGTCTTCGTCAGCTGACACTGAAATGGTTAACCTGCTTGTGCTTGCAGGATCTGGTGCTCGATGGCTGTATATATACACAAGAACGTTAACCGCTTTATTCCCGGCGAAATGAAACGCCACAGAGCTACATGAAGCAGTCACCCCCCTTCCTTTCCATTACACGCAGATTGTCTTTCTGAAATCTTCTTTAATTCACCTTTTTTAGCCCCAAGGTCCCATTTCTCAAACTTTGGAGGTGTTGCCTGTGTACTATTTGCAGGAGATAGATTGACCATGATCATTCAAGGGTAGTGCCAGATTAGCTTGGCGCCTTCAGGCGCCAAGCTACTCTGGCACTACCCTTGAATGATCATGGTCAAGCCATCTCTTAAGGCCCCGCTACACGAGCCCGGTTTTGAGGCCGATTCCCGATCAGTTTTCGAATCGGTAGGTGATCGGGTCGGATTAAAAAACGTGTGCAGTGCCACACTGACATTTCTCGACTTGTCAAGTTTCCGACCGGTTTGAACCGAAGATCAAAGTCGTACCTGTTCTGCAAAATGACAGCTAGTTTTGACAGTGATGATGATGTGCTTGCATTATCAGCAGTTTTGGATCATATTCGGGAAGAGGCGTGCGAAACATCAGCGGCAACGGCGGTGGTACTGATCACAACAGGCGTGTTCGGCCATTTGCAAACCGTGTTGAAACGACATGCTTTGCGAGACGCGCTCTGATTGGTTGAAGCTTACGATCGGGGGACGGATTCGGATTGGAAATATAGAGCAGGTTCTAGTCACCCGATTCCCAGCCGATTGGGACCGGATCGGATAATTGACGTCATCCGATCGCAAGCGGATCGGAATCGGCTTCAAAATCGGGGCACAACCGGCCCGTGTGGCGGGGCCTTTACTGTAGGGATCCGGGGTTCAAAGGGTTGACTGAAACGTCAAAAAATCAAGGTTACAATAGGGTGTCAGCACGAGGTCCTCATAAACCCCCGCAGTCGCCGATCTACGTCTCTTGCAGTTTGTTCTCTACAGCGAAGGGGTTGATTACTTCCAGAGCTCCGCAGACGTTGAGGCCAGTATATTCTCTGTGGCTATTTCGTAGTTAGTGTTAAATCCATTCAGCCCCGACGCACTACAGCAAAAGCTGAATCGACCATGATAATTCATTGGTAGTGCCATATTAGCTTCCCGCTAATCAGGCTGGCACTGCTCTTGAATTATCATGGTCAATCCATCTCCTGCAACTGGTACATAGTCGTTAGGTGACGTTTTCATGGAGGGGTCTATTCTGTGGGGTTAAACGGGTTAAAGTCCACGGTACCTGAGTGATAACGGACGACCCTGAAAGGGTCGGGTATGGGGGACAGGCACAACTATTGCCTAAGGAGTACGGCCTGAACACTGATGAATTCAAGTGCTATGCAACTGTGCCACTTTGATTTTCCATGACCTTTGAGCGGTCATGCTATTGAACAAGCCTGTCTTCTTTCCGTGGATTGCGAGCCCAGCTACTTGGGGCCGGGCCGGCCGGGGACTGGAACGCACGACCCAGTTGATGCCTTCTTAGCTTAGCCGTTTCAGACTCATATTCTCTGTGTCTTGCTTGTCCTATTTATATTCGTGTTCCCGGGGTAGGGGCGGGGTGAGTTGGCGTTGAATTCACCGTGGATTTAACGACTAACGTCAAAGACTTACGTAACGGTTCAGGCGAAAGAACGACCTTATAGCGACCTACTCCAAGCAGTAAAGAGTTAACTCATTCAGCCTGACGGCCGTATTTCCCAAATTTTGGACGCGTCATTTAACGACTATGCACCTGTTGAAGGAGATGGATCGACCATGATAATTTAAGGGTAGTGCCAGATTAGCTTGGCGCCGACAGGCGCCAAGCTAATCTAGCACTACCCTTGAATTATTATGGTCGACCCATCTCTTGCTGTAGTGCGTCAGGGCTGAATGGGTTAATAGATCGTAACATATTTTTCTTTATAAATGATATTAGTATGTCTTAAAATAGCGATGGACAAGAGGGATAATATAAATTAGGAATCAGGAGTGTCAGAAAATGAAACACTTCTGCTCTTCTTCCTCTTTGTACGCAGGAGAGTTCCGTCCGCTACACTGAAAAGGCTGTGGAAAATGTCTGGTACGTGTGCCTACGCACATGCATTGTGAAAAGGACAGGGAAGTCTTAGTTGTGACAAGACAACATTGATAACTCGTTGTATCGCGAATTTTAGCAGTGAAAACCCGCTATACCAGATCGCTTTTATTACTTCAAGGGCTGTGCCTCTAGGCGCCAAGCTATCAGTAGTTCTTGCACAACCCTCGAACGTGAGTCTGTCCACTTTCAGTTGTAATTTGTGCGTAATTTAAAACATGACGTTCGAGTGAGCGCATCTCGTTTCCATGGGCGTAAAGTTATAAATACAGTTGAAGTAATAGGAATGACCCTAAACATTTATTACATTAGATAGTATTTATATCTCTTGCGTTTCTTGAAGGGGAATAATGCTAAATTGGATGCGCGAAGTTCGAATTAGAACCCCAAATAATCACTTGACAGTATGATAGTATACTGATAGAAATGATAGTATACGAACACTCCACTTCTATGCTATAATAGTGTTGTGTGAGACGTCTCTTATCCATCGTACGTGCACATCCATCTATTTCAAGATGCTCAAGGCGCCGAATGGTTTTAAACGGGGGGTATGAAAGCCTGCTGCCAATAAGCGCTATTCTATGTGCAAACATCCACCCAGCTATTTACTTCGGTGCATGCGATATATTTCTGTTTTCGTTCCACTGGCCCTAACCGACCTGCTCTTTTCGGATAGTGAAGATGGGATATTTAATGTTCGCACTTGATGAATATGCTTGCTGTGAAAACGAAAAGCGAGACAGGCACCGTAAACCGAATACTGTCTGTACGTAAATTTGACTCGATGGGAATGAAGAAAACTTCACATCACATTCCTGTCCACCAGGGGATTAAAACCCGGGACCTTACGACTGTCAGCACAGCGTCGTTTCCACTAAGCTATGTCCCCATGTTAACATTGTCACCTTCGTTAAATTACAGGTAAGTATTATATACATGAGACTTCCATCATAAATTTTACATTCGTAAAAGCATATCAAAGTGGTTCAATGAAAATAAATTCTTTGCCTTTTAAATTTCTCTTTACAAGCTTCCCGCACCGCCGTGAGATGGAGTTAGCAGCCTGCTCAGCTTTAAACCCAAATAACTCACTAGCACCACATAATTGAATTGAGAAGTTTAACCCCTTCACTGCCGAGACAAACTGAACTCTAAACCAGCTGCAAGAGGCATAGATCCTCACGAGCCCCCGCAGTTGCGGGGGATCTATGCCTCTTGCTGACACCACTTCGAAACCATGTTCCTGAGACGGCTGGTTGGTTGGTTAGTTCAGGTTTAACGTCCACAGCACCGAGGTGATCATGGACGGCCCTGATGGGCGGGTTATGGGGGACAGGGAAATCTATTGCCTATGGAGTACGACCTGAACACTGATCAACTCAGGCGCACTCCAAATGTGCCACTTTGATTTACCAGGACCTTTCAACGGACATGCTATTGAACAAATCCGTTTTTTCCCCTGGATTGTGAGTCCAGCTACCGGGGCCGGGACGGGATTCGCACCCACGACCCGGCGATTCCCTTCGCTCTCCTGCTCCAATGTTTAACCGCCTGAGCTATTTCGGACTCATGAGACGGCTGCAACTCAATGATTTGTTTTACAGAAACAATCTACGTCAATCGGCAGTAAATGAATTAAAGCAAAACTTTACTGAAGGTCAATGGCACTCGAAAACAAGAACCGTTTGCGTCAGAGTGATGATCAATGATGAGTGAGGTAATGCTCTGAATCTTTTATGTCTGTCTGCACCACACCAGCATTAAATTAAAACTGGCAACCGACCATGAAACCAAGGTCACCAGATGCTTGACTTTATGATAAATGGCATATTTTTGATCCCATAAAAGATTGCAGAGACCAGCATGCCAACAGCCTCCTGTTAATAGACGTTTCATTTTTAGAAGATGGCTGCATAGTTGAAATTAAATTAGGTGCAGTTTTTTTTTTTCCTGTGGGCGAAAGCGACCATCCTAAGCTGATAATAAAACATGTAAATGGGTTGTTTGTGTGTATACACTACAAGTCGACATTTACTTTTGAATGCACTTTTGCATCGGCAAATTAAAGATTTCCAAACTGAATTAATTCAGGTATAATAAAACGTACGTCGATGGACAGGAAGAAGTAAACAGGTGAGTAAACAGATACAAAAACATAAAACAAAAATAAAATAGACCAGACTAGAACAGACTAGATTAGAACAGAACAGAACAGAGCACATAACACAACACAACACAACACAACACAACACAACACAACACAACACAACACAACACAACACAACACAACACAACACAACACAACACAACACAACACAACACAACACAACACAACACAACACAACACAACACAACACAACACAGCACGCACGCACGCACGCACGCACGCACGCACGCACACACACACACACACACACACACACACACACACACACACACTCACACACACACACACACACACACACAAAAGGAAGAAGAAAAGAACAGAAAAAGAACAGAACAGAACACAATACAATACCATTGAGTATAATAAAATAAAATAACATAAAATATAAACTTTAGAACAGCTTCAAGCAAAAGATAAAAGTTTAGACAATGATCGACGAGAAGTGAATTTGCTGCAGACGATAAATTTCCTTTCCGTTTCCACAAGGTCTTGTCAGGACTTCTCTTCCCAGCCCACGTCGCTGAAAACACTCGACCCCCAGGACAACAATTTATATGATTATGCATCTGTAGACGCAGCCCAGATAACGCCCCTCGCGCTAAGGATGCAGAGGAGTCTGATCAGCAAGAGGTATAGATTCTCAAGAGCCCCTACAGCATGCAGGGGCTCATGAGGATCTATGCCTCTTGCAGATGGTAACAGAAACCGGTACAGAGTGTCCATTCGCCAAACATCGCTTCCATTAATCCTTGTGACAAGAGTGCAGGAAACAATTCCTACTTTTTGGTCTGAACTTGCTGAGCAATAAACTCATCACAACTCCTTAATTTACTTTTTTTTCGCAAGATCACCCGCTCAAATACGTTTAAGAAAAAAAAAAAAAAGGTGGGAGAAGCATACGCGACCAGTTTCTTATACCCGCAAGGATACTTTTTTTTTAGTATTTAAAAATGCCAGTTTATTCTGGTTGTCTCCCTCGATTTGCTACCGCTTGTCAGCGATAGCGAATCGATGGAGACAACCAGTGTGGCGTCAGTCAGATTCTCATGAGCCGGTCTGTACACTGCATTGTCTCTATCCGGACGTGACGGCAGGGAAGCAGCAAGGGATCAAGGAATATATACCTCTTGCTCGCAGGGAGTTGCCTCATTGACATCCCCAGTGCGAGGTACTCATCCAGCATTAACTGTACAGCTGCTACGAGGACGTAAATGGCACAGTGATCTGGACGATCCAGCCCTTACTATAAAGGAACGCAACCTACAGTCTTTCCTTACCATAATGGGGCTCAACTCACTGCCTTTGACCTGAGTTGTGTTTTGGAATAACTCATAATGATAAGACTTAGTGACGCAGAAATGCTTCAGAAAAGTGAACTTGTTCAGAAATCATATCAAGTGCCCTGGACAGAATTGCGTGTGTCCCAAAATAAATAAATTAAAAAATAAAATACAAAAATGAAATAAATTAAAAAAAAAAAAGAACTTGAGTCAGTCATTATTGATCTTAACCCATTCAGCCCTGACGCACTACAGCAGGAGATGGGTCGACCATCATAATTCAAGGGTAGTGCCAGATTAGCTTGGCGCCTGTCGGCGTCAAGCTAATCTGGCACTGCCCTTGAATTATCATGGTCGATCCATCTCCTGCAACTGGTGCATAGTCATTAGATGACGCCTCCAAAATTTGGGAAATACGGCCGTCGGGCTGAATAAGTTAATATCTACCCACTATTTAATGTATTCTAAGGGGGTCTTTTCGGACAGTCTCTGGTTTACAACCAAGTACCAACTAGCTATCTAGCCAACCCGAAAGCCAACCAACTTGAATCAGTCAATCGTTGTGATGGATGCGTTCATAAATGTATGCAGTTTATACAAATGTTTCAGAAGTGCTTGCCGTTGTGATATAACAGCAAGAATGCGAATTTGAGCTGCCGATCGCGTCTGATTCCAGAGCGTAGAAACTTCACAATTAGTGCTTGTCAAGACAAATCATCGCCTGCATCGTACAGAGAGGAGTCTTAATTTTCAGACGCTCTCCGGCAACACGTGACTGTCTCTATACCGCAAAGCTCGCAAGAAATTTACATGTTTTACATATACTGACGAGCAAAAGAAATGGGACATTTACAGAACCATTGGAAAGTGCTTCCGATGGTCCGAAATGTCGCGTTTCGTTTGCTAATCAGTATATGTAAAACATGTAAATTTCTTGCGAGCGTTGCGGTATAGAGACAGTCACGTGTTGAGAGCGTCTGAAAATTAAGACTCCTCTCTGTACGATGTAGGCGATGATTTGTCTTGACAAGCACTAACACGTAGTGGCAGGCTTGCACGCGGCACCTTGCGCACTAATTCACTCTTCCGAGACCTACATATCGAATTCTCACAATCAGAAGGAGACACATCACTTTCTTTTCGTATTCCATGCCTGTGATCTATGGATGTTAATGGCAAATGGCAGATCGCCTGCAAAAAGGTCGCAGACTATGTTCTTGAAATGTTGGTTATTCCCCAAGATCAAGCATCTCAACATATTAAAAAACCCTGTCTGCAACAGATATTGCTGACAGAGAGGTACCCCTGACAGTGCTTTTACCTACTTTACTTTGTAATCTTCCTAAAATATTAGCACTGGCAGTCTCCCCTTTTCTTTTCATATATTGCTGACAGTATGTGTATGGTTCCTTTGTGTACTATCTTAGGGCTTTATGATGTAAGTACAATGCCAAATGTCGAAATTCATCGTTTGAATGTGTATTGTTTTTGTACCCAAGTCGCGGATTTATCGTCTGCATCGGCCTCGTTTTAACTCGAGTAATTAATATGCATATTTATGAACCTACGTTACAAGGCAGAACCCCGGCGACCGACTATCAGTGTATCGCAATCCTGTAGGTCACGTGGTTATCGGTGTGGTGTACACACGTGTTAGTGTACCCGTGTACTGATGTTTTCCGCATCCCTTTGACGTATTTTGTACGAGAAAGTAGAATACCTTCCATACTCGCTCTGCTTTCAAATCACAATGCGGGTTCCGCTCGACCTGCTAGTATTTACTAGTAACGATCGTGCGTACAGTAGTGCACCGAGGTCTGCAGGGGCATACATTCTATGCCACCACCCAGAGCTAAATTTCCATGCACCCTAAAAGAGAACCTACCAAAAGGGGGGAAGGGGTTGCAGCCGATATTGTAGTAATAAATGAAAAGAAAAGGGGAGTCTGCCAGTGCTAATATTTTAGGAAGGTTACAAAGGAAAGTAGGTAAAAGCACTGTCAGGGGAGATAAATGTGCATGATCGACCAGTGATCATAGATCTACTGTGGCCAAAGCACACACACACACACACACACACACACACACACACACACACACACACACACACACACACACACACACACAAAGAGATAGGAAAGAAAGGGTGCGCTAATAAAGTGACTGGAAGCAATGCATATGGAAGCCCCCCCCCCCCCCCCCCCGAAGGGTGGCGTATCACAAATCCCACTGTTCCAGCCACTCGGTGCATGGAAATTTAGCTCTAGGTGGTGTCATGGAATGTATGCCCCTGCAGACACCACAGTAAAATGTGGCTGTCATTGCAGGTGGGCAGAAATTCCTGCCTTCCTCCAGTATAGCCGATGGTGTGCTGAAGAGGTCGCCAAGACCGAAACAGCTGTTCACACCGGCTAAATATCTGGACCCCCCTTGGGGCACCTAGATTTAAATTTCCATGCACCGAGAGGCTGGAACAGTGGGATATGTGATACGCACCCCCCCCCCTCCCGGGGGTGGGGGGGGGATGGGGGGTGGGGAAGGCTTCCATATGCATCGCATCCAGTCACTTTCTTAGCGCACCCCCTCTTTCCTATCTCTTTTCTTGTGTGTGTGCTTTGGCCACAGTAGATCTATGATCACTGGTCGATCATGCGCATTTCTCTCCCCAGACAGTGCTTTTACCTACTTTCCTTTGTAACCTTCCTAAAATATTAGCACTGGCAGTCTCCCCTTTTCTTTTCAACCTTGCTCATTGTTATCGAACTGTGTTAGTGACTAGTTGAGATAAATACGTTGTTTATATCCACAACAAAAGTACAGACCACATCTAGACTGTCTGTCGCAAATACACTGAAAGTTGTAACGACTCTAGTGTACTCGAGCGGCGTCTCGTTGTGATCTAACTCCGTAACTTGCATAATGCGCGGATCTAAACAGCTAATTAATCACGCACAAAGACTAGGCTGTACAAAGTACATGCTGGTGTGCACCCAGTAAATAAAGGACCCTCGGGCCGACGTCGGTCGCAGTGGACCCGCGCACAATCGTGCGCGGGCCCACTGCGGCCGATGTTGGCCCAAGGACTTTGCTTACTGGGTGATTTGTATGTGTTCAAAGGTGACGGAATATAGCGGGGTTTTTCCTATGTGATTTGTATGACATTTTAAAAAAATTAACTGCAGAGAGTTCTCAAAGTATAAAATTACCCCACGCAGTTGAATTTGCCACTGTGAGCTTTTGGGCAACGTCTGGCTACGTGTGTCGCATTTCTTGCGCTTTATTTCTTCGCCATGAAAAATTCTCTGTGCAACACGGTATGAGAAGAGTGCGTGTGGATTTAGATCTTTGGAGTGCGTCTGGATTTAGATCTTTGGAGTGCGTGTGGATTTAGATCTTTGGAGTGCGTGTGGTTTTAGATTTTGGAGTGCGTGTGGATTTAGATCTTTGGAGTGCGTGTGGATTTAGATCTTTGGACTGCGTGTGGATTTAGATCTTTGTATTCCCTCTAGTTCAGCCTTTGAAAATTGCAACTTTATTCTGAAGTGCCATGCTGATAAACCTGGTTTCGGAAATCGTCGTCTGCTTCCAGCAGGGTACTGAGATAACTACCGAGCAAAACTAGTGTCAAACAGATGTCATTTTTGTGTGATGAATAAATTTGACGTGTATTCCTGTTGTAGTCAGAGCATAAAACTGCATGGAAATGAAACCATGAAATTCTGAATTGGTTTTTGGACAAATGGCATACATTTTTCTCCTGTTTGCATATTTTCTGTTGATCTTTCACCCATTTGATGCCAATGATCACGAAGAACACGTCAAAACGACGTGAAAAACGCAGATGTAAATTGGATAAAATTAGGTCTAAAAACATAGGCATAAAAGAGCCATAAATTGTCATGAGCCCCAGCTACTGCGGTGGCTCATGAGGGTTTATGTCTCTTGAAGCTGATAGCGTTAACCTTGCCCCGGCAATATATAGGGGTAATTAAATGCCCTTGATGGCGCAGCACTGGTCTTCATGTTGATGTTGAAAGAACGACCCTGGGTTTGTGATTCTCTCATTGTTGTAGTTGGTGTGGCTGCCTTCCTGTTTTTCTGTTACTTGTATTATGCTCGTGCAGCTGATGTTCCATTAAAGAGCGCGTGTGGTTATATAGCGATGATTTTGTTATGACTAGTAGCTGCGTTCTGCATTCCGCTGATGCATTTGTTAATAGCAATGAGAGGTCGGTCCATTAGTATTGTTATGACTGTAGTCTGCTTCATTTGCTGCAGCAATTCGATAAACGTCTGCAGGTAGAGCTGGTTGTTTTCATTTTAGGTATGTCATATATACTCATAGTCCGTTGTTGTTTCGACGATAGATATAGATAAGTCTTTAACTGCGCAGAATTAGCGTTCAACACGATTCATCTGCAAGAGACACAGATCCTCATGAGCCCCCACGGCAATAGTATTGATATTATTGTTGATACATTTGCTATGTAATTTACCTGTGTGCTGGTCTGCGTTGTTAAGGTAGAGAATAACCCCGCGAAGAAGGAAACACTCTTAGAAAACACAGTTACCATACAATTTATTGATATTTCTGCTTAAAATCTTTTGTCAAAACAGACAAAGAAACAAATACACTTATCTTGGCAGCGTGAACTAAGAAACTTAGCAGCAACTGCAGGATGTGATGTGAGAAAATATACTGAAGAGCAAAAGAAATGCGACAATTTTTTTTACAAAAATGTCGCATTTCTGTTGCTCGTCAGTATATCAATAAACTGTGTTGTAACTGTCTTCTCTAAGCGTGTTTCTTTCTTCTCGGCATTTGACACGCTTGGCAGTCACCAGTTTTGGTCTGGAGTTTAGTGTTGTTGCCCCCTTCATCGCCGAAAAAAAAAAATCAACGCCAGCCAACTGCAAGAGGTATAGATCCTCATAAACCCTCCGCAGTCGCGAGGAGTCTGTATTCCACTTGCTGGAACCACATTGTAATACTGCTGGGGATCTTTTGACGTTGAATTTACCATGATTTTAGAACAAAATAAATCTGTGTCCATTGGCGGAGAAGGGGAAAGAAATGCTCTTACGGCTGCTTTAAATGTTCTCGCAAATGTGCTGGCTTTGAAATTAGACGTTACGGCTCTAGAACCGTTTTTTTTTTTTTTTTTTTTTCCTGTTGGTGGTGTTGCTGTTGTAAAGTTGTACACATACCAAGGGGAATTACTCAGCGCTGGACAGACACACAGTTAGATCCCCTGCCCCCGCCTATCAGTCACCCAATCGCCAGCCCACAGAAAAATACGCAGGTATAGAACCAGACGATCATCTACATCCCTAAAAGAATGCATCAGGTCTAGCCTATAACCCATGTCTTTTTCTGGAACTTAGGAAGTAGGCAGGAGAAACACACAAACACAAACAAGAAGGTGCACTACTAAATGTGGTCGGGTAAATATCCTGATTTCCCACAGCAGATGCACAAGACAATACACAACAATGTAACGATACAAGTTTTTTTTTGCCTCGAGTTATAGAATACTCACAAACCAGATAGGTGAGGCTAGCGCTGGTAGAATTAATCCCATGACTACTACTGACGACACGGTTCGGTGGAAAAGACGCGTACCTAGTACGCGTCTTTTCCACCGAACCGTATCGTCAATAGCAGTCAAGGGGTCAAGTGACCAACTAGGTTGGCAAGTAGGGCAGTTTCACCTTAATCCTCTCTCGTTGCAGTTTCATCTCAACCAATTCCCTCTCATCATTCCAACTGTGGAAACAACAACAACAAAACCCAACCTTTATTTATCCCACACAGGGGCAATTCAAACCCGTCGGGAGCATATCGATAAGTGCACCTACATGAAATAATCAACGGATATGAGGCCTACATGTAATAGCATAAAAATAACAAACACTGACGCAAGCGCGCACAAATCCAAACACACGTGTGCGATAGGTTGGACGTGGGTTACTGATGACTAAAAGTAAAAAGGCACAGAAGAAGAAAACTTATCGTTTGTACTCAGTTTTTGACGTAAACTAAAAGAATTGCATTGTTGATTTAAAAATGGATAATTGATGACACAAACAGGCTGATAATAATAATAATAATAATAATAATAATAATAATACAAGAAGAAAGTCAAAGCCTACACGTGTACCTAACTTTTCCCTCCGAAAATAGACATAAATAAACGAATAAATGGTTGATTGAAAATCGATAACCAATGATAAGAAAGCTTTTGCAAGAATAAACCTAACATTTTTACATAAACGAAATTTTCCGCAAATAGAATTAAATAAAGGAAAACAGCCTCTGGCAGAACGTGACCCAGGATTCTGGAAAATCGCCTTGCACTCTCTCCCACGACATGTCATGCGTACAGAAAAGCACGCGCACGTCTTCAATGAAGGGCGTAGGCTGTCACGTGGTAAAATGTTCAGATCGCGTCCTCCGTCAGAACAGCAGAAACAGAGCTACATGAGGACGACTACTAACCAGCAGTATGAAGTATGCATCTTCGTGCCACCCCGCAGTTCATGAAATTCTGTGATAACTCATGCAGATCACGACTCCAGATGGGTTTTAATCCCTCATTAAATTCGGACGCAGACTGTTTTATTTTTAACTCATTCTACCCCAAGACCGAAATCCACAAATTTTGCTCTTGTTCTCTGAAGACTGCATTGCAGTGCAGGACACAGATTGACCATGATAGTTCAAGGGTGATGCCAGAATAGCTTGGCGCCCATAGGCGCCAAGCTATTCTGGCATCACCCTTGAACTCTTATGGTCGATCCTTATCTTGCTGTGGTGTGTCTGGGGTAGAATGAGTTAATCCTTGCTAATTCAAAGCCCAAAAGCCCCAGCCGTCCCAGAAACGTGGATTCAAAGTGGTGTTAGCATGAAACATAGATCCTCATGAGCCTCCGCATCTGCGGGGGCTCATGGGGATCTATGTCTCTTGCAGCTGGATCTCGCTTGCATTTTTCGGCAGTCAAGGGCTTAAAGCGCCGAGAAAAGTCCACAGCACCAAAACTGACCGAACAGATGCCGGGGTTCATAGGAATCTATGTCTATTGCAGACAGACTTGCAAGTTTATTCCTCAGTACATTGGCATTACATGGTGATGATGATGTGCGTCCATTGCAGGCGATGAGGACCACTAACATTCCTAACTACGTTGTGTCTAAAAATGGTGTGTCCGGAGATGGCTGGTAAGGCCAATACGGGCACGGAGGTGCCTCCCACAGGTGGGACACACGTGAGACGGTGCAGCATTGAAGGTGCTTGCCGCTCGTCCTTTTCTCTAGAGACGCTTTCTCTCTGCTTTGTGCGTCTATCCTCAGCGCTTGTGGATCCTTAGTTGATGAGGCTGCGCCAGGAGGTGCGATCCAGGGCTGAATGCTCCAAGGAGTTGGTATCTATCTCAAGCGCTTTCAGGGAAGCCTTGAGAGTTCTTTGAAACGCTTTAGCTGGCCGCAATGATAACGCTTGCCTGTGGACAGTTCACCGAAGAGCAACTGCTTGGGGATGCGTTCATCTGGCATCCTTGCAACGTGGCCCGCCCATCTGACTTGATGCATCATCAGCACTGTGTGAACAGAGGGCACACCCGCAGAAAGGAGCACTTCGTATCTGGGACCGGGTGCACAACAGCCTTCTAACTCTTAAAACAGTGTTAAAAGTGAAAATTTACAAACGTTTTGTAAAATTCGTGGTTAGAGCACTTAGATGTATGGCACCGACAGACTTCTAACTCTTAAAACAGTTTTAAAAGTGAAAATTAAAAATCGTTTTTAAAATTGTGCTTAGCGCACTTAGATGGGGTGCACGGAAGTTTTAACACTGTTTCTAGCGACGATTTTTGCTTGTAACTTTAGAAGTGCTCGGAGCTATTCTAAACGCGCTAAAACGCTTTTAAAACTGAATGGACACTGAATGGGCGCCATTTTGAATCAGCCGTTTCATTGAATTCGACAACATCAGTAAAGAAAAGAGAGATCGATGAATCCTATGACGGAATACAACGACGAACAACATCAGTTTCAGCGTTTGAGATTGACTGAGAAGGGCTGAAATACTGTCAGAGAGATCGGCGGAGGTCAGCCGGCGTAACACAACCTGACTTTGTATAAAATTATTATAAGCTCGATTCCCACCAGTGCCACAATAGCGCAGTCGGTAAGAAGGGCGCTCTAAAATGTCACTTTCGAAACCACGACTGGCGTGGTGCGAGCCACATCCTTTCCGTTTGCTTTTTATTTCAGTTTTCTTGTTTGTTTGTTGTTATTGTGCTGCACGCATTTAATTATTTCCATATTCCTCCAGCAGGCCTGCTTCCACTGCCTTGTGTGTGTGTGTGTGTGTGTGTGTGTGTGTGTGTGTGTGTGTGTGTGTGTGTGTGTGTGTGTGTGTGTGTGTGTGTGTGTGTGGAAATAGTCTCCGCTGGACTTGGAGCAGCTATCTTGGCCAGAATGGAACTGACGTGTTTTGACGCAGTAAAGTTAATAGACGTCAATCCTATAGGTGTCAGTTCTTTTATTTTTTTTATTTTTATTTTTTTATTTTTACGAACTTTCAGTTTGTCAGCTATTGTTTCACGTCATACCTTCAGTTGCATCCTCATTATCAGAAAAAAGTTGCAAATTGTGTACTTGTTTGTATATATATTCTGAACAGGCCTAAATATTAATAAATTGTGGAGTAACTGTCTTTGCTAATCATGTTTCTTTTTTCATTGGGATTTTCTCACCATACTAGTGATTATAAATCTTTACTGCGAATAAACTGTTCAGTCTATTTATATATCGGTGACATAGAGCGGTAGACAATTTTTAGCTAAAACGTTGTTAACTTTTTAAAGAAACGTGTCGTGCACCAGTTTTAAAAGTGTTTTAAAACCTCTGTTAACTAAAACGATTTTAACTTTAAAATGATTTTGATTTAGAAGGCTGTTGTGCACCCGGACCCTGGAGTCATGTCCTGCCACCTTATCGTCTGGGTCTTGCGCAGGCATATTAGGTGAAAGTGTACGCGGTAGTGAAGAATAACGACTGTTTTCAGCAAGAGATATAAATTCTCACGAGCCCTTGCAGCTGCAAGGGCTCACGAGAATCTATCCCTCTTGCAGGTGAAAATGGCTGAGAGACCACAGAAGCTGTCTGGCGGCTTGTCTACTGACGTCGCGAAAACTCGTCGCGCGTTCACTGCAGCCAGCGCGTGGTCAGTATAAAAGGCATGCATCGACAGACTGGTACCAGAGCAGCTGATGATATTTTGTGCTTGTCGCATACTGGAAAAGTGCAGTCACCGACAGTCTGTTCTACACTATCACGTGCTGTTCACACAACAGACAGCAAGTCTTCTTGATCGAATCAACCGTTGGCTTCTTTGATAGCATCTCTAAGTGTATCGAACTTGTCAAGTGCAACGTTTTGGGAATACTGAACAGCATGGTTTCAACTGAGAATCGCCTGGAAGTGATGAAAAACAGTTTTGCAGCAGAAATTTGCTCTGCTCCTCAGACTCGCCGCCACTCCGCCCTACAAGAACAGAGCACGGACAAAGTACACACCATGAGAAAGGCATCCATGTCACGGTCTCCGTGCAAAAGAAGCTTGAAGCCGGATAATCCTCGTGCCGCCAGTCTCCCCAATTGTTCGTCCAGTGTCGAAAGCCTGTCGACAACGACCACGCCGCGTCACCATAGTGCTTGCTACTCCGAGGCCTTGACGAGAGAGTTCTTCAGAGAGTGGGCCATGGTGTCGAGCCAAAGCCAAAGCGACGATGACCTCGCATCAAGTGCCGATAGCAGCTATTCAGGTTGCACATCTTCTGATCATAACGGCCTGCCCCTCCCCACAGCATCCTGCGATTCTCTTGCTCCCTCTTCCCTCCTTTATTCTGGCGCCGCATCTCTTGTATCTTCATTTACGGCTCTTCCAACCTCGTCACCTATGTCCGTCCCGAGAAATCGCAAGGTCAGCATGTGCTACGTGCAGCGGGCCGGGAATCGTGCTCAACACCAGCGTCACTCTCCATCCCCTGTACGTAAACCCAGCCTTTTAATGGAGCCCCAGACTGGGTTTATGACGCGGACGTCCCAAAGCCCTCTGGCCGGGGCTTCCTCTTCATCAGCGCTGACGGACTCAGGGTCCCAGATCTTGGTGGACAGAGTGCGCTCCCCGAGTCTGGACTCTGGCAGCAGCGGCAGCGGGTGTGGTAGCCCATCCTCATTCTTCCGGGTGGTGGTGCTCGGTGCACCCGGCGTGGGCAAGTCGGAGCTTATCAACGAAATGGCCGGCGACAGCCACTGTGACATGCACAATGGTGAGTTACATTACAATGATGTTTACATGTGGTGTGTTATGCATGAACGTGGACTGAAACGGTCAGCCTGGTCTAAGCCAGAAGTCTTTGCCTACTGTTGTGACAGTACGTTAAGATTTTCTAGCTTAAACCCGGCCAAATGTTTCAGTCCGCGTTCACGCATACCATTGCTGGTTGTTTGTCAGTGTTATCAAACCTTTTGCAGCCTGTGTACTTGAATGATACGATACGTTTGTAAATGGAAGTCCCACAACTGAAGGCCCGATAAGCGTATTGCATGACGAAAGCAGAATGAATATGAAGGTTGGGGTGATTTTTTAGTGAATTGTATGTGTGTTTTTTAAAAGGATGTTTGTTACAATTGCAATGTGAGTGTAACAAGCATCTCCCAAATTTATGAGGCTTCACCAAACGATTATGTACCAACTGAGATTGATCGACCATGAGAATTCAAGGGTAGTGCCAGATCAGCTTGGCGCCTAATGGCGCCAAGCTAATCTGGCACTACCCTTGAATTATCATGGTCATTCTATCTCTTGTTGTAGGGCGTTGGGGCTAAATGCGTTAATAAACACGCAGATACAAATACGTAGAGTCTGCATGCAAACTGTATATCACGCCTAGAGTTGAATAATTACTATAGGCCTATTATGACTGATGTGCACACGCCTAGACTTAATAAAGAACTATTTTAGACTAATGTTCCGTTAACTGAATAAATTGTGAGTCTGCACGATGTGATTTTGTGCCTAGACTTAATTAATTTACTTACAATAATAATACTTACGATTATTTAATATTAATATGGGCCAAACTCTCATAACAACAAGCAAATACAGACTGGTTTACATGGATGAAAGTGAGCTGACATGTTTTGTAATCTTCAGATAGCAGGCCTATGCCCCATGTGCGTTATTCAATTATAGATACAACATCAAAACCACTGAAACCACTTAGACAAGTGTAAATATAGAAAATATGTATGATTACGATACCGATTATAGTTGTCACACAACAGGCGAACTAGATCCTAATCCATCAAAATAGCGTGTATTGAATGGGCATCCCCCCCCCTCCATTTCAGCATCACAGATGTAAATAAAACCGGCAAAAGACACAGGTTCTTGTATAACCGTCTAGTGTCTGCGTAAGCTCATGGGGATCATTAAATCTTACAGACTGGTCAATTTTTTATTTTTAGGTTAATGGACCTACATTATCATAAGGCTTGCTAAATTACATCCCAGTTGGCAAAAAGCTCTCGGGCCGACATTGGCCGCAGTTGGCTCGCGCACGCCCACCCGCGAGCCAACTGCGGCCAGTGTAAGCCCGAGGATTTCCTGTTTACTGGGATGGTGAAAGGAGTGTTATGCTGCCATGACTACGATGTTGTTGCGACGCTGAAGAAAGTGTATTGTTAGCTATAACAAAACTAACATTATACAATACACTAATTCAAGGAGTGGTCGACCGTATGTGAAATGCGGCGAATGAGCGGCTTCGGGACTATTATTATTGAATAATAAGCCAATCCCCTTGGCTGTAACAGTCGGAGAACTGGCGTTATGATAATTCGGTGATATTTCACCATGAAGTCATCGCCCTGAAAGACAGTGGCCGCATGTAACAATAAACAATGACTTGTAATTATACAATGACTGTAGGCCTAAGTGTAGATTAGCACTGGCAGTTCCCCTTTTCTTTTGTAATGACGGTGACTGACACAGCCACAAGAGGCAAAGATCCTCATGAGCCCCCGCTTTCGCGGGGGCTCATGAGGATCTATGCCTCTTGCTGGTCTAATTCACATCAGTGCACCCAGACAGACTAAAATGTCAGAGAATCTACTTGAAATTTTAATCTGCTATATCAGGGATAAACGCTGGAATATGGCGATTTGTCTAAAGGATGATCGTGACAGTGAAGTCCCGTCCGACACGTAATCACATACAAAGTCATATATTTGGCTGCTAGTTAGGTTTTTACAGATACAAAAATTACACACCTACGTTCAAACAGGCTGTGAACGAAGCGCAGTAAAGACTGCCTGACCGTAATTACGCTCGCAGCCGTAAGTTATAAAATGACAGAATAACCCTTTTAGCGCCATGGGCGCATTTCCCAAATTTTGGAAGTGTTACTTAACGACTATGTACCACTTGCAGGAGGTGGGTTGACCATGATAATTCAAGGGTAGTGCCAGATTAGCTTGGCGCCTTCAAGGTCAATCGATCTCCTGCTGCAGTGTGTTGGCGTTAAAAGGGATAAGACGCGTTACAGAACACCGTCAGAGGAAACCGTAAGGTTCAAAATCACGGGTCCGCTAGCACGCATCTGTTCACGGTAACCACAAAACAGCAGAGCTGCAAGTAGAGGACGTTCAAAGACTCCTAGGGCGTTGACTGAGTATCCCTGGTTTGTCACAGTCTCTAATATGCATGAAAATATTTAGCCACTGTTACAACCGAGCAATTTGTATTATTAAATCGTTGTAGTTTAACTCATTCGCGGCCAGCCGTATCCGGATAACCTTTTTTAAGATGATAATTTTAAATATTTATTTACAAGATATTTGATTTAAGACCCTTGTTTTCGTGTAGCTGGACAGGAGATGGTCTTAGCAGACTGATCGGCGTTAAACCCGTATAACTAAGCAACTGCTGGTATCGCTTTTTGTCGAGGTGATTCCTGCAGGAATCACCTCGACAAAAAGCGCTACCGACAGCTGAAGGCTTAAAAGAGCCGATTAAACACATTAACCTTCTATTTACAAGCGCAGTATTTTAGTCTATGGTTGTATGAATTCTGGTCCAGTAGCGCTTCCCACGCTCTCAGAAGAAATTGCCATGTAGCATATGTAGCTGAATCATTGACCACAACGATACATTGTCTGCTGCAGACCAAGAAACGCCTGAAGACAGCGAGCACGTTCTTGTCAGCGTTCATCTGGACGATCAGGAGTCCACAGTGGAACTCATCGACTGTCCTGTGGTAAGTAGAGACTAATTGACATAGTTACTGTTGTTATTTAGAAGTTGGTTTTGGAGTCACTGGTGAAGATGGCGGTGATAATGATTATGATGATGGTGGAAACGATGATTTATGATGATCGATAGTGCAAGGATGGTGTATGTGTAGCTTGGCGCCTAAAGTGCAGTAGTCTGTTGAGACTGAAGTAAATTGGCTGAGTTAAAAGTAGTGTTTTAAATTTTACAAATTCATATTTTTCATGTTAAAATTCTCTGCTTATTTGTCTTTATATTAATATTAATATTAATATTGATATAATATTAATATTAATATTAATATTTATGTTTATTTTATTTTATGTTTTATTACATTATTCATCTCTTACTTCCACAGGACTCAAGCATGGATATTCTGCGACCCGACGCCTTCCTCGTCGTGTATTCCGTCTCAGACCGAAAGTCCTATCTGACAGCGGAGGAAGTGACGCGCCACTTGCGTTGCGACCTGGGAATAGACCGCACCGTCTACCTCGTTGCCAACAAGACTGATCTTAGGCGGCAACAACGTGTATCAACTAAAGGTAAGAATATTCAAACTAAATATGACGCACTTCAAGAAATTGATCGACCATGACGGCTCAAGGGTGGTGCCAGAATAGCTTGGCGCTCAGAAGCGACAAGCTATTTCGGTACCAATCTTGAACTGTAATGTCCGATCTGCTGGCCTTCTGAACTGGCATATATTCTTCAGATTAGGAAATTTAGACCTCAGAGTTCAGAGTTGCAAATACAAAATAGGTGACAGAGTTTTGATCGCACAGCCAAAAGTATCATGTTGTGTATATACCTCGCAGAAAACATAAAAGACACTTGACACAAAAGAGTACCTGAAGGTTATACTTTTGTAATAAGGACAAAATAGTACTAAATAATGGGCAATTTTAAATGACAAGTAGCATTCCCCCTCCCGGTCTACCCCAACTCCCACCAACCCCCCCCCAAAAAAAACAAACAAAACAAAACAAAAAAATAAAAAAAAACACACACACAAAAAAAAAAAAACACAACAAATTCTCTAGTTCACTTAAAATTTCAATTCAATTCAATTCAAATAACTTTATTTATCCCTTGAAGGGCAATTACATTTGTGTGGACGGGGGGAACAATCAAATAAAAGTCATTCAAAAGACATTAATTAATATCAGGACATTCTAATATCACATTTGTACCTGATATTAATACACTAAATCTGTAATACTTATAATGCTAATATTAAGACATATTAAAACTCAAAACTAATACAATTACTAAAACATTATTTAAAACTGAAAGAGCATTATTAACGACATTATCAGCGCACACATTAATGTCTGGATTAACGATCAATATGTTTTTTTCTTCTTCTCCATATC
The DNA here is from genome assembly GCA_036245525.1 of Semisulcospira habei. NCBI lineage: Eukaryota > Metazoa > Mollusca > Gastropoda > Semisulcospiridae > Semisulcospira > Semisulcospira habei. The sequence goes on along the minus strand of BTPG01000002.1, from coordinate 100,590,325 downwards.
TGTTTTATTTCATGCAGGACTTTATCGACATTTTACTTTATTATCATTTTATTAATATTTGTGTTTCATTCGTGCCAGATTTCTAATTTCTGGTAACTTTTATGTTTTACAGAAGGAGAGCAACTGGCCCAGACGTTTGACTGTCGGTTTCTGGAAACGTCCGCGGCTTTGAGAATGAATGTGGATACGCTTCTCGTGAGAGTCCTTGAGAACATCCGGGGACAGCTCTCGCCACCAGGGGAGCTCACTCCGCCGGACGCTTGCAGATCCAAGAGGCTCTCTTCTCCCCCCAGCCGTGCGATCCACTTCCTGTCCAAACTCATTCGTCCTTCACGAGGCAAACGAAGTGCCATCAGCAGCGACGACTTGTGCTTGAAGCGATGAACGAAAGACACGTGCTTTGTGTTAATGGAAGCATAGCGATGAAGACCACCACCGGAGGTCCGAGGTCGGCCGCAATGAACTCGCGCACTATCGTGCGCGAGTTCATTGCGGCCGACCTCGGCCCTATAGAATTTTGCATAATGGGGATTAGGGACAGTGCGTTTGAACACATACGATGCAAAAGGCACGTTCAAACCCGACAATAGTCCTCAGTATGTTGAAGGATGATAGGTGGACAAAAACGCCTTTACGGAGAAAACGGCATTGTCTTCGTTCGGTGATATTGCAACAGAACTCTGCCGAGAAAATGTGTTCTAACATGTCAGTGCGTATTCCTTGTAAATTTGTAAATGTTATTAAATTGAATGTGTGCTGCTCTGTGATTTTGGACCTTACGGTTCGCGACATTGACGGCATGTGTCTCAATGTTGTTCAAGCCTTCACTATTGGGGCAAGCAGAACGCTGTACCCAGAAGCAAGAGTCGTAAATCCTCATGAGCACTTTCCCCCCACCTCCACCACGCGATCGCGGAGGGCTCATCATGATTTATGTCTCTTTTTAGACCTACGTTTTTATGCCTATTTATTTGGGTCTCATTTATATCTGTGTCCATCACGCGAATGTCGGCTTGCGTGTAATCTTTCGAGACGAGCAATTTGTGATCACTGGCAGCGAAAGGGTTAAACTGCTTTCTTACATGTTCATGGTTCGTTTGTGCTGGTCCTTAAAATGTGTTTTGACAGTCTGCCTATGGCTTGTCTATCATGCTTTTATGTCTGGGCGCTAATACTATGAGAGAGAGAGAGAGAGAGAGAGAGAGAGAGAGAGAGAGAGAGAGAGAGAGAGAGAGAGAGAGAGAGAGAGAGAGAGAGAGAGAGAGAGAGAGAGAGAGAGAGAGAGAGAGAGAGAGAGAGAGAGAGAGAGAGAGAGAGAGAGAGAGAGAGAGAGAGAGAGAGAGAGAGAGAGAGAGAGAGAGAGAGAGGAGAAAGTGCCATAGCACCACCAAGTGTATGATGTTATAAACTGCTAATATGTTGATGTTTCTATTCTGATCGAAAATATCTTGTATGCCAAAGTATATATATATCAGGATTTTCCGCACTGACCTGAAATATTTTGAATGACAAAACATGAACATCAATTATGGACTTTTTTGTCTTCTGAATTATTTTATATGCCAAAGTGTAAATGTAAAGATGCTTGTCTGAAATATTTTGTATGCCAAAGATTTCATGTTTCATTACAAAAAATAAACATGAGTTTCCGCTTGCATACACTACCTGTATTACTTTTACCATCCGTTTGGTTGCACCTACGTGCGTGTTTGTTTGTGTTTGTTTGTTTATATGTTTGGTGTGTGTGTGTGTGTGCATGCGCGTGCGTGAGCTAATAGTGTGTGTGTGTGTGTGTGTATGTGCATGCGCATGCGTGAGCAAATAGTGTGTGTGTGTGTACATGCGCGTGCGTGAGCTAATAGTGTGTGTGTGTGTATGTGCATGCGCGTGCGTGAGCTAATAGTGTGTGTGTGTGTGCATGCGCGTGCGTGAGCTAATAGTGTGTGTGTGTGTATGTGCATGCGCGTGCGTGAGCTAATAGTGTGTGTGTGAGTATGTGCATGCACGTGCGTGAGCTAATAGTGTGTGTGTGTGTGTGTGTGCATGCGCGTGCGTGAGCTAATAGTGTGTGTGTGTGTGTGTGTGTGTATGTGCATGCGCGTGCGTGAGCTAATAGTGTGTGTGTGTGTGTGTGTGTGCGTGTGTGTGTGTGTGTGTGTGTGTGTGTGTGTGTGTGTGTGCATGCGCGTACGTGAGCTAATAGTGTGTGTGTGTGTGTGTCTGTGTGTGTGTGTGTATGTGTGTGTGTGTGTATGTGTGTGTGTGTGTGTGTGTGTCTGTCTGTGTGTGTGTGTCTGTGTGTGTCTGTGTGTGTGTTTGTGTCTGTCTGTGTGTGTCTGTGTGTGTATGTGTGTGTGTATGTGTGTGTGTGTGTCTGTGTGTGTGTGTGTCTGTGTGTGTGTGTATGTGTGTGTGTTTATGTGTGTGTGTGTGTGTGTGTGTGTATGTGTGTGTGTGTGTCTGTGTGTGTGTGTGTGTGTGTGTGTGTGTGTGTGTGTGTGTGCGAGTTTGTGTAGCATCGTTATGTAAGCTATTAACTGTCCAGAAAACATGACCACCATTCAGCTGCAAGAGACATAGACTCATATGACTCTTGCTGACACCACTTTGAATCAATGTTCCTGGGTCAGCTGCGGCAGTTTGACGTGGAATTAAGAAAGACTTCAGAAACACAGCCTGAATCCGCTGTCAGTGAAGGGGATGAAACTTTCATTAGTTGCATGATTAAAAGAAATCCCGACCAAAAGGGTGACTGCCAGTCGAAATGCAGATAACATCCAAACGAAGAAAGAAACACGCTTAGAAAAGAGCCCAGTGCTTCCATGTTTGGCATCTGGCAGTAAGGATCGAATTCTTGAACTAGAACCTTTGCGCCATTAAGCTGGGTAGCGTTTGCCTTGCCCCAGCACGAGTGAGCCTAGTCCTACGCCAGCCACTAAGCAAGGTGCTTGGCCAGCCACTAAGCAAGGTGCTCCGCTATAGCGGAGCACCTTGCTTAGTGGCTAGCGCAGGACAAATCTCCCTGATCCAAAATCGCGGGCAGACACACAGAATAACCTACAACAGATTACATACCATTAGTAGCTCATCAGCCATTATATACATATTAATATAATATACACACGTGTCCAGGACAGACCATTTCGGAAAGTTTCGGAAATGAGTGACATGTAAAACACACACATTATTCTGTTAGGTACGTTTTCAGCAGAGACTGGCTATGACTAATTGTTTTTCTCGAAAACGTCATATCGTCAGGTAGTACAAATAATGGGAGATATGTCGTTCGTGAAAGCCTAAGAGTACTGCATGCCCGGTGGTCGATAGGATTAAAAGTAAAAAATAAACACACACCCTCACACACACACACACACACACACACACACACACACACACACACACACACACACACACACACACACACGCACGCACGCACGCACGCACACACACACACACACACACACACCGCAATTAAAAAAGTGGCCTACGCCCCCACTAATAATCTTGTTGAACTCCTTGTGCCCGAGGAACGAAACACCCACATTTTGGAGTTATCCTCTGAGGTCTACATTAAAATTTAAAATTCAGGAGACAGATAGACCTTGATAGTTCAAGAGTGGTGGCAGAATAGCTTGGCGCCTATAGGCCGGCGCCATGCTATTCTGCCACCATCTTTGAACTATCATGGTCGAGCCATATCTTGCTGTGGTGTGTCGCGGGCAGAATGAGTTAATGCATGTATGGCACGAAACGTGAGAAATGCCGCCTTCATCCAGTGTGACGAGAACCGGTAGGGGTCATGAGAAACCAGCAACAAACGATTAGCCAGCAACGTGTCTCTCGATTAGCAAGCAACGTGTCTCTGACATCAAGCTGAAAATATCGAATAAATGCGCCGCATGTATTATTATTTAACAAATGATATACAGGTCAGTTCAAGTCCTACGCGCTCTACTATACTGCGGTGTGTATCGAATATAGCGCATTGTGCAGGTCCCTTTCCCACGTAGAGAGCTGGGGGTGGGGGGTGGCGGGGTGGGGGGGGTGGGGTGGGGAGGGTGGGGGTGGCGTGGAGGGGGTGGCGGGGGGTGGGGGTGGGGGGGGGGCGAGGTGCAGGGTGAGCCAAAGATCCTCAGCCGACGTCAGCTTTAGGATGTTCGCTCATTACCTTGCGAGGAATAGCTAAGGCTTACGTCGGTCCGAGGACGTGTTGCTTACGATTTTTTTCTCTCACGAGTCTATATAGATATATGTGAATTTACCAAGTACAATAACGCGATCCGTGCAAATAACGCGATCTGACTTTATAAAGTGCTCCCGGGCACCGCGATATACTGAGGCTGACCTGTCTTGTTTGCTGGTCTGTGATTTCGGACATGGTGACGGATTCGAGACGAAATAAAACGCCCCGCGTAAGGAAACCGGGGTGGGGGGGGGGATGTGGGGGCGAGAGGGGGGGGGGGGTGCCGTCTCAAACCAAGGGGAAATTATCGTACCCCCCTCCGTACTCCCCCCCCCGCCCCCCCCCCCCCCGTCCCCCCCCCCTCGCCCCTTTGCCACCGCGGCTCGTCGTCAGTTTTGATGATATTTTGGTCAGTGAGAAGCAAGGTCTGGTCCGCTATGGACACCTTCTATCTCACGTTAACCCTCGGGTGTCGGTAGCAAGTTTGGCCGTTATTCTCCTGTAGGAATCACCTCTACCAAAATCGCTACCGACACCCAACGGGTTAAATGACTGACCTCAACTGAAAAGGTTGTACCACGCCCTTTCAGTCTCCCCCACCCCTCAGTTTCCCCGGCAGCCAACTGACCCGCCCCTGATATGTCTGTAGAGCTGTCTATTCATTATGACTTGTTCCATTGCATTAGCTAATCTATGCGTTACACGCCTCATTGTCTACGCGGGAAACTGAATTACTTTAGTCGAGTCAAGTGATACCATCAGTTGGTTCACACAGTCAGTCAGTGACACAGTATGCAAAAGGCCATTGGGCTCAAGTCGGCGGTAGCCATGGCCGGCCCGCCTCGCACGACTGTGGATTACACTAACACGACTGTGTGCGCTTGCCCACTGCGGCGGCCGACTTCCGTCTGATACTAGTCTGTGCCTCCTGCATTTGGGTTTTGTTCGTTGAGTTGCGCATACTCGGTGGTAAGAGACTAATTTTACTTCGTGCGTGCACATTGGCAAAGACAAAAGCCTACAGCAGAACTATGTTTTGTATTGAATGCTCAGTTATTGCACGACGCATAACCAACGTGCTTACATATAACAAGATAACGGCTTAGCTACTTGTCTGTCAGGATGGCCGAGCGGTCCAAGGCGCTGCGTTCAGGTCGCAGTCTGGTTCTCCAGGCGTGGGTTCGAATCCCACTTCTGACAAATTTTTTCTTTTCTCTCGCAAATATTCATATATGGCGATGATTTTTTTTTAAATTTTTGTATTTTTATTTATTTATTTTTTTTTTTTTGGGAGTCTAGTTGTGTCATGTTTGTCTTTCATTGTACAGCGCCTATTCACTGCACTGCAGGCAGTTTGCACAATAATACTAATAATACTAATTTTAATAATTTTAATTATTACAATTATCATTTAAGTCACTGTGTCTGCACGCAGGCCGCATCTTTTTCTAGGGCGTAGGTTTCTGCATGACCTTTCCAATCAGTCACCAAAATATTTTCATAGAACTGTGAGTCATAATTGTAGCCTGCTGACTGACTAAGAAGTACCCAACGGAGAAAAAAACACGCTTAGAAAAACAATAGACAAACAAACAAACAGAGAGATTAGCCGCTACTTATCTTCATTGGCAGAAGGAATGTGGCAACCGTTTTGAGTTGCCACATTCCTTCTGCCAATGTAGCGGCTAATCTCTCTGTTTGTTTGTTTGTCTATTTTGACAAAGGGTATTTACCCGAAATATTAATAAATTGTGTTGTACCCGTCTTTTCTAAGCGTGTTTCATTCTCCGTTCATTCTCTACTTCTTTGCATATTACACGCTTGGCAGTCACTTTTTTGGTCTGGATTGCTGAGTGACTGACTATTTGTGTTTAGCCTCCTATGGCACTAGATGTGTTCAAGGACGATCTTGTAATACTTCATCTTCTTCATTTTTATGTCCCATTGGCACTAAAAGTGATCAGGGACTTGTAATACTATCCGTGTATTGGCTTTTATCAAAGCGTGTGGGTGGGTATTCCCCGACGCAGTGACTGTGTCAGTAAATGTATGACAAGATCAGGCTGGTGTGTATCTACACGAACTTGATTCTAGTTGAAGTGCCGGCATGCATGTATGTTCGTACCCAGCTTAACCCCTTCACTGCCGAGAAAACGTGAACGCCATCCAAATGAGGCAAGAGGCATAGATCCTCATGAGCCCCCGCGACTGCGGGGGCTCATGAGGATCTATGCCTCTTGCTGAGATCAATCTGTGTCCATGTTTTTGGGACAGTTGTGGCTTTTGGTCGTTCAGTGAACACAGATTTCAGAAACAAACTGTACGTACTTTGTCAGGTAAAGGGGTTGAATCATGTATAGACACCTAATACTGTCAAAAATAAAAATAAAATAAAATAAAATAAATATAATAAAATAAAATTAAATTAATAAGAAACCAAATAAAATAAAATAATTATAATAAATAAAATAAAATAAAAAAGAAACCAAATAAAATAAAATAAAATAAAAAATAAAAAATAAAATAAAATAAAATAAAATAAATTGTGTACAGGATGTAAAAAAGCTTTGTTTCTGCATTTTGACTGTTAGAGATATAACCGGTTCATACCATTTGCTAAATAAAAAAGACAATCTTAGAACAGGTGTACGTTTTTGACGAAGAGAGCACTGTATTTAATCACTGTTGTGTGGGCTACGTTTTAGAAACCAGTATACAATACAAAGTTGGAAAAAAATGGAAAATGGAAAGCATTGAAAAACACACACACACACACACACACACACACACACACACACACACACACACACACACACACACACACACACACACACACGCACGCACACGCACGCACAAGCACGCACGCATGCACACACAGACCAGCGAATAGGATGCTCATCGGTCATCGGTCATTGACGCATACAAATTTGAAATGAAGCATTGCTCTGTCAGTGAGCCGGTCATATGACTTATTCATTTTTTAAACAATCACTGAGATCCGCAGTCCTCAATGAACAGAGTGCATCCTAGATTAGGGAGGCGGGAGGCCAGCTGCCAACAGTGATGGGTGACACTTGCCCCCTGTCTCGAGCAAATGTAAACAATACTGCAAGCATTGGCCCTGACTAGGTACACGGTCCAATATGATGCAAAACGCCTTCCGCCTGTAAGAGGCAAACATCTTCATCAGTCCCCAGGGCTGCATTAACTCTAAAGTCTCCTTTGTTGGTCTCATTGACGCTGATTTTGATCCTTGGAGTCGGTATGAGGGTGCGGCAGCGGACTGGGTCTAGATGTCTGTAGCCAGGTTTTGTTTTTCACGCAGTTCAGCAGTTTACGTATTCATAATAGACGTCTAGAAGCAAAGGAAATGGCTTAACTGTTGTCAGTGCTGCCGGTTCGTAATTTTTGCACAGATATGCGTATTTTTACATGATGTCCAAAATGTTGTAATGTAAGATGTTGCAATTGATGTACCAGTGGTCTCTCGTGCTCACACATATAACCTTCGTTCTTATTTCATGGTTACACAATCAGTAACTCAATCTTGCTTTGTTCGCGTCTTGTAGTTGAAGTCCACATCATGTAATTAGTTGTACACTGATAGTCCATAAGCTAGCAGGATCTACCGTGCACCCCCCTCCCCCCCCAGTACTCAATAACATGGGTTTCAAAGTGTACCTTAGTATGTCATCCTGAGATGTTTAAGCCATGTTCCCCCGAAAATCCTTAGGAACACACCAGAGATATAGCCGATGGCGCAAGGGTACCCCCATTCACGCTCTTTGCGGTTGCTAAAATGAGGTTGAGAAACATTTTCCTCTAAATAAATCAGAGTTCATTCGAAAAGCCCAAATCAGACACTATTATGTTAAGGCACACCTTCTGCGTCATCTGCAAAAAAACAGAATGAAAAAATATTGAATCTCTGGCTCACAGTGAAGGTATGTGTGCACCCAGTAACAGCCATTTCCGCAAAAAAGACAAAAATAATGTATCAGATGCCTTCAGACATTTTTTAATAGCACTGGCAGTCTATTTTCAGGCTTACATCATTAAAACAGGATGTCACAATTATTATAAACTTAACTAGGTGATTCTATGATCACTGTGAGTGCCACAGTGGTTGATTTTGTATCCCTACCTCAAAGTTGTAAAAATAAACAAAATTAATTAGAAAAAATTACTAAATTTATTCCATTTCATTTTGACCTCTCCTTACCTATTAAGTTTCAATAATGTGAGCGTAAAGTGCAAGAAAATAAGGAAAGTCGGCATCCTTTACAGTAAATTCATGGTGAATGTCACGTAACGGATGTGACATGTTGTTTTATTTTTTTCGTCAAGTCGTTTTCTTGTTAATAAATGTAGATCGCCGAATTCTGCAAATAGCCTTAGTTTAGGGAAGTTAATAAATGTAGTGTGAGCGTAATCGTAAAGCCCGTGCAGCAAGCTTAACAGTGAGCGAGTACAGCGGTTGCACGCTTTAGCCAAGTAGCTTTAACCGAACAGTGTTCAGAAGTAAAGTTAAACTGCAAGGTAGCAGAAGGATATTACAGTCAGTCAGCGGAGTTAGCCAGCGAAGTGAGAGTCTGGGTCAGGGTGCGGCCTCGTTTGGAGCCCTTGACAAGCTGTGTGAGGGTTGTTTTACCCTCCCTGCAAGACCACGGCCAGTGTTCCTGGGTGTGGGTGTCCCGAGAGACTTGTGACCACGGCTGCTACTCACCAGAAGACCCCTCCGGTTCGTCTTCGTCTTGTTTTGTCTCGTCCTGCCGGAGGACTCACCAGTGACAGGTATTTACTCATGCCATTTTCCTCAGTTAGCTGCTGTGCTCTCGGGTGTGTGAATGTGTATATAGGTGCGGAAGGGTATGTTCGTCTAGTTTTTTAGTGATGTTTTAATCGAGGCTTTAACCATGTTTTTTAGGTTGGGTTGTAATGCGGTGGGTGTCGGATTTAGTTGTTTATGTTCGGCTGTCGCCGAGTATCAGTATATTTAAAGGGCCGTGTTGTAAAATGAATTAAAGTGGGTATCCTTTCAAATATATTGGTATTAAGTCCTAGATGCAACGTAATAAGGTTGTCACGTTGGGTGGTTGCTGGTGATTATTTCATATCTTTGTATGTACATCGGGATATTTGGATAATGTTGGTTTTAGCAGTGGCAATGTTATTATACAAAAGTGGTTGTGCTAGCTTGATGTTAGTGTAATGGAATAGTGCAGACCTGGCGAATGTTGAATGTACATAGGAATCTTTCATATCCGTGATTGTATATTTAATATGGCCAAGGCGGGTATTAGGGTGAGACGAGACACAACTCACGTGGTTTGTGAGTAGGTGCGTGTCAAATAGGCCAGAATTAACTGTTGGCACTTTGACTGACAATGCGCCCTTTTCCAGTGCACTGGCTTCGAAGACTGGCTTCGAAGATTTCGTCGTTCTTCGATCTCATCCACGACCAACGGTGACGCATCATCGGGAGTCGGAACGCCTTCGCTAGCCGGTCCTGTTGGACAAGTACGTTGGGCTACAGCAGGCTGATTCTACGTTCTGAGCGTCGGTCACAGGCGTGCGTGGGCAAGCGCGGCTACGGTGCTCTGTGGTGTAGGGGTAGTACTCTTACTTTACGAGCCACCCTGTCTAGTGTGGGACAGAGGACACTGTACAGAGGCAAAGTTACCCGCCTTGTATAGCCGTTGGCCATATTAGCCATTATCACCTATTAGTCACTTTCACCTGTTAGTCATTTTCACTTGTTAGTCATTTTTTATATGTTAATCTTTTTTAAGTGTTAATACGTTATGAGTGCATGTGTGGGTATGTGTGAGTGTGTGGGGCGTTAGTGGGTTGGGGTGGGGGTAAGAGTAGGTAATAAAGGATTTGTTTGTTGTTTATCGCTGGCGTTGTGTTATTTATTTAGAGTGGGTGGGTTTTCTCGAGTGTCTGCACTCATATTGTCCACGGCGCCCTGACTCCGTCAGGCGTGTCGTGACATATTTGGTGGCAGCGGTGGGATACGGATTAGGTAGATTAGGGTATTTTTGCGCGCCAGTGATCGTTTGTTCGTGTTGTGGTACGAGTAAGATTTAGCGGGCGGTTGGCGGGAGTGGGGGCGTATTGCGCCAGGGGCCACGGCCAGAGAGTGCAGTGCGCATAAACGAGGGGTGGCATGAGTGGTTGCCTCTCATTACTCAGGTACCGAGTGGTGAAGACCCTTCGGCTCTTGTCACTGTCTAGTCCTTATTCGTTGTTTGTATTCTGTGTATTTATTTGTTTTGTTTTTTCTTTGTCAGGGGTCCTGCTGGGGAGCAGTTGTCGTCGCTGCCTCCGTGACACCCACACCAGGATGCCCCCTAAACGGGATGCCAGGGCCACCCGTGCCACGTCGGGGCACGACCCTGAGTCCGAGGGTGGTGGTGCAGGGGATGAGGGTCCAGGAGAGAGAGGAGCCACTTTGGCCACTCCCTCTCGGAAGGAAACGGTGGTGAGTACCCTTACCCGTACTCTCACTGCAGCAGGACTGACACCCAGTAGGGATCAGGAAAGTAAAGAGGGGTTAGGGGTGATAGTAAACCCATATGAGCAGTATAAAGTGCTAGGAGAGGGCCTAGGACTTAGTGGGGGAGCTCTAACCCAGTTCATCCTGTCCGAAGTTAGGAGAGAGGAAGAAAAACGGGAACGTGACCTAGAGCGTAGGGCGTTAGAGAGGCAGCTCCAGATGGACCGTGAGGCGGTAGAGAGACGGCTCCAGATGGACCGCGAGGCAGTAGAGAAGCAGCGTCAGATGGACCGCGAGGCAGCCGAGAGACGGCTCCAGATGGACCGTGAGGCAGCAGAGCAAGCTAGGCGGGATGACTTAGCATTGACCGAACGTAAGCTAGCTGCCGCGGAACAAGCACGGAGAGAGGAGCTAGCTGCCGCGGAACAAGCACGGAAAGAAGAGCTCGTCGCGGCCGAAACGCGGCTTAGATTACAGTTAGCAGCATCGGAAAAGAAGTCAGTTACGGAGTCTAGTCAGCATTACTCGCTCAAGATGCGTCCGTTAGAGGATAAGGAAGATGTGGAATCTTACCTTCAGCTCTTTGAGAGAGTAGCCGAAACCCAGGGGTGGCCGAAAGAGGTATGGGGGATCAGGTTAGCACCTCTATTGCAGGGGGAGGCCCGTGATGCATACCTTAGGCTGACGGTAGAGCAAGGGAAAGATTTTGAGGTGGTGAGGGAGACCTTATTGAGAAGATTCAGGCGTGACGCTGAATATTACAGGCGCCAGTTTCGCGAAGCCAAAAAGGAGAGTCTCGAAACGTTTCCCCAGTTGTTCGTTAGGTTAAAGACCTCAGTCAAGCGTTGGTTCACTTTAGCCCATAAGAGCATAGAGGACGTAGAACAAGTGCTAGACATGTTTCTGTCTGAGCAACTTTATGCTATTATGAATGCAGACCTTGAAATGTTCGTTAGGGAAAAACGTCCTAGGAATGGTGAAGAGGCCGCGGAGCTAGCGCAGCTCCATATCGACACCAAACGGGCAGTCTCGCGTCCATTGGGTGGGGGGCTGATTCGTCCGCCGTTCAAGAAGGACAAAGGGTCGAATAAACCCCCTGAGGCCAAAGCAGAACATAGGGCAGAACCAGCTAGTTCAGGCAGAGGGACTGGTGAACGGCTGTGTTTTAAGTGCAACAAACCAGGGCACGTAGCAAGGAACTGTCAGAGTAAGGCGTCAGTTAACCAAGTCACCATTGCCTCCGAGATAGTAGCCGTAATGACAGAGCCCGTGACCGTAGGGATGCGGACGATCCGGCCCTACGACCCGTGGAGTAAGGGATTAGCCAAGGGAAAGGAAGTTCGTATCATGCGTGATACCGGCGCGGATATGAGTGCGATCGCCGCCAAGTGGATAGAACCCAGGGATCTTACAGGTCGGTTCCTAGACGTCAATCCCGTCGACCATACTAAGTCCGATAAGTATCCGACTGCATGGGTTGAAATCGATTCCCCATTCGTGCGAGGGACGATCGAACTTATCGTAATGGAGCGCATGGGACCGGACGTAATCCTAGGAAACTGGGTGACTTTTTCAGATGGGAAACGTAGTCCCGTATCCATTGATGCCAGTGAGTGTGCTATGGCAGCAGCAGTCCAAACTCGAGCTCAGATTCAGAGAGAAAAGGAGGGAGAGAGCGCGCTTAAAGTCGTTAAGCAGGCCGATCTCAATGTGACTCCTGCCCAACTGATAGAGTGGCAGAACCAGGACGAAACTCTAGCTCGCGCTAGGAAGTTGGCCGAAGAGGGCCGAGCAATTCCGTCAGGGAAAAGTCTGATAGAATTTTGCAGGAGGAAGGGAATTCTGTATCGGGTCTATAGCAAAGGAGGCAGCCAAACGTCCCAGTTAGTCGTCCCGAAGCCCTTGAGGGAGACTGTAATGCGTTTAGCGCATGACCCACCGATGGGGGGGCATTTGGGAGGCAAGAGAACCCGGGAACGCATTTGGGGTACTTTCTATTGGCCGGGGCTGTGTGCTCAAGTTCGCAGGTACTGTGAGTCGTGCGAACAATGTCAGAAAGTAGTACCAAGAGGGAGAGTACCACGGGTTCCTATGCAACAGCTTCCGCTAGTAGAAGAACCATTTCAGAGAGTAGCGGTAGACATTGTGGGGCCTATTGCTCCAGCTTCCGACAGAGGAAACCGGTTCATTCTCGTGACCGTCGATTACGCCACTCGATACCCCGAGGCAGTACCTTTAAAGGGGATCGAAGCAGAAAGGGTCGCTGAGGCATTGTTAGAAATCTGGTCTAGGGTGGGAATTCCGAGGGAGGTGCTCACCGACCAAGGGTCCCAGTTCACCTCACAAGTGATGTCTGAAGTCAACCGTTTGCTGTGCATACAAGGCAAGTGTACTACTCCTTACCATCCGCAGGCAAATGGCCTAGTCGAACGTTTCAACGGTACCTTGGTGTCCATGTTGAAGAAGTTAGCTAGCGAGCAACCTCGATGTTGGGACAGATACATTCCCTCATTGCTGTTTGCGTACAGGGAGGTTCCTCAGGAATCGACGGGGTTCGCGCCGTTCGAGTTATTGTACGGCAAGACTGTAAGGGGGCCCATGTCAGTTCTACGGGATCTGTGGACGAAAGAGCAGATGGGAGAAGAGGTGAGAGATGCAAGCCAGTACGTGGTAGATTTACGGAATCGCATTGAAGAGACGTGCAGGTTAGCGCAACAGAATTTGAAGCTAGCTTCGAAAAAGCAGAAACAGCACTTTGACCGCAGAGCCAAACCACGCAGTTTTAGTGCAGGAGACAAGGTTTTGTTGTTACTTCCAGTTAAACACAACAAGCTGGAGATGGCTTGGCAGGGACCGTTCGAAGTTCTAGAGAGAGTCGGAGAGTGTGACTACAGGGTACGGGTGGGCAGTAAAAATAAACTGTACCATGCAAATCTGTTGAAAAAGTTCCAAGAACGAGTGTCAGTAGCTACAGTAGTGATAGATGAGGAGGACGAAGATGAGGGGGGAGAGGCATTCGTGGTGGTAAAGGAAGTACCTACCATTCCTTTAGTAGCGTCTGAAGGACCCTCCGACGTCCATCTTGATCCTAACTGTCCAGAAATCCATTCTAGTATACAAGCTCTGACTGTCCAGTTTAAGGATATTTTGACAGATTATCCGTTGAGGACGACACTAGACTCATGTGAAATCCATTTGACTGATGAAGTGCCGGTGAGAACGAAGCAATATCCTCTACCTCATTCTCAGCTAGAGGTAGTCAAAGCCGAAGTGGACGCTATGTTAGAGATGGGAGTAATCGAGAGAGCCAATTCCCCATACAACTCACCGATCGTCTTGGTGAAGAAGAAAGATGGCACTGTTAGGTTTTGCGTGGACTTTAGAAAACTGAACCAAAAGGTCGTGTTCGATGCTGAGCCAATGCCTGACGTGGAGTACCTATTTTCCTTACTGTCCAAGGCTAAGTACTTGAGTAAGTTAGACCTAGCTAAAGGCTACTGGCAGGTACCCATGTTAGAGAGCGACAAACCGAAAACTGCTTTCACCACACCGGCAGGGCAATTTCAGTGGAAAGTAATGCCTTTCGGGTTAAAGACGGCGGGGGCAATCTTTTCCCGAATGATGAGGAGGTTACTAGAACCTTTGCGATTGACGGAAGTTAGCAATTTCATGGACGACGTCATGATTGCTTCCTCCACTAAAGAACGTCACTTACAGTGTATTGCCCAGCTCTTTGGTAGGCTAAGAGAGGTCCAGTTGGCGGCCAGACCTACTAAGTGTTACTTGGGGTTCAAGCAGTTGGAATATCTGGGGCATACAGTGGGTAACGATCAGATAAAACCAGAGGGAGACAAGATGCAGCGGATAAAAGACGCGCCGCGACCACAAACAAAGAAACAAGTCAGATCGTTTCTTGGGTTGGCAAATTATTACCGCCGGTTCGTTCCTAACTTTGCGGCCATAGCAGCCCCACTAACCGACCTGACCAAGGGAGGGAAAACTGGACAGATCGGTTGGAACGATGCATGTGAGACAGCATTTGAGACGCTGAAGGCGCGACTGTGTTCAGGTCCTGTGTGCTCATTGCCAGACTTCGATCGTCTCTTCGTGTTGCAGACAGATGCGTCCGAAGGGGGTGTAGGAGCCGTATTATGTCAGGACCATGGTAACGGTTTACAGCCTGTTGCATGCGCGAGCAAGAAACTATCCAAAGCAGAGCGTAACTACTCCACCATCGAAAAGGAGTGTCTTGCAATCGTGTGGGGAATTCAAAAATTCCGTCAGTATCTGTATGGTAGGACATTCGTCGTACAGACCGACCATAGACCATTGCAGTACTTGCACCAAGCTAAATCCACAAACAGTCGACTGATGAGGTGGGCTTTGCAGTTGCAGCCATTTTCCATTAGAGTGGAAAGCATAGCTGGTAAAGTAAATGTACCTGCTGACTTTTTGAGTGGAACAGGGTGGTAGAAACCGTAAATGTGGAAGCAGTATTGGGACAGTCATATAGTAATCAAACCCGGGTGTTTGATCTGGGAGGGGGGTATGTCACGTAACGGATGTGACATGTTGTTTTATTTTTTTCGTCAAGTCGTTTTCTTGTTAATAAATGTAGATCGCCGAATTCTGTAAATAGCCTTAGTTTAGGGAAGTTAATAAATGTAGTGTGAGCGTAATCGTAAAGCCCGTGCAGCAAGCTTAACAGTGAGCGAGTACAGCGGTTGCACGCTTTAGACAAGTAGCTTTAACCGAACAGTGTTCAGAAGTAAAGTTAAACTGCAAGGTAGCAGAAGGATATTACAGTCAGTCAGCGGAGTTAGCCAGCGAAGTGAGAGTCTGGGTCAGGGTGCGGCCTCGTTTGGAGCCCTTGACAAGCTGTGTGAGGGTTGTTTTACCCTCCCTGCAAGACCACGGCCAGTGTTCCTGGGTGTGGGTGTCCCGAGAGACTTGTGACCACGGCTGCTACTCACCAGAAGACCCCTCCGGTTCGTCTTCGTCTTGTTTTGTCTCGTCCTGCCGGAGGACTCACCAGTGACAGGTATTTACTCATGCCATTTTCCTCAGTTAGCTGCTGTGCTCTCGGGTGTGTGAATGTGTATATAGGTGCGGAAGGGTATGTTCGTCTAGTTTTTTAGTGATGTTTTAATCGAGGCTTTAACCATGTTTTTTAGGTTGGGTTGTAATGCGGTGGGTGTCGGATTTAGTTGTTTATGTTCGGCTGTCGCCGAGTATCAGTATATTTAAAGGGCCGTGTTGTAAAATGAATTAAGGTGGGTATCCTTTCAAATATATTGGTATTAAGTCCTAGATGCAACGTAATAAGGTTGTCACGTTGGGTGGTTGCTGGTGATTATTTCATATCTTTGTATGTACATCGGGATATTTGGATAATGTTGGTTTTAGCAGTGGCAATGTTATTATACAAAAGTGGTTGTGCTAGCTTGATGTTAGTGTAATGGAATAGTGCAGACCTGGCGAATGTTGAATGTACATAGGAATCTTTCATATCCGTGATTGTATATTTAATATGGCCAAGGCGGGTATTAGGGTGAGACGAGACACAACTCACGTGGTTTGTGAGTAGGTGCGTGTCAAATAGACCAGAATTAACTGTGTTGGCACTTTGACTGACAATGCGCCCTTTTCCAGTGCACTGGCTTCGAAGACTGGCTTCGAAGATTTCGTCGTTCTTCGATCTCATCCACGACCAACGGTGACGCATCATCGGGAGTCGGAACGCCTTCGCTAGCCGGTCCTGTTGGACAAGTACGTTGGGCTACAGCAGGCTGATTCTACGTTCTGAGCGTCGGTCACAGGCGTGCGTGGGCAAGCGCGGCTACGGTGCTCTGTGGTGTAGGGGTAGTACTCTTACTTTACGAGCCACCCTGTCTAGTGTGGGACAGAGGACACTGTACAGAGGCAATGTTACCCGCCTTGTATAGCCGTTGGCCATATTAGCCATTATCACCTATTAGTCACTTTCACCTGTTAGTCATTTTCACTTGTTAGTCATTTTTTATATGTTAATCTTTTTTAAGTGTTAATACGTTATGAGTGCATGTGTGGGTATGTGTGAGTGTGTGGGGCGTTAGTGGGTTGGGGTGGGGGTAAGAGTAGGTAATAAAGGATTTGTTTGTTGTTTATCGCTGGCGTTGTGTTATTTATTTAGAGTGGGTGGGTTTTCTCGAGTGTCTGCACTCATATTGTCCACGGCGCCCTGACTCCGTCAGGCGTGTCGTGACAGTGAATGATAGCTTTTTCCCATTTAAAATTGCTGAATTGGGGAACATAGGTTGTTTCTGATGCCCTCAAAAATTCTTTATACAACTGATAGGTCTTTCTTAGGTTTTATTGGTTAGGATAGAGTACCACAGTTACTCCCAACCTGATTTTATGATGCTGTGATGCATTTAGGGGTCACTGTGGTTAAATCTGCTGCCCTACCCCCATTTTACCAGTACACAAAAGAACGCAAATTGATCATAACAATTGCTTATGTCATACTCCTCTGTTTAAATATTTTTGTTGCCAGTTTTCATAACAAATTATGCATAATGAGCATAACAATTTGTGATCATTTCATTAATTTCAATGTGACCCTTCAATTTAATTGTAACTATTTTTAAGTGGCTGGTCTTTTAGGTGATATTTACCTAGCATAAGGCGGGTCTAGTAAGGTATCCCCTTTTCTTTTCCATTAATTTTATCTAGAAATGTGTAAATATGAATATGCATAATAAGTTTCATGGTTCCTAACAGCCTAAACAATGTTATCAAAATACTTAGTTTCCACATGTCGACCACGAGATCATCACTTCCACCTCCATTTTTTGCCTTCTTTTTCTGCAACGTTCAATTACTTAATGACCATCTTTAAATCTTATATTGTTCTGGCTGCCAATGAGTGAGCTGTCAAGAGGTCGGTAGCAGGAAAATGTTTCTCAACCTCATTTTAGCATCCACGAAGAGCATGAATGGGGTACCCTTGCGCCATCGGCTATATCTCTGGTGTGTTCCTAAGGATTTTCAGGGAACATGGCTTAAACATCTCAGGACATACTAAGGTACACTTTGAAACCCATCTTATTGAGTACTGGGGGCGGGGGGGGGGGGGGGGGGGGGTGCACGGTAAACTCTGCTAGCTTATGGACTATGACAACCACAATCTGTTCTTGCTTTGTTGTTTTCTAGGAGAGGGCGGAGGGTGGGGGTGTCTATCTATGACAATTTGACAAAAATGTGTTGTGGTTGGTGTCCTGGATACTAAAGCTTGAATCAGTACTGCCATAAAACTGGCTCTTGTTGCTGAGAACCATTGTGCTTTTCACTGTAGCACAGTAATTCAGTGCTTGCACACATGTTTACTGAAAAAAAGTATATGTAATGGAAGTCATTGAAACGCAAACCTGATTACATTAGATTGCAAAATAGCAAAAACTAAATAAAAATCCGAAATTGCCAAATATACTTGCGTTTGGTATTTTATACACCAAGTATAACACCTATAGTTGGCTGAGTGATGAATGTAACCAGTGCAAGATTGAGTTTCTAAAGTCTGCAAGAGGCATAGACGTTCAAAAGTCCTCACGACCTAAGGGTCGTTATGAGAATCTATGCATATTGCTCGAGATTTTATCTGATAGTGTTACTCAAACTGAGGAAGTAGATGCGGACTAAGTAACGATTATAATCCACATCTGCAAGAGGCACAGATCCTCATGAGTCGCCTCTGCCCGCGGATTCATGAAAATCTACGCCTCTGACTGGTTCCATTCATGCTCAGGTTTCTCAAATTGAGTCCAACTGAAAACAGCCATGACTGTAACCAAATGGCAGGCAAGCACCGCGAAAACGGAAACAGTGAGAGAGTCTGCGGGCCAAGATGTGTTGACAAGTTTGACATCGAAAATGAAGATTTTTTTTTTTTTTTGTTGACTTACAAAATGACCTATTGATTTTATGTTCCTCCGGTCATATGACTTATTGACTGCAAAACTCAACCTAATCACTGACAGACGCACGCACGCACGCACGCACGCGCGCGCACGCACGCACGCACGCACGCACGCACGCACGCACGCACGCACACACACACACACACACACACACACACACACACACACACACACACACACACACACACACACACACACACACACACACAAAACAGCCGAGAACACGGCAGCTGACGCTAACACGAAGACATTACAGTAAGGGACCTGTTGCATGCTATCAAAGGTTAATTGTTCCCAAATAACGTCTTTTAAATGTTTTTAATGCGTCTTGCAATAATCTTGGGTAAAAGAACTAATTAAGCTTGTGAACGTTTGAAATTCGAATGCCGTAAAATGAAATGCATTTTGCTCTATGTCTCCTTTTGTACGCAGGAGAGTTACTTCCGTTACGCTTACACGGCAGTGGAAAACCCTTTACGTGTGCCTACCCACATGGGTTATGAATAGAATGGTAAAACGTCTTACTTGAGACAAAACAATATTGATAACCAGTTAACGCATTCGAGACGTGACGCCTCCGTATACGCGGCCTAAAGCCACGCATGCGGAGGCAGCACGTCTCGCATGAGTTAATGAATGTTTTCATAAAACGACGCGAAAGACAGCCACACGAATCGAGATCATGGAAATAAAGAATGAATGTTTTCATATGCGCGAGGAGACAGCGATTGTGTTGCGACAGGCGACAGCTGCACGACAAACATTTTATTTCTCCATGGATCGATTCAACGGCGATTCCGCTGTGAAGGAAGAAGGTTTTCAGTATGCAAACAGCAAACTGTGGCTTTTCTAAGTCATTTGAATATGGGCGCCGCTCTTTGGAAACACACGAAGCGTTTTTTTTTTTCCGCCTTCTTCTCAGCTACTTTTTTCCCCGTGTCGCCTAGACGCCTATCGCACCGCTGTCGCGTGGCAATAAAGAAACGACTTAAATCGGCGAATTTTAGCAGTCAAAGCCCGACAGCACGTTGTACAACACGTCTAATGGGTTAATGACTTCGCGCCTAGTGAAATACCAAGAAATCAGGCACTTCCAATAAGCTATTACGGTCGATCCGTTCCTGCAGATGCCGCTTTTGCAAAGGGAACATAAACAGACGAGACATTCTAAAAATGAAGACAGCTCTACGCAGTACTTTAGAACTGACCAGATTTCTGTGTTTTAGCTGTAATAAGACGAATTGCTGCGTCAGAAAATGTGAACCGGTGGTGAATCGAACCAAGATTCTGTTTCTCTGCTACAAATCCCTGAACAACTACGCTCCTGCCTATCTCTACAACTTACTTCACCCCTACACTCCTTCCCGCTCTCCCTCCGACCCTCTCCGCCTCCACATCTCCCGCACCAAACTCAGCACTTTCGGCCCCCGCTCCTTCTCCGTCTACGGTCCATCAACCTGGAACACTCTCCCACTCTCTTCCGTCAGAAACACTCTCTCCTCCTTTCAGTCCGCCCTCAAAACTCACCTCTTTCAACAGTTCTATAACATCACCACACTCATCACCCCAAGCTGACTGTCGTAATGTATTTGTGGTACGTGAGTCATTGTCTAAAGCGTGCGCATGCGTGCGCGAGTTGTGAGTGCGGGCTTAAAGTTATAATTATTATAAGATAAGCGCATTATAAATACCGTACTTATTATTATGTATGTATGTAAACACGAGAATCTCCGATATTGCTGTATGGATAATCTTGAAACTTGGCAAAATACTTTCTTCAAGGGGTGGCTAAGAGAGCCTCCGAGCATAATGTAACGGGATGTCTCCTTGAAGACATAAAAGACAGTTTATAGAGTTGTCATATTTACTCGAAATTTTGGATACAGCTAGTTTGGATAAAGACATTGGATGACTTCGTTAGCCAGATTTGTACCTCTTAAACGTTTTGAATAATAATAATTCATTTTTGCAAGTTTTGGATCCGCTATATACTCCCATCAAACAGTCAGCCCTTGAAGAGGATGCGTGCCTTTCGGATGAGTGACGTGAAACATCGATTTCGTCACTGTGTACACGGCGTCGTGAGACTAGCGATGCCATGACCTCAAGCATAAAGTGACGTCATTTTGCTGCTCGTGCTATTCTTCTTAGGAATTCCTGTCGCTACTTCAGCACACAGAGCGGAATAATGGCGGAAAGCGTCGTGTGTCCGACTTTATTTGTGTGTGTCGGCAAGTGTGATGATAAGAGGTTGCCTTAGAGAGGAAGGAAATGGATCAGAAGGATAAACTTTGAAAAATATGAACAACTCTGAATGTTCCTAAAAGAAAAACGCATGTGAGCTCCAAACAATACGTTAGACTGTTGCTGAAATGCTCATCTTGTTCAGCAGGAGGACAGCTCTCATATAGAAGGGACTTTGTGGATTATGGTTCAACCCATCTTGTTTGCCCATTGAGTTATATTATAAATATGAGAAATGCGCCATATAAATACTATGTATTATTATTATTATTGTTTATAATGGCACTCTTTATTAGAAGTTTTTTTTAAATTTTATTGTTTTTCTTTTGTGTGTGCGTGCATGCGTGCGTCCGTGCGTGCGTGCATGTGTGTGTGTGTCTCTGTGTGTGTGTGTGTCTGTGTGTGTGTGTGTGTGTGTGTGTGTGTGTGTGTGTGTGTGTGTGTGTAAAACAGACAAAAATATATGTGAATGACCCATTTAACCCCAACTCCCTACAGCAGGAGATGGATCGACCATGATATTTCAAGGGTAGTGCCAGATCAGCTTGGCGCCTTTACCCTTGAATTATCATGGTCGATTTATCTCCTGCGATTGCTACATATGCGATAGATGACACCGCCAAAATCTACACGAACTGGGCCGGAGCTAAATGGGTTAATGGCTGCACTTAGTGTTCTGTTTAGGCGGGCACAGAATCAAACACACTTAATTTGGAAACGCTGGCTGCACGTTTATGTTCTTTTATAAAACGAGGACATGTACCCTCGAGGGTGATTCATTCCCTTTTTCACAACTCACGCCCTTTTGCCGACCATGTTTTCTGAGGCTGTCTCAATTTACTGAAGGTGATTTTATCTCCGTTGCGACTGCTGACCACTTTGTAGTTCAACCAGGCGACGTTAAGCAACGGCGGAGGTGTACACAGTTTGTAAACACCCAAGAAATAGTTGACGTCATTTAAAATTAAACGTCACTACAGGCGACGGATCCAGGAGACTTTTCGTCTTTTAAGGTTGTATACTATACCTACATTTTTTAATTGAAGACTGCCCTTTATAGGGTTTTTTGAGAGCCTTGTTCAGTCTGGAGGCTATTGCCACCCTGACAGACCCATGGTCCCGGGCATATTTGTAAGTTACAGCCGTTTTTCTGAGGTACCCCACGAGAAAAAACACGCAAAATAGCCGATTTCAGAACACAATAAAAATTTATCGAATAGTGTGTTAAAATGATAAAGAAACATTTCGGTCACTTCATAAAGTATGTTAGTATTTTCTCGTAAAAAAAAGTGTGTTCTGATAATTGGAATTCTAGTGAAATCTAAAAAAATGTATGTTGTAAATTCGCAAATTGCCCGGATGTTATCAATAACATTACAAGTGTTTGCAATGTTGGGCAATTGCTCAGGCCCTTTTTATTCGATAAAGTCGTACTTTATGTTATAACTATCACATTGATTATGAAGAAAATATGGGGTCCCGCACAAAATTGGGCACTTTGGGTCGTTTTCGAGTGCGTATTCAATAAGGGATACAAGCAATGTCTGACTTCCGGCAGATCATATCTCCGCCGTAGCCGGCATTAGAAAGAAGGGAAAACGACTATGCCAACCTTACAAGGGAAAACCTAAGCCCAAACTGTTGCAAACTACGCCCAAACTGCTAGTCCTCGGTTACTATTTGTGACAGTAAACTGGAACAAACAACAACGGCAGATACGGGATGAAAACGTTTATCTATAAGTAATTAAATGCACGAGCTGTTTCTTAGTAATTTAGTTAGTGCAGTGGTAAGGTACTTTTCTTTGCCACGCAGTGACCAGGGTTCGAGTCCCGTAGATGGCGCCATTTTTTTCCTGCTCACATTTGAAACCCATACAGTTTCTACTTCGCTAAATGAAACACACTTTAAACCCAAAGCAAAAAAAAAAAAAAAAAATTAACGCGTGTTATTTTTTATTTTTTAAATATGCGATTATCATCACTGTGGTAATGTGAATGTTAAACCATAAACCAAACAACCCGATTCAGTTTTGGATAAAAATGCACACTGGTTACCTCGGTACATTTGTTCATTCATTTTTTTCAGCCAGGCATTGTGTGAGCATGTTTACATTCATTCAATCATTCACAGCTTCACTGATGAAAAAGCACACCAAAGAGTGTTGTCACAGACAGTTTTTTTTTAATAATTTTTACTGGCATCATCTACAAACATTAATTGATGTGAATTTGTTTTAATATACCTGCTGCAAGAAATGCTACATGCTCGTTTGGTGTCTGCGTGAAAGCAGGTCGATGAACATCTCTGGTTGAAAGATGTTTGTAAACAGATTGGTAGTGGATGTACCTATCTCTCTAGCTGAATCTCAGTTTCCCAGCAGTTTTTGGTTACAAATTATAAGGAAACAAAAACACACTACCACCGAGCCACCCAGCTCCCCCTCAAAATACAGCTTTACTGCAGAACATATTTCAACTACATGTAACATTATTCACATTTACATTGACAAAGTGCTGACTGTATACAAGCTATTTGGGAGAAAAGTGGAGCTGATGTCATTTTTAGTTGTGTGCATGCCAACAGAGACCGACACCGGCAACCACTTGCTCATGAGGTATTTATTTGGGAACCAACTGCACAGTATATAAAAGAAAGGGGATAGGAGAGAAGGAATGACAGACTTATCATTTAGAGCCTTCCACTACATATATTATTTTGCTCATATATATATATATATAGAGAGAGGGAGGGGGAGAGGGAAGGGGAGAGAGAGAGAGACCATGTACCATCACTGTAGTCCTGATATAATTCAACATTGCACATCCCACAACATAATAACAGTGAAATGCAGTACCAAACTACATTACACAGATACTGTGCACAATGTTGGCATGAAAATCAAACAACACTGTTACCAGTACCACACTGTGTCCAATTGCAGCACAACAAAGTGAAATGCAGTCTCAAGCCCCATAACTTGCACTGCCCCATAACTTGCACTGCACAATGCTGATGTCAACACAAAATACCATAACAACTGAATAACAAGGGTACAATGCACTGTGTCACCTAGTCTGCATAATATAGGCATCCACACCAAACAATACCTGTACTGCTCTTGATACAAAATCGACCATATAACACTGCAAAATACATGAGTGCTACGCGGGCAAAGTGTCTACAACAGAGTCTGCACCATGCTGGCCTGTAATCCAAGCAATACCATTGCTGCTCTCCAAAAACTCAACATGGTGCAGGCTATCATGTCACAACTGATTGCTGCATAGCACCCTGTACACAATGTTGGCATCAGTTTACTTTATTTAATTTTGGACCCGCTGGGGCATGAAAAAAATCACAAAAGAACTTACATGAATGTGCTCAGAAATGAAATATTATCCTTATTACTACACTGTACGCATGTTCCTTAGCACAAATCACAAATGGACACTGATCATAGTCAGATCATTCTGTTTGCAGGCGTGTGTCATGTACAGTACATCTGTAAAACTTGTGAAATGAACCATGTGGTTAGCAATTCTGATATGATAAGTAAAGCCACACAGCTGAAAGTCAAAGATTGACAGTGGAAGAAAAAAACAAAACAAACACAAAGTACAGTACATATCATATGCCTATGATCAGTTATCACCCAACCACTTAAATCTGCTGTGACAGCTGGAGGGTAATGCAAAAACTGCATGGTCAACTCACTCTTGAGAAGTATTGCGTTTTTCATTGAGCAAGTCCACATTTGCACAACATTTTAAGCTGAGGGTTTAATGACATAAATATACATCCCCACGTTTCTATATTTCCGCACATCCCCTCTTCAGAAAGGACCCGTGGGTTTTATACTCTGAGGCCACTGACCATTTTCAGAATGAGCCCTGTATATCATTTTGAATCATGCAAAGCGGAGCAGTGATAAGTTTTCTCCTTGTCTCACACCGATGCTGCACAAAATCTATCTGTACCACTGTTTCCTACCCCATAAGTGTCAGCTGTGGAGTACATATTTTGAATGACTGATGTATGCCAGCATTTAGGAACTTGTCACAATAAAGACCTGTTCATATGATGAAATGTCTTCGAAAAATGAACACATTGTCAGTAAAGGGGTTTTCTTTGGATAATCAAAAACTAATACATATTAAGCTGCATTTCCAAATCGCGACATGACAGGAGAGTGACAAAAAGTAACTTTTCTGAGGGGGTCATCCAAATAAATATGCATAGGAAGGTCTTACCATCAGGTATCTCTTTACCAAGTTTAGGGTTACAGTTAGGAATACTTGAGAAAAAAAAATCTTTGGGCAATATATGGCTATCTTGTACCTATTTCCCGATTTCTTGTGACCCTTGACCTTTCTGACCTTTCATGCATACGAAATTAGTATGCATGAAAAGTTCTTACCACCTTGTACCAAGTCTGGGTTTGAAGTTGTGTATACTTGAGAAAACATCTTTTTGGTCAAAATACAGATATTTTTCACCTTTTTACTGCACTACAAATTACAACATGGGTGTCAAATCGCTTTGTCACATTGTTATATGAAAACACACAAAGCACACCCCCATCACTGTACAATAGCCCCTAAACTGCTCGACTGCACGTTACAATTTTGTTGCCCCGCTGCTTCTATGTCAGGCTTATGGAAACACTCCCTCTTTATTTCTATTTTCTCGAGTTTTGTCATTGTCACTTTGTTGTCACTGCCCCACTGTTGTTGTGTCTGCAGTTGAATAGCCAGGCCTAAAGCCTGCTTGCCCTTCTAATATATGGCTATGCATCAGCTCAGGCAGTAAGGCACAGGCTTTTGCTGCATTGCGAATGATGTGACTGTCCAAAACCTTGACACTGTGGCCAGCCTGGTGGATGGACATCAAAATAACAGGACGTCTGCCCTCCTACACAGGACAATCAGTTCACTTCCTTTGCCTTCTCGTCGGTTGGCCATTGCGGAGAGATGTACCCGCTGAACTTTTCTTCCCTCATTTTTCGCAACCTGCAAAAGATAATTTTGTATCAAAAAAATTTCTGACATGCACATATTGCGTGCATATATGTTTGCAAGTATTTATACAAAGTACATACATGCATAATATGACAGTAGTCAGAACATGAACAAGAAAGGCAATGTCCTTATGGTTCACGTGTATGACCAATCCACATAATATGTCTGTCCTTTTTGACCTTGGCTTGACTTCTCCAACAGGTCTCTGAAAATGTCTAAACATAAGTATAGGGCTGGATTTTGTACCAGCGAAACCTGAGTATTTTTCCAAATCCCTTCATTTTTCACACATTTGTCAACCCTCTGTGACCCTTGACCTCTGTGAGGGGCTGATTACATTAGTAGCACAGAAAAGTGTTATCATCATGCCAAATTTTATTGAAAAGTTTGCAAAAACATTGATAAAAACTACAACTCTACCCGAAACTAACTTTTGTCACCCTTATCATGTGGTATCTCCATAGCAAGTTTGAGTTTGAAGTTGAAAATACTACATGAGATGACCTTTGAAAGGTCACAGAAATTGGTATGTTTAGAATTATTTTACCACAAAGTACCCTTGTGCCAAGTTTGAAGTCTGAGGCTTGCATAGTCTTCGAGGAAATGCCAATGTTAAAGTTGCCCACAGGTAACAGACAGTTGACGGACGACCCATTACAAACACTTACTTTTGCTATCACACTTGCGCCAAAAATTAGACGCCATTGAGCTTGAAATGACCACAAAGGGTGTATACATATATCTAGAATCAGCATCAATATTCAAAGTGTAACTTGCAGAAATTGTTTCAAACAGGACACAACGCATTGCTGTTTAGCAACTGCACACACTGGACCAAATGGGTAGTATTCAGATTTTTCTAGTCCTTTTGTATGCACTAAGTGCTTATTAAAGAAAACGACAGTATTTGGAGACTTGCCCAACCCTCTAGTTTTCAAATCAAATGCAATATGGTGCCACTTGTTGACAGCAAGTGATTTTAGCATTCGGTGTTGTTGAGAATGCTGGTACTACTACTACACCATCTTCAAAATGAAAGAAAGCATTACAGTGTGATGTGTTTATCCCAACCAGTTGTGTTTTGTTATGAACCTGATTCTATTCACAAATCAATCGGTATGCTTTACCTCGAGTCCAGGACAATAAGTGTCGCATTCTCTCACTTTAGTTGATCCGCTGGAACTGGAATTGCCTGCTTTTAGCTGTGGCCTTCTCCTGTGAGCAAACATGACCTGACTAGCTCTTGCCTCTTCTTGGTGTAGGCGTCATACTTCTGTGCTTGTTTGCAAGTATACCCTCTGGGCGTGACTCTGCAGTGAGACGTCAACAGCAGCACTGACCTGAAATGAAATACATGTGTATCGTGTTATTCGGCAGCATGGCAATTTCACTTCTGATCTTATTTCAGGGTGGGTCGGTTCCAAACTCCACAAACAGGGACTTTGTTATAGCATTATAAACAATTCGGGGCCGGTGGGGGGAGTCCCCCCCCCCACCCACCCACCCAATTCATCCCTACATTTAGTTTACACATTACTACCTTCAAACTAATGTGAAATAAACTGTGAACACCACAAACAAGAATGGTGAAGCCTGGATCGCTCGTGTGCATTTAAAACTGATCATTTTCTTAATCTGAACTGTGTGACCTTTCCAAAAGGTGACTGAAATTTAAGTGCCATGAGGCTAAGCATATGTAAAGTGCTGGCTTATGTACAGTTGTGAATAGTATTGGAGAAAAAAATATCTTTTGTCAAAATATGGCTATTTTTTTTTATAACCTATTTCTTGATTTCTCATGACCCTTGGCCTGAACTCAAACTGGTAGGCTAAGAGTAAGAAAGGTCTTGCCACAAAGTATCCTTCGGCTACGTTTGAAGACTGTGGATTGAATAGTCTCCGAGAAAATGCCAACATTAAAGTTTACCATGGACGACCAATGGCCCAGAACATAGCCTTACACTTGCTTCGCACATGAGCCAATGAAAGAAGGCATTACAGTATGATGTGTTCATTCACACCATAGTTGTGTTGTGTTCTGCACCTGATTCTCATCACAGATCTAGTGGTATGATTTACCTTGAGTCCAGGAGAATAAGTGTCACATTCCCTCACTTCACTTGAGCTGTGAGTGTGACCTTGGTCAGTTGGTGTAGACGTCATACTTCTGCACTTGTTTGCAAGTATGTACTCTGGGTTAAAGTACTGAGACTCCACAGCGAGAGGTCAACAGCAGTATTAGCCTGAAATGAAATACATGATTATTACTGTGTTGTTCGGCAGCATGACAATTTCACTTTGCGTGAACTAAATGCAGGGGCAGATTATTACTTTCAAAATAAATGCGACAAAAACTGTGTAAACCACAAAGAACAAACAACAATGGCAAAGTCATGTCTGTACGCCTCATGCGCATAACTGATTCACAACCTGTGTGACCTTTCCAAACGGTAGCTGAAATAAGTGTCACAAGTGTCACGAGTCTCAACATACAGGCTTGCTTTTGTACTAGTCAAATTTGTATTTTTCACACATTCTACGGTCATCCAAAATGGTAGTCAACAAATATTAGGGTTTCAGTCAAAGTAGCGTTTTACTAGGTAACCCTTTTAGTCCTGATACACCCACTGCTTGAAATAAATGTGACTATGATAGTTCAAGGGTGGTGCCAGAATCAATTGGCGTCTCATCCGCCAAGCTATTCTGGCACCATCCTTGAACTAAAAAAATGCTGGACCTATCTCCTAATCTGTAATAACTAATATAGCCTTCATAAGACAGAGAATGGATGAGAAAACTAAGTTAATAAGTACTGAAAGCAGTTACTGAGTTAGTAATGCAAAAATCTCCCTTAGCAGGACTTTATACTACACACAGTACGTTTTCCTAAATAATAAGCACTGGCACTGGTTTAATATCACTACAATGTGGACAACATTCCTTCCACCGTATTAGTAAAGGCTCTCTGAGAATGTATGGAAATGTTCTACTTCTAGGTGGTGACTGACATACATGGAATGCATGCCCCTGTCAACCCACAATAAAATGTAGTCTTCTTCATTGCAGGTAGGCTGTAAATTTCCATGCATAAAAGGACAGTTAGCTATTGGGGTTTTACGCCGTGCAGGTGACATCTCACGGCGGTGCATAAAACTTTCTTTTTTTTTAAGAGTTGGAAAACCAGTCAGATATGCCACTTACGTACGACATTTTTCTTTCACTACTAGTAACTCGTGTTCTAGTCACTTAGCAAACACCACCAACCTCTTTTTCTACTTTACTTTACCTTTTCCTTCCTGATGTTTAAAGAGATTTTGTTGTTTTCCTGGCTCCCGTTCGGTTGGCCCGTTCATTTTTTTTTTCTTCTTCTGAGAAATGGTTAAATGCGTTACTACTGACGCTCGATGACTTGTCGCAACTTATGCAAAAGTATCTTATTTCTGAGGAAACACAAAATTTTATGCATAGAAACAGTCAGCGTACACACCTATTTCAGACAGTATATATCTTTTGTCAATTATCGATAAATTGAGCTTGTTTGCAATACGACTTGCCGTACGGCGGTTTTTTTCGGTGACCTCTAGTCTCAGGTCACGGCAGACGCAAGATAGCGGTATCTAAATGCGCAGAAAAGATGCGCGAAACAGGTGTGTCCTACAACCTTAATGGAACACGGAAAGAAGACAATGGTAAAGAATGGCGTCAAAGAAATGCTTCGTTGGAGATCAAGCACACAAGTGTCCGTTTCCTTTTCATCAGCTATTAGTGAGGTTTCGCTTGCAACAATCAGTTCTAACAATGAACGAGAGAGAAATCACAGCGGAAAATTAAGTGAACTCTCAGGCTTATTCCATAAGCACAGACAACACCCCGAACATCCTCAAGAGGCATAGATCCTCATGAGCCCGGAGGGCTCATGAGGATCTATGCCTCTTGGAGATCTTCGGAGTGTTGTCTGTGCTTATGCTACACACTGGTTATCAGCCGCGACATTGCTCTCGTTCGTTGTTGGCTGTAGGTCGATGTGAAGCTAACCTCACTCTTCTGGACCAAGACTCCGACTGGAATTAAAATCGGAGCGTAGGCCTATATTCGTTGTATAAATAAATAAAACTATAACTGAAAATCCCATTAATCCCAAAATAGATCACTCGTGTTCAGGTTGACAGACACAGTGCTCGTTAAAACTCGCCTTTTTATGCTGTCAGCCTGATCACTCACAACTCATTTTGCGTAAAGGGAAGGCATAGTTTTATTCTCTATATAATGTTGTTCTTTGGTTTCTTTTTTCTTGTTTTCTTTTAACCCCTCACTGTCTTATATGCTAACTTTATTTGCATTGTGGGGAGCTGGGTGGCTCGGTGGTAGAGCATTCGACTCTCGTCCAAAAGGTCGTGGGTTCGAACCCAGCTGGGGTCAAAATTCAGTTGTGCAGGCCTCTGCTCGATAGTCCGTCTTTGAAATCACCTTAGTGGTGGACAAAAGACGCTAAGTGTTTTTTATTTTCATTTGCTTTGTACCTGTCTATGTTAAGTCTAGTAGCCTAACTTCATTTGCCTTAGATATATATGTATCCGTTTGTGTCGCGTGTCGAAATCTGACTACATTTGTCGGGTATGCGTTTTCGTCACGTCTCGAATGCAATCTACATCATCCGCGTAACTGTTTGTGTCACGTTTACCTCGTATCCGTTTGTGCCACGTCTGGAATGCTAACTTCGTTTGCCTCGTATCCGTTTGTGTCCCCTTTTGAATGCTAAGTTCATTTGCCGCCTGATATCCGTATGCGGCACGTCTTTAAATGGTACCTTCACCACAGTCCGCCACATACCTGTCTGTGGCCCGTCTCGAATGAGTTAACTCACTCCATAGTTAGTTATTTAGACTTAACGCCGAGCGGGCAACTAAGGCCATCTCACGGCGGTTAACTCATTGAAGGCGCCCCGCATCAATAGCTGCGGAAATGTCGTATAGCGTTGCCGCCGGCAACGCTATACGACACTTCCGCAGCTATTGATGCGGCGCCCCATGAATGAGTTACAGCAATTTACTTGCACTCAGCTAACTTTGTCTCCCAATGGCTGTCTCGTCTTCCCACCCCTATTGTTTATTGTATACTTTCTCCGTTATTCATGCGTTTATTACTTTATTTGCCAGTTGCTGTGTTGTGGATTGTTTTCTTATGTCCATTTTGTTTAACTCATTCTACCCCAAAACCGAAATCCCCAAATCTTGCCGTTGTCCTCTGAAGACCGCATTGCAGTGCAGACACAGATCGACATGATAGTTCAAGGTGATGCCAGAATAGCTTGGCGCCCATAGCGCCAGCTATTCTGCATCACCCTTAAACTG
Organism: Semisulcospira habei; assembly: GCA_036245525.1. Taxonomy (NCBI): domain Eukaryota; kingdom Metazoa; phylum Mollusca; class Gastropoda; family Semisulcospiridae; genus Semisulcospira; species Semisulcospira habei. The sequence goes on along the minus strand of BTPG01000002.1, from coordinate 100,559,066 downwards.
TCATGGTCGATCAACATCTTGCTGTGGTGTGTCTGGGGTAGAATGAGTTAAAAAAAAAAGTGATTGTCCTTCCTACGCGTGTTTCTTTCTTTGCTGGGTTTTTCTTTTTCTTACTTTGTAGCTGTTTGCTTCTTTCTTTTGTAGGCACTGCTATTTTGGTTTTGAGACTGAAAGGTCATTACGACCTATTCACTCACTCTTCTTGTGTGTGTGTGTGTGTGTGTGTGTGTGTGCGCGCGCGCGCGCGCGTGCGTGCGTTCGTGCGTGTGTGTATGTGTGCATGCCAGTCTGTGACGTTGGACCTTACGGCTTCAAGCCGTAAGGTCCAAGATCACAGACTAGCACACATACGTTTCCGCTGCTCGCTTCCAGTTTGTTTCACACAGCTGGAGGCCACGTTCAACACTTTTAAGAGCTTTCAGAAGCTGGCAGGCCCTCGGGGTCTTCTAGGAAAAGAAAGCCAGAGTCCAGGCCAAAAAAGGTGACCGCTAAGTGTGTAAAATGAAAAAAAAATCTTTAGTTATACATCTCGAAAAAGATAGATAATTGGAGCATTGTATCCTTGCAAAACGTCCCTTTTGAAAGCTTAACTCATTCTACCCCAGACACACCACAGCAAGATAAGGATCGAGCATTATAGTTCAAGGGTGATGCCAGAATAGCTTGGCGCCTATGGGCGCCAAGCTATTCTGGCATCACCCTTGAACTATCATGGTCGATCTGTGTCCTGCACTGCAATGCAGTCTTCAGAGGACAACGGCAAAATTTGGGGATTTCGGTGTTGGGGTAGAATGAGTTAAATAAATTGTGCCGCGGTTGTCTTTTATAATCATGCGTGTATGCGTGTGTGTGTGTGTGTGTGTGTGTGTGTGTGTGTGCGCGCGCGTGCGCTTGTGTGTGTGTGTGTGTGAGTGTGTGTGTGTGTGTGTGTGTGTGTGTGTGTGTGTGTGTGTGTGTGTGTGTGTGTGTGTGTGTGTGTGTGTGTGTGTGTGATACTTATGAGCACAATCTATTCAAATAATTGACATTGTTTGTTCCGCGAAGTCTTCAAATAAACTCCACTTTTTACTTTGATTATTTCAAATTATACACGAAAAGCAGTACAAATCACTGTATGTCAGACAGCATAGAGATTTGAACAGATTTCTCTATTCATTTTAACGCGTTCAGTGCCGAGAAAATCTGAACGCCATCGAACTGCAAGAGGTACGGATCCTCATGAGCCCCCGCAGTTGCGGGGGCTCATGAGGATCTATACCTCTTGCTGACACCACTTTGAATCCGTGTTCCTGGGACATCTAGGACCTTTTGTTGTTTGAACCATCGACGATTGCAGTTTGCGTTAGCTGGGACTGAGCGGGTCAAGAAACTAACACACACAGCATAAAGTGCTTCATTCGAACAACTGCGAAAAATTCGACTTAACCGAAGTACGACGGAAAAGTCGAGAGAAAGAAACATCCTCTGCACGTTCCAATTAACGCATTCTAGACGAGCCGCCTACGGATACGCGGCGGTTCGCCGCGTGTCCGTAGGCGGCACGTCTCGAATGAGTTAAGCGTCGTCGAGTAGATACCTCTTCAATTGTTTGAGAAAAAAATCAATTTATTGGGGAAAATATCAAAAATCGAAAATAATCCTGTCTTGGTCAACCAAATTCAGGAATTCATTAGTGTGCTATGATATACCTAACTGTGTTAAATGCCAGCCATAAATCTTGTGTATTTCAGAAGTCATGACTAGTCACTTTGAAAAGGAAACCTAGTCTAAAATTTAATTGAAAAGGAAACCTAGTCTAAAATTTAATAATGCACATCTACCTTACGTGAAGGAGACGCATTTTAGAAACCAGTGAAGTAAAAGCAAGACACCTCTCTCTCTCTCGTACACACCCACCCACCCACCCACCCCCACACACACACACACACACACACACACACACACACACACACACACACACACACACATACACACACAGACACACAGACACACACACACACACACACACACACACACACACACGCACTGTGACGCACGTGCTACCACACACCCAAAGAGTGCCAGCTGCAACGGTAAAATGCAACGTGCCATTTTGAACTGTTGAGTAGATTAGTATTACACATGAGTTGATTGACGTGTTAGGAATCAACAGTGGTTCAACGGAAATTATGGAAACAATTACCTGAGTGTGTTATTCTATGTGCATATACAGCTGCTGGTTACCACTTTACCTGTCCCATACGCTTAACTCATTCTACCCCAGACACACCACAGCAAGATATTGATCGACCATGATAGTTCAAGGGTGATGCCAGAATAGCTTGGCGCCTATGGGCGCCAAGCTATTCTGGCATCACCCTTGAACTATCATGGTCGATCTGTGTCCTGCACTGCAATGCAGTCTTCAGAGGACAACGCCGGCAACATTTGGGGATTTCGGTGTTGGGGTACAATGAGTTAAGTCGAAATCGGATCGAAAACGCTTAACTCATTCAGCCCGACGCGCGTATTTCCCAAATTTTGGAGGCGTCATCTACCGACTATGCACTCTTGCAGGAGATGGATCGACTATGATAATTCAAGTGTAGTGCTAGGTTAGCTTTGGCGCCGACAGGCGCCAAGCTGATCTGGCACTACCCTTGAATTATCATGGTCGACCCATCTCCTGCAAGAGTGCGTCAGAGCTGAACAGGTTAAGTCGAACAAAACATTTTCCCCGGCAAAAGCTGTTCTTTCTATGACTAATTTTACAACGGATACCTCGAACTCGCTTCAGTAGAACTTCGGATAAGTCGAAGATTGTCTTTCATGTATTGACAGGGCAGACTTCACCCTTTTAGCCCCGGATCCTACAGCAGGAGATGGATCGACCTGATAATTCAAGGGTAGTGCCAGATTAGCTTGACGCCCTTAGGCGCCAAGCTAATCTGGCACTACCCTTGAACTATCACGGTCAAGCCATCTCCTGCAATTGGTACATAGTCGTCAGGCAACACCTCCACAATCTGAGAAATGGGACCTTGGGACTACAAGGGTTAACAGTCTGCAGAGTGAAACTGCAGCTTAACCCTTTGTACGTCGGATAAATCGAACTAATCTTTGTAATGCAGTTCCAAAGACGGATAGCCTGGTCGAAAAAAGTCGAACCAGACTTTTGTCCCGCCAAAAGCTGTTCTTCTAAGACTAATTTTACAGCGTATTTCTAAAACGGCCCAGTTTGGGTTAATTAAACTTCGGGTAAGTCGAATGCGTTTCTCGTTTTCCAGACTCCGATAAGTCGAACCATTTTTTTCTGTGTCCAAAGCTGCATTTTTAATAGGGTTGGGTACCGGTACGAGAATCAGCACCCGTATTTTAACGGCATTTTTAGGTCGTACCTGTATTTTCTTTCGCAAATGTCATTGTTTTACACCACTCAGCCTCAAACATGGACACTAACACACACACACACTATTCTCTGTCTCTCTCTGGCAGCGGTGACATACACTTGAAGAGGCTTAACTCCCTGCATCGGAGAGCAGCGAAACATATCCTGCCTGATTCAGCCCTGACAACTGACGAAAGACTTGAAAAACTGAAAATGCTACCTCTTAGCAAGCATCACCTCTTAAACAAGGGCGTGGCTATGTATAAAATCTGGAATGAGATTCACCCAGAATATCTTTGTAAGCTCTTTACCAAGGCAAGTTCAGTCAGGTTATTCTACTTCAAGACGAAACTTTATTACACCTCGCCCCAGGATAGATCTATTTAAAACCAGTGTATCTTTCTCAGGCGCATCTTTCTGGAACAAACTGCCTACACGTATAACACACGCTAGCTGCCTCTCCTCTTTCAAGGAATGCCTCCTCAAGTACTTGTCTGCTGATACATAATCTACCACAAGTATCCGTATAAAACATGTGCTTATCGTATAATCAGTGCATGCTGCCGTATCGTTTGTCCATACTAATAATAATCGCCTAATTACATAATTCAAGTTTCTATTATAATCCAAATAATTTTTGCTGTCTAAAGTGAATTTTCACTATGATCCAAATGATTTGCTTCGGATATAGGTCAAGTTATGATTAGCGCGTGTCTGTGTGTCGCGTGAGCGTGCATGTGTGCGCGTGCGTTGCGTGTACTTTCTGTTTTTCGTTTGTATGACCGAATGAATGAATGAATTTTGTTTAATGTCTCTTCATGTTTAATGTCTCCTAATTTTTCTTTGTGTAATTTGGTACTATTAGTATTACAATTATTATCCTGTGTTTGTAGAGTAGCAACGGCAAGTATGAAAAATGGCACTCGTGCTAATTACTTCATCCGTTGGGAAATAAAGTTTCATTTCATTTCATTTCTCTCTCTCTCTCTCTCTCTCTCTCTCTCTCTCTCTCTCTCTCTCTCTCTCTCTCTCTCTCTCTCTCTCTCTCTCTCTCATAATGTTGATTAGTAGTATGTAGCAACGGCAAGTTTGAAAATTGGTCTTGTAACCAAATACTTCTACCGTTGTAAAATAAAAGTTCATTGTTCATTGTCCATTGTTCTCTCTCTCTCTCTCTCTCTCTCTCTCTCTCTCTCTCTCTCTCCTCTCTCTCTCTCTCTCTCTCTCTCTCTCTCTCTCTTATAGGTTTTGTATATAGAAACCCAGCGGCCTCAGCCTCCTGGCAGGACGAGTTTGTGTTAATGATGGATGTGGTTCAGGAGTCCAAAGGTGATGTACATATTTTGGGAGACTTCAACATAGACTTGCAAAAGCAAGGACACACTTCGTGGAGATCCATGTTGAATTTTTTAGGGTTGAAACAGCTTGTCCAGTCACCTACTAGAGTGACTTCCTCATCTTCAACGCTGATAGACCATGTATATAGCACAAATGTCAGCGTTGTAAAAAATGTTAGCGTACCTAATATTTCCATTAGTGATCACTTTCCTGTTTGTTTTACGTTGTCTGTTAGGTTAGCGAAACAGTCAATCAAAGGACACACTACCATAATGTATAGATGTTTTAAAAAATTCGACCAAACTGCTTTTTTATATATGAACTATCTTTAGTACCATTTTATGATATAAAAAACTGCAAAAACCCTAACGGTGCCCTGTCAGGCTGGTACGAGCTGTTTCTCGCCGTTCTGGATAGACACGCGCCTAAGCGCATCAAACGCGTCAAATATCCTGTTATGCCAAAATGGCTCTCTGATGAGATAAAACAAGCAATGGAAGTAAGAGATGAATTAAAACGAGACAAGAAATTTACTGAATACAAGAAGCAGCGAAACCATGTCAAATCTCTAGTTCGTAAAGCACAGAGACAAAATGCAGAACAAATTATTGCCGACGGCAAAGACATCCGTTCAGTCTGACAAGTAATAAACAATTTCACCAAAGGTAATAGTAAACGATCGCCTAATATTCCGCCCGATCTTACTGCTGATGCATTCAACGCTCACTTCATAACTGTTGCTCAAACTCTGGCGAAGTCAAATACACCTAACCCTGTAAACTACACTTGCTCTCATCAACTACGTCACCATAGTCAACAGAGAGCCTGCGGCCCATTTTTAGTACCGCTTATGACTGTCCCAGATGTAGGCAAATCTATTTCCAGTTTAAAGAACAAATCGTCTTGCGGTCCAGATGGCATTAGTAGTCAGATTTTAAAACTATCTCTGCCCTACGTCGTCGAATCCCTGACCTTTATTTATAATTTATCGATCAGACATAACGTTTTTCCCGACGAGCTGAAAAAAGCGAAGGTAATGATCCCGCTTCCCAAAAGCAAAGATTTATGCAACCTAAACGAGTACAGGCCCATTTCCATATTATCCTGTATTTCAAAACCGCTCGAGAGACATATCCATACTCATCTTCTAAACTTTCTGGAGCAAAACCATCTGATAACTGCAGCACAATCAGGATTTCGACCTCTACATTCGTGCCAGACTGCCCTCAATCATTTAATTGATAAATGGCTCTTTGCCATAAATGACATTAAAGTATCAGGTACAGTCTTTCTTGACCTGAAAAAAGCTTTTGATCTTGTCAACCACTCTATCCTACTAAAAAAACTACCATTTTATCACATTGACTCAAATACTGTCTCCTTTATATCTTCCTATCTCAGGGACAGAACACAGAAAGTACTGCTAAATGGCAAGTATTCCTCTGATGGTTTAGTAACTTGCGGTGTTCCACAGGGGTCTATTCTAGGGCCCTTATTATTTAATCTTTTTATTAATGATTTACCACTGTGCATATCTCATTTAGACGCAAACTGCGATCTGTTCGCAGATGACACGACCATACACACATCTGATAAAGATATCACAACCATTAATAAGGTACTCCAACAAAGTCTTGATGAAGTAGCAGGCTGGTGCAGTGATAATCACATGATTATTAGTATTCCAAAGACAAAGAGCATGTTAGTTACTACACGTCAGAAACACCAGCATGGCCTGCCACCTTTAACACTTTCCTTAGATAGACAGCTTGTTGAACATGGTAGGCACTCGCCAGAAACTCTCCCAACTCCCTCCCTCTCTCCACCTTCAACTCGATAGCACCCCCATCTCCCTCTCTGACTCGGCCAAGAACCTCGGCGTCATCCTCGATTCCTCTCTGTCCATGACCAGCTTCGTCTCCGCCACGACCCAGGCATGCTATTTCCACCTCCGACGCATCAGTCAGATCAGAAAATACCTCACTACCGAAGCTGCCACCAAACTTGCTGTCTCTCTCATCTTATCTCGCATGGACTACTGCAACTCTCTCCTTTCCGGTCTCCCTCACTCCACCATTTTCACTCTCCAACGCGTCCAGAACAATGCTGCCCGCCTCGTCCTCAGAAAGAAAAAATCCGACCACATCACACCCCTGCTCAAACTCTTTCACTGGCTCCCCATCCCCCAACGCATCCAATACAAAGTTCTGTCTCTCTGCTACAAATCCCTGAACAACTGCGCTCCTGCCTATCTCTCCAACTTACTTCACCCCTACACACCTTCCCGCTCCCTCCGCTCTGCCTCCGACCCTCTCCGCCTCCACATCCCTCGCACCAAACTGAACACTTTCGGCCCCCGCTCCTTCTCCGTCTACGGTCCATCCACCTGGAACACTCTCCCACTCTCTCTCCGTCAGAAACACTCTCTCTCCTCCTTCCAGTCCGCCCTCAAAACCCACCTCTTTCAACAGTTTTAGCACTATATCACCACACTCCCCACCCCAAGCTGACCGTTGTAATTATTTTACTGTTTGTGGTACGTGAGTCATTGTCTAAAGCGTGCGCATGCGTGCGCGAATTGTGAGTGCGCTCTTAGAGTTATAATTATTATAAGATAAGCGCATTATAAATACCGTAATTATTATTATTAATTATTATTATTATTAACAAGTAACTAGGCATCGCTTATTAGGCGTTATAGTGGACAACCAATTAAGCTGGGAGCCGCATACTGACTCAATATGCAAAACAATCTCCAAAAATCTGTTCCTGTTATCAAAACTACGCCATATAGTTAATACTGATATCCGTAAACTCTTTTTCCATGCGCATATCAAAACGCATTGTGACTACAGTTCTACCGTCTGGGATGGATGCAGCGAAGTTCATATGAAAAAAGTTAATTCCTTGTATCGTCGGGGCATTAAATTAATACTTCCCAGTCCTACTTCTACTGATGAAAAATTAAAATCTCTCAAGTTACTAACATTGAAGAAACAGTTTGAATTTAATCGCTGTGTTCTACTGCACAAGATCATGCACGGAAAAGCCCCACCCTATCTAAAAACTCTATTTTCCGACAATAATAGGAAAAACACGAGAAATAGTTTGATCCACCTTCCAAAAATTAGATTAGACATCTGTAAAACCAGTCTGTCTTTTTCAGGCGCTAAAGCGTGGAATATGTTACCTCCACATCTGAAATCAATTTGTAAGATTAGCGTCTTTAAAGATCGCCTCCATAAATATTTACTTCAGAAGTAATTGTATGTTCGGCTCCCTTATGCTACTATTCGTATAGTTAGTGACAAGTTTCCTATTACCTAATACTCTTCTACTGTTGCTACAGATTATGTAATAGTTCGACTGTCTGCATTAACATGTCAGGTTCATACCTGTGTATATAATTATATATATATATATAATTTTATATATATATATATTTTTTTAATTTCTATTTTTTTCCCCTCTGAGTGGTGGTGATGGGGGGGGGGGGGGGAGGGGGATGGGTCTTTTTACTTACATATGTTTTATCTTTTGATGTATCGTCTGATGTATTTTTATATGTGTAGAGTAGCAGGACAGTTTGGAAGATAGGCATTGCTATGCCTAAAACTTTTTATCCTGAATAAAAACGTTTCATCATCATCTCTCTCTCTCTCTCTCTCTCTCTCTCTGATAATGTTGATTAATGTTTGTAGCAACGGCAAGTTTGAAAATTGGGCTTGTAACCAAATACTTCTACCGTTGTAAAATAAAACTTCATTGTTCTCTCTCTCTCTCTCTCTCTCTCTCTCTCTCTTCTCTCTCTCTCTCTCTCTCTCTCTCTCTCTTATCCTCTCTCTCTCTCTCTCTCTCTCGCTCTCTCTCTCTCTCTCTCTGATAATGTTGATTAGTAGTTTGTAGCAACGGCAAGTTTGAAAATTGGTCTTGTAACCAAATACTGTCTTCTACCGTTGTAAAATAAAACTTCATTGTTCATTGTCCATTGTTCTCTCTCTCTCTCTCTCTCTCTCTCTCTCTCTCTCTCTCTCTCTCTCTCTCTCTCACTCTCTCTCTTTCTGCAAGGACAAGAATGAAAACAGGTCTGCGCACCTATTCTTTTATCCTTGGAAAATAAAGTTTCATTCATTCATTCATTCTCTCTCTCTCTCTCTCGCTCTCTCTCTTTCCTCAAAGGAAATAGCAGTAGCCGTTTAGTGTTGAAAGGGTTGAATAACAAATATCAAGAGGCGATTATGCAACATTGATTATATTTCCTTAACATGTTTTTTCCTTACCATTTTTTTTCCTTAAACACAGTGAATAATTTTCCTTAAGTGTCCCAACTTGAAATGGTGTGGTCTGTGAACACACACACACACACACATTGTGCACACACACACACACACACACACACACACACACACACACACACACACACACGCACACACACACACACACACACACACATGGAGACAAAAGCGTCAGAGTGGGTTACCTACCATTTTATGTGAAAATGGTATCCCATATTTCTATTTATTCTAGGGCTCTGGAATTGATGCGAATGTTTAGAACTCACCTTATAACTAAGCTCTATAACTTAAAATAAAATAGACATTTTCTAGAAACAGAACCACTAGATGGAAAAAATTGGTTTCTACCAATAAAGTGCGTGCCTCTCACACACAAACTGACATTACATTTAAAATGGGTGTCTTCACAACATTAGGCGTCTGTAATAAGGTCAAGTTCATGGAATACTTCTTTTTCACATTAATTTATTTTTTTAACTTAATGTGTATGTGTGCTTTAACATTTTTAACATTGTATGGTGCAAAATTCAATAAACACTGGCCCGTAGAAACCTTTCGATTATGATTTTTACAGAGGAAATCTTTTAAACATTGCTGCGTTTTGTCCTTCTGAAGGAAAACAGTTTATCATGGCATTTATGTGAGAATCAACATAATGTATTCTGGAAATTAAAGGACTTTTTTTGTACTGTGGAGTTTCAGACAAACAGCAACAGAGCATTGTGAATATTAACCCTTATCATTCGGAATTCAGCAGTGTGTGCAACAAGTGTGACTGAAATAGTCCAGGGGTAGTGCCAGAATAGCTTGGTGCCTCTAGGCGCCAAGCTATTGTGGCACCACCCTTGAACTAAAGCCATTGGTCTATGTCCTCATTCTGTAAGTACTGTAATGTAGCTTGCATAGAATTATGGCAGTGAACAAATTTGAAGCTTTTAGCCTCAGTATGATGCGGGTCAAAAAGTGTGGAAAAATATGAAAGATAAAAAAAGACCCAGACGAAGAAACTAACACTTAACTTATTCTACCCCAGACACACCACAGCAAAGTAAAGATCCACCATGATAGTTCAAGGGTGATGCCAGAATAGCTTGGCGCCTATGGGCGCCAAGCTATTCTGGCATCACCCTTGAACTATCATGGTGGATCTGTGTCCTGCCTGGCACTGCAACGCAGTCTTCAGAAGACGACTTCAACATTTGGGGATTCCGGTCTTGGGGTAGAATGAGTTAAAATGACAGAACAGAACACTGACATTAATTAATTAACTGACAACATAAGAAATCACTTGAAACTTCAGCCTTTATTAATCACATCAAAGGTGCAAGCATTTAAAAACACAGTAATTGTTTGTAAACACTTCAAATCAAACAATCAAGAGCAGTCAAACCTTTTTCTGGCAACTTTGTGATGAGGAAAACTAGTTCTTGCCATCGGCACGTAAAGGGTTTCCGCGACTTATGTGCCTCTATTGATAAAATGAAGAGAGAAATATAATACCGAGTTCTAGCAAGTGCGACAATAAAGTTTAGCCGAGTTGGTATACCTCGTCCAGTGGCCTAGGTTAAACGCACCAGCGGTGCCAATGTTGCTATTTTGGCACCAGACCGGTCGCTCGGACCGGTCTGGTGCACCCGATCGGTTTAGAGCGTGTGCTTTCTGCACCTGTAATGGGCAACCTCGGAGAAAGAATCACGTGACCGTCGTTTGATTGCTGCAAAATAACATGAATAAAGAATAAACCCTTTCCCACATATCAGGCATGGAAATTGCCCAAGCAAAAAAAATCATCTGAAACAGGGCCTTCAACCTGATACAAAAGGCCTCCACCACGCTAGATCTACTTTCCGCGAGGGGTAAAAAAATCAGTGGGGGTGGGGGTGGGGGTGGGGGTGGGGGTGGGGGTTGGGGGTGGGGAGGAGGGTGGGGGGGGGGGAAGGGGCGACGGACCTTGCTTACTTCTCGGCGCCAGAAAATCAAACAGTGGGGGGTGGGGGTGGGGGGCGGCGGGCAACGGACCTTGCGTACTTCTGGGCACCGGAAAATCAAACAGTGGTGGGCGGGGGGGGGGGGGGAGGTGGGGGGGGGGGGGGCAACGGACCTTGCGCTTACTACTGGGCGCCGGAAAATCAGTGTGTGTGTGTGTGTGTGTGGGGGGGGGGGGGGGGATTGGCGGGCCGCCTTGGGTCTGCCCGCCTAAGTTCGCAGTGCAGCGCGCACTCAGGCAGGCCACCGACACAGCCTGCCGCGTCATGTTGTTCTGTCGCGGAATAAAACCGGTGCTGTCCTCCTTTTGCTACCCACAATGGTTTTTCGCGGAAACGTCTTTTTTTTTTCGAGGACGATTTATTTCTCTCGCGGAATTTCGCGAATTTCGCGGACAATTCCCATGCCTGATATATGCAATCCGGCAATCATGCATCCATCCTTATGCTAGCACCACGAAACATTACGCGATTTGGCAGATTTGAAAAATAGCTTTTTTTAATCCTCAATGGAGGTGATTTTGCGACATCTGCCTCGTTTGCGGCAGAAAGCACCGTCATAGTTGAAGTTCGAGAAATGAGCGCACTGCATGTACAATGGACTTGATTCGGTGGTGTGGGGCATGACACAAGCCTCCGTCATCTCAACACAAAACTGGCGTGTTAGGGGAGGTAAAAGGCGCGGCTAAAAGTTAAAACCGCAAACGAACCTTTTTTTCGACTGCCATCACAATCTTCCGCGTGAACGTACGTGACCACACTACAAGTGCAGAAGCCAATCTGCGCGCGCAGTTCTGGTGCACATGACCGGTCCTGAGAGACCGGTCTGGTGTGAAAATAGCAACAATGGTACCGCTGGTGCGTTTAATCTAGGTAGAGGGCGAGGTATACCAACTCACCTAAGGTTTACGCTTCCTGTGACTTTTGAAACAATGCACAGCAGGCAAAGTGTACTTTATAGTAACAAAAATGTTAGAGACATTTCCAAAATGATCTAGGCGTACATCAGATAAAAGCAAGCTATACACACTGAAATAATAACACCCTTGTAATAAATCTTTAGGTTGACAATGGTTTTCTTATCTTATTATTGTCTTTCGTCCCGATTGGTTGTACATTGCTGAACGTCCCGACTTTTTTCGGGACGTGCCAGCACTGCTTGTGCAAAAAAAAAAAAAAAATGAACAGAACATTAAATGTATGTCGCCAGCCGGTCTAATACGCTAAATAAACCTAAGACCATTTAGCAACACACATCTAAATCGAGAGAGATACAAAAAACATTATTCAGACCAAAAAGGTGACTGCCAATCGTGTAAAAAATGCAAAGAAGTACCCAACGGAGAAATAAATACGCTTAGAAAAGACGGTTACAACACAATTTATTAATATTTCGGGTAAGTCCGCTTTGTCAAAGCCGACAAACAAACAGAGATCAGTCGCTACTTATCTTCATTCACAGAAGGAATGTGGCACATTCTTTCTGCGAATGAAGATAAGTAGCGACTGATCTCTCTGTTTGTTTGTCAGCTTTGACAAAGCGGATTTAGCCGAAATATTAATAAATTGTGTTGTAACCGTCTTTTCTAAGCGAGTTTATTTCTCCGCTGGGCACTTCTTTTCAAGAGATGCAGGCAGCGCAGACAGTAGGGAGAGCTTAAAAAAGAAAAATACAAGTTAATGGACCAAGGGTAGACAGAAACACATGCCCCAGAATTGAGAGAAAAACCCACCCTTTGGGGCTGTCCAGGGTGACCCTAGGAACTAAAAAGAAGTTAACCCCACACAAGTCCCCCAGGGCAGACCTGGTGGGGGCCACTGTTTAGTTGCAAAGTAAGGTTAATGTTACACAGTATGCAAAATGATCCAGGTGTACATCAGATAAAAACAGAGCTATACACGCTGAAAACAACCAAATAATAACGCTCTTGTAATAAGTCTTTATGTTGACAATGGTTTTCTTACCCCTTATTATTGTCTTTCGTCCCCAACCATTCTTCCGTTTGCAGAGTTTTAAATGTTATGCAGTATACACAATGATCCAGGCAGACCAGCCCCATAGTAGCACTCTTGTAATAAATCTTTATGTTGACAATGGTTTTCTTACCCCTTATTATTGTCTTTCATCCCCAACCATTCTTCCGTTTGCAGAGTTTTAAATGTTATGCAGTATACAAAATGATCCAGGCGTCCATCAGATAAAAACAGCAGGCTATACATGCTGAAACCACCCCAATAATAACACTCTTGTAATAAATATGTATGAAAACGAAAATGCCGCGAGTGGCGGGGAATGTCAATTCATTTCTTTTGTAACTTTTGTAACTTTTTCAGTCTGTTGCGGACGTAATCCTTAATGTTTGTCCAGCGCCTATGTCTAAGTTTGTTCATGACGAGGTGTGTCTTGAAACGAGTTTGAACAGCTTTCTCTTCAGCTTTCCCCCCCATGATTTCCTTGTAAATCTAGCTTTCTTTCGAACAGGAGCTGACGCAGTACTGTCATCATCAAAACTATCTAGATTGTCATCAGGCTCTGGACGTCTTTTCTCTGTCATGCTCATTGATTCCTGTGTTGTTGACTTGCTACTTGCTTCATTCACAGGTGCTGTTTCCCCCGAGACCTCTCTGCCAGTTTCTGATGTGTCTTCATTGTCAAAGTCAATCTCTTCATCATCGCCCAGCTCAGTTCTAATGCAACTCTCAAAATCTGTCATCCCATTGTTATCTGACAGAAGAATCTTTGCCATTTTTGCCTTTTGAAGGACGTCTTGAGGTTGGCGGTAGATATGGCGATGTATCCGGATATCATGACCAAGGAAGTCTGCCAGCTGATCCTGGTCTAACTCCGAGATGGCCATTGACTGAGCCAAAGTTGCAACCTGCTTCCGTAACAGAGTAAATGTGAACATGGCTGGGTATGACACCCGTGCTTCTAGGGCATGGGCCTTCAGAACATCATGGCCTCTGTAAGGCCTCTGACCAGAAGGTGTGGCAAAGATGTACTGGGAACCAGCGAGGAGCTGGCACTGATTGCCTCATTTGAAGGATTCTGTCCACAGTTGTCATCATCTTCTTCATCAGCAAAACGGGAACACTCCTATTAAACTTGCCTTTGATTTCCACTCGATGAAAATGATTCACTATTTTCTTCTCAACCTCTGTGAGACCTTTCAAGATATCTTGATTGGTGATCGATCCAATCTTAGCATTCTGGAAGTCTGACACCTTCATTCTCTGAACTTCTCCCCCTCGTTTTCGGTTGAAAAGTGATACAGCACAAAGAGTTGCTTTAACCACTGTCGGATAATCTTCCGAAACCATTCTTGTCTCAAGAAGCTGTTGGACCTTCCTCACATCTTCACATGATGGGATCAGCTTGGGTTTGTTCATGGTCATTTTCCCGACCGACTGGGCTGCTGTAGCGGACACACAATCATACCAGTCCCCGTTGAAGACAGAGTCAAACCGCTGCGCCTCAGAGAGCTCCTGTCGCCACCTGTCGTCTGAACCCTGCCCAAGCTGTTGGGATGCCTGTGACTGTCTGATCTGTGAACATGTTTTTTCAAAGCATGGCCTATGCGCATTGCAAGATTGCCTTTTTTGAACTGATGTGTGTCCTCATCAAAATCTGCTAGCTCTTTTACAGCCAGTACAACATGATCAAAGCTAGCTGAATTGATCACAGCATTTAAACTTGTGATTTTCATTTCTGACCTCACTCTGATAATCTTTAATAGTCACCCTAACTCCTGCATCCTGGAGCTGATTTGTCCAGCCGTGTGTTCTTCATGTCCCTGCTGTCAAATAATCTCTTTCCATACTCAAGAAGCAAGGGGTCAGTTCTGATGAGACGGCTTATCTCATCATCTCTCTGCCTGGCTAATACTTTATGATAGAAGGAGAATTCAACGTCTAAGGGTATTGGAAGCATTAGCCGACCACGGCGTGCCGCCTCACCTCTCTTAGCGATCTGAAACCCTCCTGGTTTCTGACAGCAACGTTTTGAGTGTACAGAGATCAGCTTTGTTTGATAGAGCCCTTTGCAATGGCTACAGACGAGAAGGTCGTCTACCTTACTAGTTTTGGTGCGATGCTTAGGAATCAAACATCCTGATTTGTTTTCAAGAACAGCAACGTTATGCATGTAATCACCCTCATCTTGTAGTCTGATCCATGCTCGACGTCTCTGCTTTGTCCCTTTTTTCATCACCAAAATTTTAGCAACGTCTGCCTCATCTGCATGGACATCTTGTAATTGCGTGCTCATTTTCAAGACAAGCTTGCCACACAATTTGCATGCATGTTTCTTGCCCCATAGTACTTTCCTTTCCCTCTCTGCGACACGTGCACACCTGTTTCTTCTGCAAGTGCTCTTTCCCCACCCCCAACATCATGTTCCTTCTGCCTATCCACATTCTCATTGCCACCCCCTAATTCACCCCCTAGTGCACACTGCACCTTGTTGGTACTAGCTTCACTGACACCTGCCTACCCTGAACCTGCCACTTTGATGAAATCTAACATAGTCAATACAATACTGTCTGTGTCAGAAATCCCAGCGATTGATGCAGTCTGAATCCGGTGAGCTCGAGCCAGGAACAAACTCCTCGTCATCACTGTCCTTGTATTGCGATGCACTTGCACTCTCAGTCTCAGGTCCATCTCAGGCTCCATTTGCCAACTGGAGAAAGAAACAAAAGCTGCATTAAGACAGAAACAGCCCAATTTTGGTTTAAGGGGCCTTGCACAAGAATAAAAAGAGTAATCCCGTGTATGACCGATTTACATATGTGTGACCTCGGTGACGAGGGCTGGCTTCTGCAGCAGCAAAATCCACGTTTTCTGAAAATGTAAGCAGTTTTCACACATCTGTCAACCCCGTGTGACCCTTTGAGAGAGGTCACTCAAATTGGTATGTTTAAAAAGGTCTTGCCACAAAGTATCCTTGGGCCAAGCTTGAAGAATGTGGCTTGAATAGTCTCCGAGAAAATGCCACCGTTAACTCATTCTACCCCAGACACACCACAGCAGGATAAGGATCCACCATGATAGTTCAAGGGTGATGCCAGAATAGCTTGGCGCCTACGGGCGCCAAGCTATTCTGGCATCACCCTTGAACTATCATCGTCGATCTGTGTCCTGCACTGCAATGCAGTCTTGAGAGGACAGGGGCAAAATTTAAGGATTTTTTTGTTGGGGTAGAATGAGTTAAAGTTTACCATGGACGACGGACGGATGGACGACAAGTGGCCCAGAACATAAACTCACTTTTGCTTCGCACGTGAGCCAATAAAATGAAGATGATCATAGAATCACTTACCAGTTTGTAATTGGGGGCATTCTGCTGCCGTCTATGCACCCTCCTACCAGTGGCACCCTCTGTGGCAGAGGCTGGGGGGCTATGATGCTGCAGCTGACTAATTTTGCCATGGGCCTTGGTCATGTGCCAGGAAGGGGCGTGCTTGTCCACTTCCATAGATCCCGATGGGTTTGGACATCCTGCTGCCATCCGGCGCTGGGTGTGTGCAGAAAGTGCTGAGTGTGACCAAAACGGTGTTGCTGCAAACATGTCAAATACAACCATGTAAACCATTGACATTTTGAATCAGATATATACATAATTACTGCAGTACCCCCAGCCCCCTACGAACAATAACTGGTAATACAGTAAAAAGCAACACTTCAGTTGCACAATCCGAAAACCCTGTTCGTGGAAGTCTGTTCTTCGTATCGCGAGGCAGTTTTGCATACGAGGATTGAAATCTGGCGCCATTTAAAAAAAAAGTCATAGTGCATGCATGTGTCAAGTTACTGTTCGATCACAATCACACATTTTAGAAAAAAAGCAACAAAATCGCGTGACAGATTGACCTTGCAATTGTGTTATTTAACGAATTCCTTTCATTGAAGAAGAAAGCTTTTGTTAAAATCGTGGGGTTCTATTATCCTTTACTACAAGACTGAGCCAGACACCGACCGTCGACCCGAGGCCGAAGCAGACGCCTCAGCTTTCTGGGCCAAACGGGTCAGTATTGGCTGACTGTGCAATTGTATCGGATTGGGAGCATCTCTCAGTTAAATAACTGCACTGAACAAGTACATTTGGGCGTGCTCTTAACTAAGAAATATTGCATTAAAGCTGGTACCTCTGCGAACGGAAAGAATGGCCGGCGGGGACGAAAGGAAAAGGAAACAACTCAGTTCATCAGTGTCACTGTGCAGCTGACCAATCAGCAATCATCAAGTTGATCTCAAAACACTCGCTTCCGTGTGAACACACAGGCCCAGTGCGTCTCAGAAACACAATATGAAGTAAATCTCCGTAAATCTCCTATTTTGATATTTTTTTTCTGACTTTTGAATGAAAGATAATGCAGAAACAATCCTCAGAAAAAATGGGTGCCTGACTTGGTCACCCAGAATTTTACGCAAACCCATTTTCCATAAGGATGGTAAAGAAAGTCACCCATTTCAGGAGTTTTGTTTACACACACACACACACACACACACACACACACACACACACACACACACACACACACACACACACACACACACACACACACACACACACACACACACACACACACACACACGCACACACACATGAATATGACGCCATGCCACTCAGTTGCCAACCATAAACGAAGTGGTTGATTTATTCACCGTGATTTATACGTATCAGACCATCAATAAACGTGATTTACTAAGCTTAACAAAATAACAGTTTAGAAAACAGCACACACTAGTTACATCCGGCCCTCGATGAGCCCCCCCCCCCCCAACCCCCCACCCTTTTTTTTCTTTTTTTTTAGTTCATAGGCCAGCGGACCGGTACACGGCATCCGTACGGTGCAATGTCATACGGGTATTTTTTCCCCAAGTATACCGCGAAACTGTACTTTCTATGACTAATATTTAACTGAAAACGGCTTCGTTATTGGTCGTTGTATAGATATGATCAATGAGTGTAGAGGATGTAGAAGCAACACGAGTTGGGGATATTATCAGCTGTTTGAGCCCAAAAAGAATAATAGTGGACTCCCATGTAGGGTTAGCGGAAAACATGTTAATGTTAAAATCCTCTAACAAAAGCACATCTCATGTACAGTTTTTAACTTGATCTAGCGTGTCAGACACCAACGACAGAGGCTTAATGCTCCTGGAATTTGCCAGTTCAAATGATCTAAAGCTGATGAACACGTTTGGCCCGCACAAAGCATCCAGAAGGTGGACTTTTCATGGCACAGCCCGAACGGAGAGCACCATAACCAAATTGACTACATCATGGTGAAGAGACGCTTACAAACCAGTGTGAACATTGCCAAGACAAGAAGTTCTCCAGGAGCAGACATTGGAAGCGACCATGACTTAGTGATGATAACCTTCCGACTCCGCCTAAAGAAAGTCAACAAGCAGGGTCCCACCAGAATCAAGTTTGACCTCGAGAAGTTGAAAGACCCAGAGGTAGCGGAAGCCTTTCAGGCAAAGATAGGAGGAAAATTCGCACCACTGCTACTTCTAGATGCAGAAGACACGGACGTGGACACACTGATTGACACATTTAACACTGTTGTAACCCAAACAGCCAGTGAGATCCTTGACAAACACCGACAAGCAAAGAAACCTTGGGTTACAGCTGACATCTTTGTTCTATGTGACAAGCGTCGAGAATTAAAGAAAATGAAATCAGAGGTAGAAGGAGCTAAACAATACAGGGAAATTAACCAGGATATCAAGAAAAGCATGAAAAAGGCAAAGCATAAGTGGATTGAAGATCAGTGTAAACACGTAGAAGAAAATCTGAACAAAAATAATAGCAAAAAAGCATACCAGCTGGTGAAAGACCTGACCAGTGTAAAACAAGGATATCTTAAGACAGTTCAGGTGAAAGACCTGACCAGTGTAAAACAAGGATATCGTAAGACAGTTCTCTTCACTATCTTGATCATTCAAGATAGTGAAGGGAACTGTCTTACGGAAGACCAAGACATACTGATGAGATGGACAGAGTACTGCTCAGATTTGTACAACCACCGAGCTGCAGGGGGCCCAGGCATACTTGTCAACCCACCCGTGACCAACAATGGCAACTATCCCATCCTCCGAGAAGAAGTAGAGGCTGCAGTGAAGTCGCTGAAGAAAGGGAAGGCAGCAGGAGCAGACAACATCCCTGCAGAGCTAGTCCAAGAAGGGGGAGAAGACACGATAAGCGCCTTACTAACAATCTGCAATAAGATCTGGCATTCAGGGGATTGGCCCACACCATGGACCCAATCACTTATAAGAACTCTCCCCAAAAAAAGGCAACTTACATCAATGCCAGAACTATCGCACGATCAGTCTTATATCCCACCCAAGCAAAGTCATGTTAAAGATCCTACTGAACAGGCTAAAGCCACAGGCAGAGGAAATCATAGCTGAGGAACAGGCAGGCTTCAGACCAGGGCGCAGCACAACTGAGCAGATCTTCAACCTGAGAGTTCTATGTGAGAGATACCTCCAGCACCAGCAGGACCTCTATCATGTCTTTGTGGATTTTAAGAAAGCGTTTGACAGGGTGTGGCATGCAGCCCTTTGGTCCACCATAAAGCTATACAACATCAATGCCAACCTGATCAAAGTCATAGCAAACCTTTACAACAAGGCCACTAGCGCAGTCTGCTTCAACGGCACAATAGGAAGCTGGTTTAGGACTACAGTTGGAGTCAGACAAGGCTGCTTGCTCTCACCTACTCTTTTCAACATCTTCCTGGAAAGAATCATGACGGACGCTCTGAAAGATCATGAAGGAACTGTCAGTATTGGAGGCAGAACAATCACGAACTTGCGCTTTGCGGACGACATTGATGGCCTTGCAGGAACAGAGAAGGAGCTAGCTCAGCTGGCGGAAAAGCTGGATAGTACAGCCATTGCATATGGGATGGAAATCAGTGCAGAGAAGACCAAACTGATGACCAATAACGCCAGTGGCATTGGCTCTGAAATCATGGTTGGAGGCCAAAAACTGGAAACAGTTAAGAAATTCAAATACTTAGGAGCCATTGTGACAGATGAGGGATCAAAACCAGAAATACTGTCCAGGATTGCGCAGACAACAACAGCACTAACAAGATTGAAGACCATAAGGAAGGACAGAAACATCACACTCTGCTCCAAGATCAGACTGATGCGCTCCTTAGTCATCTCAGTGTTTTTGTATGCCTGCGAGTCATGGAGCCTCACAGCAGACCTTGAAAGGAGGATACAAGCCACTGAAATGAGATGTTTTCGAAGGCTGCTTGGCATCTCATACAGAGATCACATCACAAACGAGGAAGTGGGAAGCAGAATCAGGCAAGCCATCGGGCCCTATGAAGACTTATTAGCCATTGTGAGAAAACTCAAACTGAAATGGTATGGGCATGTCACACGTTCAACAGGGCTTGCCAAAACAATCCTGCAAGGCACTGTGCAAGGATGACGAAGGAGAGGAAGACAGAGGAAAAGATGGGAGGACAATATCTCAGAGTGGACAGGACTGAAGCTGGGCGATACGCTGAGAATGGCAGAGAACAGAGAGGAATGGAGGGAGCTGGTTGTTAAGTCATCAGTGGTGCCCCAACGGTCAGCAAGACTACGGGATATAGATAGATATAGATAGCGTATCGGTGAAACCATCAAGCCATACATTTGGTGCAGAGGGGTTCCTGTAAATAAAACCAACTAATACAGGGCTTGACTTGTTCTTTATTTCAACCCAAACACTTTCCACTGTGTCTGATTCAAGGTCCGGTCTTTTACGAGTGATGTCTTTTATAGAATCATGAATATACACCGCAATACCGGTATGTGTGTGGCTTTATGGGTCGCGGCGTATAATAGAAAATTCAGGTATAGAAAGTACGTCATCGCTGATATTGGAGTTAAGAAACGTGAAACCAAACAAGTGGAAAGGGTTGGGTTGACTGAAAAGAACACATACATCGGGAGTCTTGTTGCATAAATGATAGATCTATTGAGATGACCTATATGAATACTAGAGTGTCTGACATGTTGAACAAGGATCACAAGGACTGGCAGTAACGCCAAATGTTTGTCACAGTGAAGCACTGTCATGTGATTAAAAACAATGACAAAAATCGAGTTGAAACTGGATCAGTGTCACACACAGTTTCGCAGTCATTGAGATGACCTATATGAATACTAGAGTGTCTGACATGTTGAACAAGGATCACAAGGACTGGCAGTAACGCCAAATGTTTGTCACAGTGAAGCACTGTCATGTGATTAAAAACAATGACAAAAATCGAGTTGAAAATGGATCAGTGTCACACACAGTTTCGCAGTCATTGAGATGACCTATATGAATACTAGAGTGTCTGACATGTTGAACAAGGATCACAAGGACTGGCAGTAACGCCAAATGTTTGTCACAGTGAAGCACTGTCATGTGATTAAAAACAATGACAAAAATCGAGTTGAAACTGGATCAGTGTCACACACAGTTTCGCAGTCTAACATCTGTAAGTCAAAAGTTCAGTTTTACAGTCGTAAAGTCTACGGCACGGGGAAGCACAAACAAGTTAATAGAACCAGCTATGAACGCTTAGACTATCTGCAAGGTCTGGTTGAACAGAGGATTAATCGATAAATCACTGTACTGAAAGCCACGGGAAGGGGCCCAGGGATACTGGCGTGCAGGCGACAAATTGCAGAGACCGTAAGGGTTCGGGGTCTGGTGAGGCCAGGGTGTCGGGTACCACTGTGCTTGCAGAAAGGACTGCTCATGCTGCTGTTGTTGCTGATGGTTAGGCGGTTTGTTCTGTTGGTCGACCTCTATATGTGTCTGTGACAGTACGTCCGTACTCGCTGCATAGTATGATGGTTCGCTGTGGGACTGGCTGTGCGGCTGCGGCTGGTGTCTGACCACACGAGAGAGAGAGAGAGAGAGAGAGAGAGAGAGAGAGAGAGAGAGAGAGAGAGAGAGAGAGAGAGAGAGAGAGAGAGAGAGAGAGAGAGAGAGAGAGAGAGAGAGAGAGAGAGAGAGAGATGGTCAATAGTTGACCAATGCCTACTTTGTATTCAAATGTTCTCAGTATGTCTTACAAGAACAAAGAGGCTAACAGCTTTTGAAGTCTGAATGTAATGAAACGAAAGACTTCTATGCTCTCCTCAGTTCTCCTTTGTACGTAGGAGAATTCCAACGACGTTTACAAGGGCCACTTGAAGACTTCTGTTACGTGTGCATACTCACATGGATTGTGAAAAGAAGAGTAGAAATGTCTCTACTGAGGCAAGACAACATTGAGAACCCGTTCTTTTAGGACAAATTAGCAATCAAAGCCGACCCTAGAGCTGACCGCTTTAAATGCCTCCATTACGTTATATTTCTCGTGTTTTCCTTTTCCTTTTTCATTACTATTGTTATATGTTTACAACCAAACCGCAACAATTGTAAGGAACTAAGGAGAATAATCACACAATGAGTCGTCGGTCCGTGTCACGTGTATTGTCTCTTTTTTCTTTGTTCATCATTACTGATAGTATAGAAAAAAGGAGTGTACTCATCTTTGTAATATCTGTTTGGAAAGAAAGTGTCTGGCTTTTACTAGGATGGAAAGTTGGAAAACATGTTAAAAGGCCACATGCAATGAATTTATTGAACTTTAAGTCCTGTAAGTTGTTCATTTGTCTGTAAATTCCTTCAGTCATGGATTTGAGACAATTGCCACAGGAAAAATAACATCCTGAATTATGGCTGCTTCCGGACGTGTGATTACTGATGTTGCCGGGAAACTGTCTCTCTACAAAACAGCTTGTAAGACTGGCATTGAGTTACCTAATAGCTTTTATCCTGCAGTAAAAGATTCATCATCATCATCATCATCATCATCATCATCATCATCACCTCTCTCTCTCTCTCTCTCTCTCTCTCTCTCTCTCTCTCTCTCTCTCTCTCTCTAGTGTGGTCCACTTTGAAGGCTGTCAGTCACATGTCAGCCAACACAAATAGTGTGCAGGAGGCACGTGACATAAACTGCCAAGGCAATAGGGCTCTCGTGGAATACAAGAAAAATACTCACGTCCTTTGTGAACAGTTTAAGCACGTATGTTATTTGTTGGAGCCGGAATGCTCGGTGAACCTCCCCAGTAGCAAAAAGTCCTCGGGCCCACGACGGCCGTAGTGGGCCCGAGGCCCTTGGTTTAATGGGCTCGCAGTCCGGGCGCACTCGGTAAACATTTTTTTCTTCTCCTGTAATCCACTAGAATCTAGCCTAAGCACTATGTGATATCACCTATTCCACGTTATACGTCAGCTGAGATACGCTGGTAATAATCGCCTGTTACAATTGACTGCATATAATTCCACACCACGCGAGTCCTTTGTGACAGCACTGACTTTGACCTAGCTTACTATAATCGGGGTAGTAGTGTTTAGCCTGAGTGGTACGATCTGCCTGCAGTCGTGGCCGCCGGGAACCATTTGATTCCAAAGTAGACCCAGACTATTATGCCAAACATGACTGAGGCGATCACCCAGCCACACATAAATGTGAGCGAAGATCGGGCTTCCTTGTACTGGCCCACCTCCACTTGGGCCTTGGCCTGCACGCACAAACAGAAAAAGAAATTGCAGCTATCAGGCACTACCCTCGAACAATCATGCTACATTTCTTTCAAGAAATGTAGCATGATTGTTTGAGGGCAGTGCCTGAGATACTTGACCCTTTCACCCGTACTGACTCATTTTCATTTCAGTCTTGTCCTGCACCAACACATAGGGAAAGAACACAGCTGTGAAATGTAGTGCATGTACAGTATGAGATAATTGTTTGAGGGAACAGAGGCTGATATGGGGCGGGGAGGGTGGGGGGGGGGGGTGACAGGGATTGCGGACCCCCCTCCCGCCCCCCCCCTCCCCCCTGTCGCCTAACCTCAGATAGAGATCCAGGCCGCCTTACAAATTTCAAAAGTGAAATTACAAAAACTGTACACAGTAATAAACACACACACACACACACACACACACACACACACACACACACACACACACACACACACACACACACACACACACACACACACACACACGCATGCATGCACACACACACACACACACACGCACATACACACACACCCACACTGACATTCATTGTAGGCATCACTGCAAAACTACAACCAAATCCTCCGCAATCAGTGTTAATCCGTGAGGTAATGGAGTTGGGAAAGGTGTGTGTTGTAGCGCAGATTTAAAAACGTATTTCGAAACACTGTGACTATCATGGAAAGGGAGTTTGTTCCAGTACAACGGCCTAAGATATGAAAAAGACCGCTGGCTAAAAGACTTGGGGTCAGTTGTATGAGTGAGCTCAATCCTGCGCCAGACACTAAGCAAGGTGCTCCGCCACAGCGGAGCACCTTGCTTAGTGTCTGGCGCAGGATTATGCTCAGTCATGCAACTGACCTTTGGAGATGCACAAGCACTACCCTCGAACTATCAACTCATGATGTAGCTTCCGGCGCAACGTTCCACAAGAACTACCACTGAGCACTGAAAAGCCACAACGCTACCCACCTCCACATGAGTTCTGGCCTGTGTAAAAGTACAATGAACGTCTAAAAAAAACACACACACAAAAAAACCAAAAAAAAAAACCCCACATCATCTACAAAATGATTTTTTTAAGAACAGTGCCTGGTGAGGTTTGGCGCCAAGCAGGCAGCGGGATCAAAGCTTACCATTCTGTTGGCCATAATGGCTGCAATGCCACAAGGACATCCACACAGCAACGTGACGAGGATAGAGATGACCATTCCACAGGCCGTGTCCGGAGGGGGGCCGCTATCATCCAGCATCACGATGGTTGAACGGGGAGTCATCTCTTGCTGTAAAGTGGGCAAGTATTTGGAAATACACGTTTTATGATTACACAACTTACTCACAGTAGCAAAATGTCTTCGGGCCTACAACGGCCGCAGTAGGCCCACGCACAGCCGGGCGCGGGCCCAATGCGGCCGTCGTGGGTCCGAGGACCTTTGCTTGCTGGGATAGTGTATGGACATGTGAAAACACGAGTAAGAGCACGTACTAGCACATACTTAGCCTGGTCATTGTCTCATTGAGTCAGGAAAAAAAATTGTTTGAGTTATCTCTACGTCCATCACAAGGTACTTTGAGGGCAACACAAGATAGTCTGGCTACATAACCTGGAATAGTGCAGAATATCCCACACTATCCCAGATTATGTTGCCAGACTTTCTGGCCGTACCTGGTTTTTTTTTCATATAGGCCATATACCCCCATTTGCCCCCCTATATCCCAATGAACAAAG
The DNA here is from genome assembly GCA_036245525.1 of Semisulcospira habei. Taxonomy (NCBI): domain Eukaryota; kingdom Metazoa; phylum Mollusca; class Gastropoda; family Semisulcospiridae; genus Semisulcospira; species Semisulcospira habei. The sequence continues at coordinate 100,533,766 of BTPG01000002.1, read as the reverse complement.
GTTCTTGGGCCCACGGTGGCCAGAGTGGGCCCGCGCAAGGCTGTGCACAGGCCCACTGCGGCCGTCGTGGGCCCCAAAACGTTTTGCTACTCGGGATATAAGTATGCTTACGGCATAGTAGCCTCTGATTACTGTAATTTGCAAGGTAGGACGGTTTCGTAGAAAAAGGTAAGACCTTGTAAACGGAACGTGCCACCTTTTGATAAAATTTTGACCAGCCGCTGATCTCTGAAAAATAAAGTAAAATAAACAAAAATAAAATAAAATAAAATAAAATAAAATAAAATAAACAACCAAATAAACTAATACAATTTACAAAGCAAAATACAGTAGTGAAATTAAAATAACGCAAAATAGATAATAAAATAAATAAATTTTAAAAAGAAAAAAAAGCGAAAAGAAAAGAAACCTATAATTTTAAATAAAGCAAGATATACAACATCTTCCAAAAGAAACAGAACCACAAGAGTCCGAAATAGCTCAGGTGGTTAAACGTCGGAGCAGGAGAGCGAAGGGAATCGCCGGGTCGTGGGTTCGAATCCCGTCCCGGCCCCGGTAGCTGGACTCACAATCCAGGGGGAGAAAACGGATTTGTTCAATAGTATGTCCGTTGAAAGGTCCTGGTTAAATCAAAGTGGCACAGTTGGAGTGCGCCTGAGTTGATCAGTGTTCGGGTCGTACTCCATAGGCAATATATTTCCCTGTTCCATAACCCGCTCGTTAGGGCCGTCCATGATCACCTCGGTGCTGTGGACGTTAAACCCGAACTAACCAACCAACAGAACCACAAACACAGGTGAATCCTGACGTCATTGAAAAAACAAACATATTTCGTTATTTTTGGTCATGATGTGGTTTTCAATTTTGTATGGTTGACAAAAAGATAAATTTGAGGGTAGTGCATATTTTGATAAAAGCTGCTTAGAAAATTTAGCCCCAAGGTCCCATTTCGTAAATTTTGGAGGATATCACCTAACAACTATGTTGGGCTATAAGGGAGCTGGGTCGACCATGATAATTCAAGGTTAGTGCCAGATTAGGTTGGCGCCTGATACCCTTAAAGTATCATGGTCGATCCATCTCCTGTTGTTGGGCGTCGGTGCTAAGTAGGTTAAACGTGCATGGGAGGATAATTTATTTGCTCTTTATTGGAGGACGGTAAATGTTCTATCAGTAACAGCGCTTCAGTTAACTGGAAAATCTAACTCTGACTTAAACCTTCACATTGGTTTAAAATCCCGGACAAACATACGATATTGCATGTTTGTCTGGGCTTTTAACTCATTCTACCCCAGACACACCATGACAAGATAAGGATCGACCATGATAGTTCAAGGGTGATGCCAGAATAGCTTGGCGCCTATGGGCGCCAAGCTATTCTGGCATCACCCTTGAACTATCATGGTCGATCTGTGTCCTGCACTACCCTGCAGTCTTCAGAGGACAACGGCAAAATTTGAGGATTTTCGGTGCTGGGGTAGAATGAGTTAATCCACTGGTTGCGTCCAAACGCGTGCAATTTTGACCTGCTTCTAATATACCCATTCGGAGTTACGACTGCGCATGCGCAATCGCTGTACTAAACAAACATACTGGGATAAATTTGTCTTTTATGACAAACCCTAGACAAAACCAACGTCGTGGTTCATTCTCTTTTTAGGGTGACTAAAATGGACGAATCCGACTTTCGAGCCCATGATATATTATCCCCAGGAGTGCTTCTAACTCGTTCTAATGAGACAGAACGGGCTAAATATCATTTTCGATCGGTTTATTTCCACGGGATTAGCAATAAACGCAACTTTAAAAAGGTGATGAAATCAGCGATGTCACCAGCGCTGGAGAATGATGCAGGAGGTAGTGATGTTGAATGCCCGAGATTTTCGAAAGTGTTTTGAAAACACTAGCCTTCTAAATCTGATACAACACCCACCCCAGCATGCGTTATTTGTCAGAGATTCCGAATGGCCGGTGTATTCCCGAAATCATCTATTCACATGTGTTTGTGGTTGCGTTTCTTTTGGAAGTGACTGTATTTGTATTAATTATGAACTAATTATACAGTATGCAGTTATAAAATACACGTACATGAAACGCATGGCTCAACCGGCCTTAGCCTATGTCACATTGAAATTTGTAAACCTGGGCAGGGGGCGGGATGGGGGGCGGGGGTTGGGGGGGGGGTTGGGGGGGGGGCGGGGCGGTTAAGAAACGTGCTCATTTGCAAGCAGCACATATTTTCAAGATACAGAGGCACATGAAACCTGTGCGGTCTATCGTGAAATACCCTGTACAAATGGCCATGGCCAAAAGACTTAGATACAGGAGGGTCTGCACATTTTGGGATGTGCATTTTTTGACACTTAGCAATAAGAGTGGTACGGTGCGTTTTGCCAAAACACGCCCACAAAATTACAAACACTCTGGCCCTAGACGCTTAATAATTAGATAGCTACATGCAATTGGTTTTAGATTTTAGATGTATAATTTTGAGTCAAACGGAAAGGTAAAAAATAAGGACGGGGGATTGGGGGGGGGGGTGAGGGGTGGGGGGTGAGGGAGAGGGGGGGGGGGGAGTGAGGTGTTGTCTTCGCCTTAAATTGCAATAAGACGTCACTCTCAAATTGAAGTTGTGTACACTGTCTTTTCGATACTGAAGGAGATGTTATACAAGTACCGTGCAAGACAGACGACACCATTAATATCATGTATTACACAGGCTCCGTTCTTGCTATGGTGAACAGATTCTAGACAAATGCAAAAATAAACACTGGGATGCGCAGAATCAAAATCATAAATGAACAAGATGGGATGAACCATAACCCACAAAGTCCCTTCCATATGAGGGCTGTCCTCGCTGCCAATGGTCTCTGCCTTTTGTCTTTGACATGATTCTGATGTTGAATTACCCCCTATTGAAAAAGTCTTGCAGATCAGCCAATGCGTCAGTGAGATCTATAAGGGGCTCAGGACACACGCATCATTGATTTGTCAAACGTCATTTATCATGAAGTAAGTTTTAGTTTTTACGCAATGTTATATTTTACTTGTTATGAGTTTCACTTTTGCTTAATAGGCTTGAGAAAATGGTGAAAAAAAAACTTCTCGGTGCAATTTCAGTCTTGCTATAAATTTGTGTGAGAGCAGGTTGACTTTACCTAGCTACATGGTATACTAAGTACACGGGTCACCTGCATGCTCTTCCGAAAGCGCGTCGATGTGTGTGTGCTTGTTAGTGCGTGCGTGCGCGCGCTCTCCAAACATCTCCTGGATGGCGCATGAGGATATATTCCTCCTGGAGATGCGCACATGTTTGTGTGTGCGTGTGGGAAAGAGAGAGAGAGAGAGAGAGAGAGAGAGAGAGAGAGAGAGAGAGAGAGAGAGAGAGAGAGAGAGAGAGAGAGAGAGAGAGAGAGAGAGAGAGAGAGAGAGAGAGAGAGAAAGAGAGAGAGAGACAGAGAGAGAGAGAGAGAGAAGAGAGAGAGAGAGAGAGAGAGAGAGAGAGAGAGAGAGAGAGAGAGAGAGACAGAGAGAGAGAATGACGTCATATTTAGAGTATACAATAATAATAATAATTACGGTATTTATTATACGCTTATCTTATAATAATTATAACTCTAAGCGCGCGCTCACAACTCGCGCACGCATGCGCACGCTTTAGACAATGACTCACGTACCACAAATACATTACGACAGTCAGCTTGGGGTGGGGGGGTGTGGTGATCTTATAGTGCTAGAACTGTTGGAAGAGGTGAGTTTTGAGGGAGAACTGGAAGGAGGAGCAAGAGTGTTTCTGACGGAGAGAGAGTGGGAGAGTGTTCCAGGTGGATGGACCGTAGACGGAGAAAGAGCGGGGGCCGAAAGTGCTCAGTTTGGTGCGCGGGATGTGGAGGCTGAGAGGGTCGGAGGCAGAGCGGAGGGAGCGGGAAGGAGTGTAGGGGTGAAGTAAGTTGGAGAGATAGGCAAGAGCATAGTTGTTCAGGGATTTGTAGCAGAGAGACAGAATCTTGTATTGGATGCGTTGGGGGTTGGGGAGCCAGTGAAGGAGTTTGAGCAGGGGAGTAATGTGGTCGGATTGTTTCTTTCTGAGGACGAGGCGGTCCGTGGCGCCAAGGCGCCTGCCACCAATGCCAAAGTTGCGAGTTTCGATACCGAGTTCCGGCGTCGGACTTTTCTCCTCTGGTAAGTGTCACCGTTAATTCGGGCGGACCGTCGGGGGTTCTTTCTCCGGGTACTCCGGTTCTTCCACCCCCCACCCACGCCCCCACCCCCCACACTTTGGTACCGGTTTCAGGCCACTTTACAAATTTCAAATACAAGCGATCAAAAATCTCTGTAACTTCAGTAGCTGAACTGGCCCTTCGTCTGTCTTGTACTGTGTTTGTCTTAAATGGCGTAAATCCGTGTCTGTTACGTGAGTGTGCGTGTTGGGTTTCAGTTCGCGGCGCTTTGAGTCGATTTGCCCCACAATTGAGAAAAAGCGCCTATATAATAACGGTATTATTATTATTATTATTATTATTATTCATTGTTCTGGACGCGCTGGAGAGTGAAAGTGGTGGAGTGAGGGAGGCCGGAAAGGAGAGAGTTGCAATAGTCGATGCGAGATAAGATGAGAGAGACAGCAAGTTTGGTGGCAGCTTCGGTGGTGAGGCATTTTTTGATCTGACTGATGCGACGGAGGTGGAAATAGCATGCCTGGGCCGTGGCGGAGACGAAACTGGTCATGGAAAGAGAGGAATCGAGAATAACGCCGAGGTTCTTGACCGAGTCAGAGAGGGAGATGGTGGAGAGAGTGAGAGTTAAAGGTGGAGAAAGGGAGGGAGCTGGGAGAGTTTCTGGCGAGTGCCTACCAGTATGGCTTCCGTTTTGTCGTCGTTCAGTTTAAAGCTTGTTTGCTGTCATCCAGTTTTTCACGTCTTCGTAGCAGTCAGCCGTGCGAGTCAGTAGTGACTGAGTGTTGTCGAGTTTGTCTTTTACTCAAACCAAAGGAATGGAAATGATTGTCTTATTCTATACCTGCGTATTTCTCTGTGGGCTGGCGATTGGGTGCCTGATAGGCGGGGGCAGGGGATCTAACTGTTGTCTGTCCAGCGCTGTGATTCCCCTTGGTTTGAGTACTGACAATTCTGCCAGCGCTAGCCTCACCTATCTGGTTTGTGAGTATCGAGTTTGTCTTTGTCTAGTAGTTATGAGTCGTCAGCGTAGAGGTGGTGGTGTTTGTGATGAGACTGGATGATGTTGGACAGGGGAGAGGTGTAGAGTGTGAAAAAGGACCTGGTCCGGGACGGACCCTGTGGAACTCCGCAGGAGAGCCTGACTGGGTTGGAGGAGACGCCGTCGTTGGTGACGGACTGCTGTATGTCGGAGAGGTAAGAGAGAAACCAGGAGTGAGCAGCGTCAGTGATGCCAAAGGAGTGGTGAAGGCGGTGGAGGAGGATAGAGTGATATATAGTGTCCTAGGCGGCAGAGAGGTCGAGTAGCGTAAGAAGGTAGATGTTGCCCGAGTCGGTGGAGAGGAGCAGGTCGTTTAGTATATGTAGAAGGGCTGTTTCAGTGCTGTGATGTTTGCGATAGGCAGACTGGAAAGGACAGAGGAGGTTGTTGTCGGCGAGGTGGAGATTGAGCTGGTTGAGAACAACCTTCTCAAGAAGTTTGACAGGAAAGAGAGATTGGAGACTGGGCGATAGATCTTGAGTTCGTTTGGGTCGAGGTTGTGTTTTTGATGAGAGGACGGACGATGGCGGACTTGAAGATATCGGGGACGGAGCCATTCTCTAGAGATGTGTTATTATGTCGGTAATGAAGAGAAAAGGGTTTGGAAGGCCGTCCCGATAGAGAGAAGCTGGGAGAGAGTCGAGTTCGCAGGTTTTGAAAGGCATGGACTTTATGTTCTTGAGGACTTCATCCTGAGAGACGGGGTCTTAAAAACGAGAGGGGAGTGCCGGAAACCGTACAGGGGAGTGGGGGGAGGGGGGGTGGGAGGAGGGCAAGGCGGAGAAGGCAGAGTATCGAGTGTGTTGCGCAGACTTTGGATTTTATCAGAAATATAGGTGGAAAAAGCGGACGGGAGTTCTTCTTTGCTGTGTGTGTTGGGGAGAGGAGAGTCTTTAGAAGTGCCTAAGAGTGTGTTCATGGTAGCGTAGAGGGTTTTGGAAGAAGTGGATTCCAGGATTTTTGTTTTGAAGGTGTTTACGTTTGGAGTCGGAGATCATTCTGCAGACTTTGGATCTGGTGGAGTATTATGTCAGTGTCTGCATGGTGACGGAGTCGCCTCTTTTACTTCATCGCCACTGTCTGACTTTCTCTAGAAATAAAGGATTTTTAGGAAGACAGAGAAAAAGATGGGAGGACAATATCTCAGAGTGGACAGGACTGAAGCTGTGCGATACACTAAGAATGGTAGTGAACTGAGAGGAATGGAGGGAGCTGGTTGCCAGGTCATCAGTGGTTCCCCAAGGGTCGGCAAGACTACGGGATATAGATAGATAGAATTCTTTTCTGAAAAGAATTAATTTTTACTAAAGACGTTGAAAGGATGCAAAGCTAACTAACGAATGTCCA